>CM065382.1:16730000-17330000 GCA_033060915.1 Euryodendron excelsum
AGGAGGTACGTTATTGGTTTTAAAGTTAAATTTTCTAGTTTTCTTTCTTCTTCTTCTTCGTTCTAAAAACCTTCGAAAACCTGGGCATTTGATTATGTTCGGTAAAGTTTATGTGTGAATTTATATTCAGTATATGCGTTGCACGAATCGATAGTACTCATCCTTGATTCTAACAACCCGATTTATTCTAGAAGTTAAAGTTTTGAAGAATACTTGATTTTATTACTACATCTTCCAAATCCGAGACTCGCGATGTAGTCGAAAGATTTGAGTTATTAAATTATCTTCTTCGGAATTTCAAGAGACGCAATTAGTTGGATCGATTGATTCCATGACTTTTTTCTTATTTTTTAGTTTAAATTAGATAACATATATTTTTTTAACCTAAAATAAGATTTTTGTTTATTGGAGTGTTTTTCTTAATATTTTTTATCCATTGTAAGTTTTTCAATTTATGTAAACTGTCTTCCTTGTGGGATCGACCTCGTACTTACGAGAAATTATTATTACATCGCGGTCGTGCACTTGCGGTTAAGTATCACCCTTTTAGAGAGCAATCAGCACCTGTCAGACTGACGTTAACGTGTAGCAGGGAGGGTGGTTGTCTTACCATGCATATTGTCTTTTCGGTAGTACACAGTCTGTCTTAGTATCAAGCGTGGTCCCCACAAGCCAGTCGAGGGGAATGATTGGCATGCTCATGTTCGGTATGCTCGGCCAAACTAGTCGACCCCGGTGTCCTCGCCCATATCCTGCTCAGTACTACCAACGTGCCAAGTCATCTGTAAACTCTCCGATCAGCCTATAACAGGATCCTGGTCAGCACTTGCCTGATCGATCCCTCGGAATCTATGCATGTTTCGGCATGTTAGGAAGATAAATAATTAAAGTTGTACCACCCTCTGACCATTTAACACGTTAATTACTTAGATGATCGAATGAATCGCTTATAATCCAAAGACAATTCGTTCTTCCTTTTTACGCTTTATTAATTTGTTATTTTTGGTTTTCCACTTTGCATCTAATTACTGTTTCCGAAACATTCTTAAATGTGCCGCTGCTGTTGTTGAAAATTTTCTCAAAATTTCATTTTTAGTTATTTTATTAATTAATCTGTCTATTAATTTGTTTAATTTCTTGAGAGGGAGGGAGGGGCATAAAGCATCCCATGAGGCGACTCTATGGAAAGAAGTCTAGCTAGTAAATATGGTGATCTTGTGAACTTGGTTTGGCTCTGCAGGGACCCATGGTTGCATCCACTTATTTAAGCCTAGTTTACTTAGACTGTTTGAATTAAAGATTAAGTGATGAAAAAGAAAAAACAAATGTGAGATAAAAGACTCGGTATCACCAAATTCGAATTCCAAATACAGCGACATTACTTAAGACTACTAGTACCCAAGGAATGAACTTGAGCCAAAGATAGCATGGTTTTCAATGTCAATGACTGGTAGCCCGTGAGGATAAATCTGGCCCAATTTTCAAATGGACGGAGGCTGTTAGGGAGCTTTATACAAGCTTAAAAGAGTAATCGGTTAAAGGTGTGGCCCAATTTTTAAATGGACGGAGGCTGTTAGGGAGCTTTATACAAGCTTAAAAGAGTAATCGGTTAAAGGTGTGGACGTCCGGTAGCATAATGTTATTTTAAATAATAACATCATGCGTCCATTTTCATAATATAGCTTTGTAAGGAGGGAAAGGTGAATCCTATGATTTCTAGCATCCGTTCCAATGGTTGAATTTAATAGATGACCGTATAATAGATGATTGTATAATAAAACTATTTTGTGAATAATTTTTAGGGATATCGCCTTATGAATTAGTACCAATGAGTTGCATAATCGATCCTTAGGTTCCTAATCAATTCGCAACGAGACCAGTTTGGGACAGGTTAGACCAAACCTTACTTCATCCTTAATGAAAAAGCTTTACTTCATAATTTGCCTCTAAACCTATGATAAGTTGAACTTTTCCACTCTATCTCCACCCATTTAAGCTAATCGGGTTGGGATGGGTTAAACTCACATAAAATAGGTTAAACTCACATAAAGTACAAATTATACAAATATAAATTTGAGAAAGTTAAATTCCAAAAAATAAAAAATAATACTTAACGTTTACTTATATATGTGCAAAGAGTGTTTTGTATTATTAAAAAATAATAAAGTTATTTAGAGTATTTCATAATATAATGGCGGCGAGATAATCTAAATCTCTATCTGTCCAAATATGCTTCAAGTTATATTTTATTCCTATAACTTGCCCCTAACATATTTATCCATACCTCAAACCCAGATAGGGTAAAGCTGGTTTCGAGACTAATCATTAGTAAAAGCCCAATTTCAATCTCCCCGATCCGAGGTAAATAACTGAACAGTTCACCCATGAGGACCAGTGACTATTACTCCGTCGTAAGGTTGGTTCTAAATTCTGGAAACCAGACCAGCTCAATTCTGGATACCGGGCCAACTATCGATCATATGCATATATATATATTTGTAGATATAATACAAATTTTTTGTATATATTGGCTCTAAATATGGATAATGGATGATGGTTAATGCTATATAAATAGAAAAATTTATACATAATTTATTATTAGAATAGTATGATTGAATAAAACTCGTTTACTTTTGAACAAAATATCTATATAATAGTTCTTACTTATAAAATATTACTGTTACATTATTTTTATAAAATTTTTTATATAATTTTTTTTAAAAAATAGTATATTTTATAAATAATAACACCTAGCTGGTGGGTGAGTTTGGTTTAAGATTGAGCTTGTTGATAACCGGCGTCACTTGCATGCGTTTTGTGCCTAGTTGACTTGGATGACATGAGATGGCGAAGAATATTCAAATGTTATGCAGATGATTGAATATTTGATATTTGAATATTCTTCGCCCTCTCATGTCACAGGCAGCGGTTCCAGATTCAGAAAAAGGAAGCAAGGTCAAAGACTACTGGGTCCCAAATCTGGGATGGGACTGCAGCTACTGATTAAAGGTTAATTCTCCTTTACCCTTGTATGACTGATTCAAACCGGGCCAGTTCGGTAATGTTTTTTTTAAAAAAAAAACAAAAAATATTGTTTGTTTAAATTTTTTATTTTTAGTTCTTTACAAAAATTAAAAAAATAAAATAAAAAATATTAAAATAAGTATAATTTTTGTTTTTAAAATATTAATTCTGTACTGTTGGCATAATAATAACCTACAAATGTTCATCACTAGATCACAAAAACTACAGTAAAAATACACAGCATAAACACACAACAAAAAATGAAAAGTAATAGTGTTACCAAATGGGGCTTTAATGTGAATTAAACTATAAAATGGACGAAAATTGTTGTAATTACCTGTAATTCTATAACAATGGTATTTACATAATTTTATCTCTCTTTAAATCGAAACATTAAAAAGACGATTATACCACTTTATATTAAAATAAAGGATTGTCCTTTATTGGGATATTTTTGTTATTTCATTAAATCTGTTACAATTATATATATTTTATAAGTTATGTGTTTACTTTTAAATTACATGAGGGTCATCTCATTATCGCTCAAATCACAAATAGGTAAAATGTAATTATATATTTTTTCTCTCTCCCTCTAATGTTGTGTTTGAAACTCAAATTTATCAAACAAAAAAAAAGATAACAAAATGAGAAATTTCAAATTCTTTTTTTTTTCTTTTTATGTTATGTTACCTTCTACATTTTTTAATAACCAGACACACATTATAATTTTATATTATTTTTTCTTTCTTTTTTTTTAACTAAATCCTCGATTCAAACACAATATAAAAATTTTGAATGGATGGGAATTTAAAAGGAGGAGACTGGTCCATAAATGGAACAATAAGTCTGAGTGAATGATTGAGCCCTATAAATTTGTTCATTAGTGGTGGTTCAAACCCTTGTGGCCCCATCCCCTTCCCCCCTTCGCATTGTATATAAAAAAAAAAAAGAAAGGACTGGTCCATAAACGGTCACGAAGACTGGGCTCTGGTTTTCATGGGGGCTATAGCGAATTAGCGATGATTTGGTACTCCATCGATCAAAAACCAGTTTCTGTTTTTGTTTTGTTAAGCAGTTTGTATTAATTTCCTCTTCACCAAATTGATAACTTAAAACAGAAATTTTGGGATCAAAACTGTAGTTGCGCTAAGGAACAAAGAATTAAAACTTTTGTTTGAGTTTGTGGTCCCAGTTTAACATAATATAAAAGCAGACCTGGTCCTATATTGTTAAAATATCACTGTCTATCTGTTGAATACTTTCACATATTTAGCATACTGATATTAATGAGAGCAACAATTTAACCAGTTGTGTCAAGAATCCACAAAGGCGCCTGCACGCTCCTATATTTGCAGCTAATATTTTTGCTATATATGGAGCTCTGAATCATGGGTTACAATCCCATTAATGTTCTTTGTTGTGTTTTACTACATGGTGATCTTCTCAATGGATTTGTTGAGTCAACTTGTCATAACCAAAGGCTTCGGTTAGGTTCATGGATTTGGTGTGGAAAATAAAAAGAAAAATGTAAAAGAAATAATTTTTCCAAAGCAAGGAGGTGCTTAAAATAATTGTACCATACAACTGGTAAAACTTTTGGTTGCTATGACAAAAATTGCTTTGGCTTTTGGCAATAGTGCTGTTGTTTTTTTTTTTTTTTTTTGGACGTGATTTTCCTTTTTCCTTTTCCTGGGTTTTTTTTTACCATTTTCATTGAAATTTCAATTTTGAAGTTTATTTAAGTTGAAGGGACAATACAAAAGAAAATTAGTTTCCTCTTTATTTAACGAGTTTTTCTTTTCCATTAATATTTTCAATCACCAAATACACAAAAAAGAAAAGAAAAGAAAAAGAACCAATCTATTAAGACAAGTTATTTTCCCCTCTAAAGCACTCAAACATAATAATTTTTCATTGATTTGATATCGATATTTTTGATCACCAAATAGAGAAAAAAAGAAAATGGATCTATTAATTAAGACAATTAGTTCTTGCCTTATATTTTTTTTCCCTTTTAAAGCACTCGTATATAATTTTTCATTGATTTTGATATTGATATTTTCGATCACCAAATAGAGAAAAAAATGAAATTGGATCTATTAATTAAGACAATTAGTTCTTGCCTTATGAATTTTTTTTCCCTTTTAAAGCGCTCGTATATAAGAAGTCTGCAAAACAATGAAATAGTCGATGGTGAACCACATGCAATATTGAAAAAGAAAAGTCACAGCAGATCTTATATATACTCTGTGGTCTAAATTGCAGTCCCTCCGTTCGTAGACCCATGAAGCCACTTGCTGTATGCCCAACATTATTTATTTATTCCTCCATCCCTATCCCTTCTCAATTACTAAGGGTCACAGTCCCACAGATTTCATTTGGAAAATCTACACACAATTGTCTGTTGATGTAGCCCTTCGGCTCCACACAAATCAGTGGATATAACCTCAATTATCAGATAAAAGAGTGCCCTCCCAGTCCCACAAAAGTAGGCGTACCCACTGACGGGACAAACTCAAATTTTCTCTAACGTGATTGCCACGGGCTCATGGCGCATCCAATACTGCTCATTACTTATATGATTTGAAATTTTTTTTTGTAGTTTGATTAGTTTAATAAATAGATTTAAAAATTGTCTTTAAAGTTTGATTCGTTCGATATATACAAAATAATATATTTTTATATTTTAATAGCCAACTCAAGTGAAGTAAGCTTTTTTTTTTTCTAGACTATTTGGGGTCTGCTATACGAATTTTGTTTCTCCATTTTGTTCTATCAAGAGTTATACTCTCATTTAAGTCACAATAAATTGTCTTCCTTTATTAGTTTAGCCTAAGTTTGTTTTGGTCTCCCTCTTCATTTAACCTTTTCCTCAATGTGAATATTCTCACTCTTCCAAACCGGAGTATTCACTGGTTTTCGTTGAACATGTACAAACCATCTTAAAGGATTGTCTCTCATTTTATCTTCAGTAAGTGCTACCTCTATCATTTTTCAAAATTTATCTTTCTAATCCTATCTCTGCTACACTCATTTTCTTAATATGTTTTTTGATTACCCACCACTTAGTACCATAGAGCATGACCAATCTTATAGCCATCTTGTAGGAATTTCATTTTAGTCACAGAGGTATACGTTGATCACAAAAGACACCTGAAGCATTCCTCTACTTATTCGATTCTACTTTAATTTTGTGTCACATCCCCATCAACCTCTCCTCCCATTTGTATGATTGAGCCTAGGTATCAAAATTGTTCACACTTAGATAGTTCTTGTCCATCAATACTAACTACCCCTTGATTACAACTTGGATTGCTACTAAACTTACATTCCGTGTACTCAGTTTTAGTCCTATTGATCCTAAAACCTTTTGATTCTAGCGCTTCTCTCTAACGCTCAAGCTTTGCATTTAATCATAGTCTTGATTCGTTAACTAAAACAATGTAATCAGCAAATAACATACACTACGGTACCTCTTCTTATACATGTGAAGTTAATTCATCCATAACTATAGCAAAAAGACGAGGGTTTAATGCAGAGCCTTGATGTAAACCTATGGTGATAGGAAAATCACTAGTTTCTCATACGGTTGTCCTAACTACAGTTGTAGCTCCGTTGTACATATATTGTACACTTTAACATATCTATTTATGACGCATTTCTTTCCCAAAGCCCATCATATCAAATCTATATTTTTGTATTTTGATATATTTTTTTATTTAGATTTTATATTCTATAATATTATTTTTTTAAAAAAATATTATTAAAATATTTATATGTTAAATGAGTGAATTTAAGATATAATTTTAAGCTCAATAAAAAAAAATTAGTGCAGGCACAACCCGAGCCCGAGTCTGAGCCTGAGCATGAGCCTGGTCTAACTAATGTTCACCCTTAGGTGGCGGTGAAAACAAAGGAGGTAGGAAAGGGCAGAAGAGCGTAAGAGATACGCTTACTCCATTTGGTAGGAAGGAGTACCATTTGGTAGGAAGGAGTAGAAGGAGAAATTATTTAGAGTCTTTTCACTAAAATTTATTTTAATTTTTTTAGTTTATAAGTAAAAAACATTATTATTTTTTATTTTTTTACTTTTCTACTAATCTTAGTTTATAAAAGTAAAAAAATTATAAATTTTAGCTTAATAAAAAAGTTAAAAACAATTATACCAAATAGGCCTTAGTACTTATAGAGCCTACATGTTCTCATTCCATCACCTATATATTGGTAAAAAAAAACTATATCAAATAAATCTTAGTTAAAATTTTTAAATCAAACTTGAATAATTCAGTAGTGGACTCGATTCGATTGATTTATAGTTTTATTGACTGCTCAGTCCTCAACATTATTAGATTGTAATGTGTCGTAAACCAACCTAAATTTATTATTAATACAATTTTTTTAATAATATAAATAACACATAATAAAATATAATGAGTATGAATAATTTTGTCCGTACAATTTTTAAAGAAAATGCTAGCACTCCTCATTTTTATGCATACGGTCGATTATTATTATTATTATTATTATTATTATTATTATTATTTTAATGTCTAAAGAGTAAAGACTGCCATCCCCCAACACATTGGCCATTAAAAAACCTAAACAATAGGGCCACGAGGCAAGTCAGTCAGTTCAGGTGGACTGTCAGATGTTGTACAGGACGTGGCATCCTACGGTTAGTGGGCGAGTCCAATCCCACGTGGTTGACGGGCTCTGTATCACGTGGCCTCTAACATTGGCAACTTGACCATCAGGCTGCCAGCCTTTTAAGCTGGAGACAAGGGCCACAAGGGGGCCCTGGGGGGCACCAGTCTCTCTTCTTCCCTGTTGGCTGTGCTCAAACCCTTATCCGTTCATTAATATCTCATGCATCTTCTGGTCTCCTGTATAAACACACATATGCATACAACTACATACATATATGTATATATATGTTGAATATATTAGGTTTGACAAAGAGACCTTTCCATTCCATTCCGAACAGTTGTGAGGGCGGAGGGAGGGAAGTGATTAAATTGCAATTAAGCAGCAGCAGCAGCAGTTGCCAAGATGTTGCCTTAATCTGCATTTGCACCTGCACCTGATATAACCTGATCGATTCTGTAGCCATCAAAAACAAGAAGAAGAAGCAGATAAGCTTTCATGAATATTATCAGACTAAGGAATGAAATGGTAACACAGAACAAAGGGATCATGAGGTGCAGGTGCATCTGCAGGTGAATGCCATTTTGGTTGTTCATTTTCAGTGGGTGATGAGAGAGAGAGAAAGATCTTCTGCTTCTCAAATTTAATTTGTTAATTTAATTTGTTCTCGAACGAATAAAATCTTTTTATTCTGAAGGACAAATTAAATTGATGGATGTAATTTGAGAACCAAAAGATCTCTTTCTCTCCAAATTTAGATCCATCAATGTGCATGGTGTTTCTCAAGGTGTGAAGACTCCATTCACTGCATTCAGATACTAGGGCTTCTGCAGGTAATGATCTCTCTCTCTCTCTCTGAGAGACTTTTGAGTTATTGGATCATCATTTGACTCTTATTTATCAACGAATTTTCAAGCAGTACTGTATGTACTACTGATCGTGTCATATGTTTCTCCAAACACTGAACACCATTTGAAACCCTAGATTTCCCGAGGAGGTCAGCACAATTGAAACCCTAGATTTCCTGTTGATTGTCTTAGAAAATCCTTGTCAACAATCGGGCATATGGATGGTGACACCTATATGCATATATATACAGTACTGTCTCCAAGCACTTTTGAGCAAACTTGGAAGGAATATGGGAGGTTTGTGTATGCTATCATATTGTTTACATTCTGTGTAGTGACAACCATGTTTGCGACACTGAGATTCTGATAAGAAGGTCTATCCACATTCTTACTTCTCTTCTCTTCAAATTAATTAGTGAATCAATACGAGAGATTTTACCAATTAAACTAATTTTCCAAAGTTCCAAGCACATCATTCCAACAATCGACAAAGATACTCTTCTTTTGAGGAATTCACCTCTCTCTTTATTAAGAGTCTTCAAGTCCAAAAGGTTTATGGTACAATTTCCAGGCTGTCGGTAGTTAATCCCTTGATACAGCTATTAAATTGAGTGGAGGCTTAAATAGAACAGAAATATAATTGTAGCAGCAATTGTGTTTGCATCTACATAGAATGGCAGTACCAATGTAATGGGGTTCCACAAGCTAGATGAAAAATTCTGGGTTGTGCCACCAAAGGATGACACCATTTAGACAGAAATTCTGAATGAGAATTTGCACAAGAACTTTGGATAAATACTCTCTCGCTTCCGCAGCTATAGCCTTGCCGCCTATTTGGAGAAATGTGTTTTTTATTCCACCAATGGCGATGCTAAGCTTCACGCAGGCAGGCACACAGACTCACAGAGCATCTGCTTGGTGGCCTTCCTTGTTTTTTAATTTTTTTTCTATTTCTTCTTATAATGGTGGCCTTCTTATTTTTTATTTTCAGAGGACAATATGATTCGAGTGTTTTACTGTATGTCTTTGTTCAGTGCATAATGTGAAAACACATTATAATTAATTCAAAGATTAACTCAACCATCCAATACGCAACTTTCCTATTCCTACAATTATTTGGTTGCTTAAAATGTAATTAGGACATCTTTGATGTGATGCCAAAACTAGTAGTAGACATTTACTTCTTCTAGATTTGCATTATTAGGTCACCATAAAGTTAAGCAAAATACCCAACTCAGGTTTCATTCATGAAGAAAACATTTTGGGCAATCCCCTGGGCTTTTTTAGAGAGAGAGAGAGAGAAGCACTTATGGATTTCAGAAGAGAATTAAAGTGATGCATATGGTTTTGAGGAGTTTAGGGAAGCTTCTTAATGCACAAAGAATATACCCCCGCCCGGGCTCTTTGTTCTTTTACTTGGATCTAGCTTCTTTGAATTATGTTTCTTAAGAAAAAAATGTGAACATAAATTCACTCCGGATTTGTACTGTGGACACGGATGTGGCCTTTTGAAAGCTGGGATAACGTTGTCAACGATCTTTCACTGTCTAATCTTCAGGCTTCGGCTGACATCTTACGGAGTTGAATTGGTAGCATCCTAGTCTTTATTGATTAAAATTAATGTTCTCATAATTTCCTTAAATACCAAGATGAAACCAGCTTCAAAAATTTTATTTCCAAACGATAAATTCTTATGTCATAAAACCTTGTCAAATTACTATTCTCATAGTGTTTTTTGTATGAAAGTAATTGAGATAAATATTTCTCTAAATTCTTATGTCATATGCCTCGTCAAATATTTCTCTAAATTTTTTTAACATAAATAGTTTCGTTTGTTTGGAGTGTTTGTAACCATATTTGGAGCTAGAAGTCAACTTTGAACCAGCTTGGATAGAGCTCCATATTGCAATATTAGAAAGAGGGAGATTATTAAGAACTGATCTACTGAAAAAACAAATAACAATGTCAAATGCATGGACTAACAAGTGAAGGAGGGGTATTTTATTCGATTTCTTTTATGTAATGTCATTTGTTGGTATGTAATTTCTTTCATTCAATTTCGAATCATTTGAGGTTTCATTTTATGGGAATATTGGTGAGTTATTTCAGTTGCACAACAAGTTGGGGACCTTAATGAAGATAACGTGCACTATGTATTGATTGAAATTGGAATATATGTGTTGATTGGTCACTATTAATGGCCTTTTAGGTACTTCTAAACTGGGGCTATGTTTGAACTTGCTTATACTTTTGAGTGTTTTTGAGTGTGTGATCTATGTAGCTACTTGAAGAACTTCTGAAATTACCAGTCACGTAGCAACTCGCAAACGTTGTAAGGCTTCTCTTTCAACTCTCTTACTGTTAGGTTGTGGCCTTTATTGGAAATTAAACTTTATTTCTTAGTCATTATAATTTGAAATTTCTTTATTTTTTTATATTGCGGATAATTTCATGGATTCTAATGTAAAATGAAATCAATAAATTGAAATAATAAAGATAAACTAGACTAAGATAAAAACATATAAAGCAGAAGGCACAGGCACACAGCAGTAATTATGCATAAGCTTAAACATGAAAGGTATTAAATTCCAGCAACGCATATCTAATGAAAGGAAAGCATCACAAAAATAGATATATTGGTTTGCTAGACTAGATACCATGCATGTACAATACTAGATTAGTGACACGATTGTAGCAATGTAACACTCAGGAGCAAGTGGTCGTGACGAAATATAACTTGGTAAGTTTCGAGGTCGATTTTCATAAGAATTGAGCCCAATATATGTTATCGGTCAAAGTCAAAATTCAACACTCTTAAAACTCACACAATTTGATAAAATGTTTATTAAAAAAGTAAAAAATGATAAATGATTTGGTTTGAAGAGGCTTATTGCTTAATCTAAAACGAATGAAATAAAAGCTAGATTAACAAATTATAAATGGAATTGGATTCAATTGATCCAATCATTCAATTTATTTAAGACATTCAATAAGGTTTATAACTCAAATTAAACTCCATAATTACAATAGTTTGATTTAGAATATTTACTTTTGAAAATCAACAATTCTCAAACAATTAAAATTAGATTTATAGTCAAAGTAGAATCATATGTTAATACTATGGATTTAACTAGGATAAATACAAAATTAAGGAATTAAGCATTGAATTAATTAAACATAGTCAATAACATATGTGTTCTTAAGCACCCAACATTCAATTGATGAGAATAGATTACATAGTAATTGATGTTAGATTCATTGTCTAGTAGAGAACCTTAGATTAATACCATTGATTTAGATGAATTCAACACACAATTGAAGAATCATGCATTGAAATCACTAAACATAATCAATAATCTAAGTATTTTAGGATTTCTACATTCAATTACTATGAATTAAATATCTAGGAAGATAAAGCAATGAAAACATGAGATACCTCTATTAAATTCTTTCGATTACTTGAGTGACCTTCACAATTGAGTCCAACAGAAGAGCTAGCTAATTGAATCCATGGAGATATTGACAATTGAATTGAAGAAAGTTTGTAAACAACTTAAATTCAAGTACTAGAATAAAATTACAATGAAATTGAAATGTTTCTATCTCAAAAACTATTATTATATAAGTGTATTTAACCCTATCTTTGTACAAAAAGCTTAGATTTTTACAATTGGGCACAAAACTGTTTTAAATAGGCTGAAAAATAACGTAACTGTCGTCGACCGTGTGAACGATACTATTCACCGTGCACATGGTCTTCTAATGGTGCGTCGGACGATGAAACAGATATTTGAATCTTGCTCATAGTTTTGTAGACCTAAAAAAGCGTGCGCATGACACTATTCACTGTGCTTTAAACACTATTCACCATGTGAACTGTTGACTCCATGCCTTGATTTTAATGACAACAAGACATTGTGTTAATGATCTAATGACTTTATTTAATGTGTAGATTTTCTTGTATCCTTAATCTTTATTAGAATTATGAGTTGAAACTTGATATATTGGAGATCTTAAAGAATAAAAGACCTGAAAGCCTTATTAGACCATTTAGAGAAGCCACTGAAAATTTTGAAGCCATTTGCCTCAGGAAATGAGGTTGACAGCAAGTACTGACAAGCTATTTGCCTAAGTTAAGAAAGAGATCGACAGAAAATGAGGTCAGCAGCAAGTACTGACAAGCCATTTGCCTAAGTTGAAAAGGAGATCGACAGAAAAAAAGGTCGGCAACAAGTACTGATACCTTTTATATTGTAGCATGAGAAGATCTGAAAATCGGCAAGAAGTGTTGACACATTGGTGAAATAGTAAACACTTGATTGAAGATTTCATGAAATTGCCGTGAAATATTGTCGACTATTTACATTTTTGGTAGACACTCCACCTTAAAACCCTCGATCCTCAAAAAGAAGAAGTCCACGACTAGTGTTAACACCATGCAAATATGGTTGCCACCCTGTTGAAATCCTTAAACCTCAAAGAAAGAAAAGCGGTTGTGACTTTGTCGACACTTGAAATAGTCTTAGTCAACATCTTGGAAGCAGTGAGGAAATAATAAAAAATAATACAGATCTAGTTGACACCATCATGCATATGCGGTAGACACCATCGAAGGGTGATTTACTGAAAGACATAGATATGGTCGACACCTCTAGAACTAGTGTCGACACATTGACTCCAACGGTCGAAAATTCATACATTCACCATCTCTAACAGTTGAAAATTGTGAGACATTATATATAGAAGACCTCTAGCTCATTTATGGAGTAAAGACAAGAAGCATAAAGTATAAAAAGTGAAGATTCAATCATATACATTCAATAATCTATTTTTTGCACTTCGGTCAGATATGTTCGAACTGTAACCTGCATTTATTCATTTGTGAGAGTGACATACTTGTATCTATTCTACTTCAACTCTTGTTTAAGGTTGTTGTACACTTTGAGAGTGTATGTGTAGTTAGTTATACATTTGTAAAACTAGGTAATCTTGCAAAAGAATTGTTCGAGTTTAAGAGTTAGGTGTTGAACACTTGTACAAAAGTGATTCGGTCATTTGGAAGCAACTAGCAACTGTGTAAAGGGACTTTACATATTGAAATATTTGCAAGAGGATCGAGGAAGAGAAGACGTAGGCAAGGGTTAGCCAAGCCTTTGTAAAATTTCTATGTCTCTTTTGTTTTCTGTTGATATCTCTGCTTACACTCTTATTTTTTATATTGTCTTACATTCCATTTGAATATTATAAGAATACTACTTTATTGATTTGAGCATTTTTAAGTTGTGATTAGTGCTTTAATTTTTAATTACGCAATTCACCTCCTCTTGAATTGACATTTTGAGCTAATATGAATACTATTCACTATGCGCACGACATTATTCACCATGCACACCGTCACTATTCATCCGTGTGAATACTATTCACTGTGTGCATGATTACTATTCACAACATTCTACACCTTTATTCGATTTGCACCCTAATTGCTCCAAATTAGGCTCAAAATATATTCAACATAAAACAAAATAAGTTAATACAAAAATCTAACTAAAAAAGCATACAAAAAACAAGTTAAGGTGTTAAAATTTCACTTTTGAAGTGCAATCACACCCCACAATTTGATTGTTGTTAGTTCCTAGCAAAAATACTAAAATTTAAAAGATAATATCTGCTTTTATAGGAGTTACGGATGCATTTAACCTATGCATTAAGCATTTAAACCCTTAAGTTATTTCTAGTGGATGAGTAGTGTCTCGTGAGGGCTTACAGTGATGACACCGACAAACATCAATTCATGATCAACAATTTAATACCATGAGAATATAAAAGTAGTGCACAATTATATTCAACTAATCTCAAGAAACATTCATCATCTCAATGCACGCAAAAATTCATCAAAAATGATACAAAAGTGAGGTTCAAGTGAGTGTGTAATAGAATCATGAAATATAGCTCAAATATGCATACTCATAACTTCAAAGACCTTTATATTGACCTAAAGGTTGATCTCCATATTGATTTTGATGATGACAGAATCATATAATTAGTGTTTAATGATTTACTTAAGTGTGCAGCGCTTTGCCTCTTTATTAACAAAAAGGAAAGCATTTCATCTCGAATAGATTAAAGGTTGTAACAAAATTTCAATCAAATTTGAAGATAAGATTGTCAATAGCATGCTGAGATTGTTGACACCCTAAGCTTTTATGCAAAATCTCTTTTAGAAATTTTAAAGTCGTTGTCAACCCTCTATTTGATTGCTGACACCTGACTCAAGATTCACATAAGGGTTTTACAAAGTCTTGTAAACACTTTATTCAAATAGACAATACTATCTTGATGAAGACTCTCGATCCTCAATGTTTAAGTAGTTCACTACTAATTATTAACATCATGATAGATTGGTTGACAAGTTTTCAAGTCTTAAATAAAGAAGAGCTAATTAAAATTATCTACTCAGATGGTCGACAATCATTGGAAATGGTCAACAATGTTGAAGAAATATAAAGCTGATAGTTTTCGATCAGATTGTCAACAACTTCAAGTGATGGTCAACAAATACGAAGTTAGTAAGTTTTCAAGGATAATGATTTGAAAATGTTGTCAACACCATGATATTGTTATTTACACCATCGATAAACATAAAGAGAAGAAAAGAACAAAGGTGGCTGACACCTCAGGAGATGATTGATGACAATCTGGTTCCAACGGTCGAAAATTTAAACGTTCTGACTTGGTTGCCCGCGCATTTAATGCATTCTCACCATCTCTAACGGCCGAATCTTGTGAGGAACTATGTATAGAAGGTTTCTAGCTCATTTATAAGGGTGGGACAAGGATCTTAAAGTGCAAGAAGCCAAAAGAACAAAACATTCCTACTGCTCTGTTTTGCTACGGTGTTCAAAAGCAAGAATTTGAGATTTAATCTTCATTTATTCACTTTTGAGATTGATTTCTTTGTACTCCTTCTTCATTAATACTTGAAAAAGATTGTGTATACCTTTGTTGAAAGAGATTGGAGGTGTTAAAGATCAAATTAAGTGAATATCACAAGTATTGGAAGCTCTTTTAAAGAATTTAATCAAGTCTCAACAAATCAAAAGAAGTCATGAATTAATTGAATAAGCTCTTGAAAAATTACATGAATTAAATAAATCATTTCAAACCTTAGAAGCCTAATCTGGTATATCAATGAAGTGCTTGAAGGATTGGAAGAGGGTTGAAGAAGTCTTGCATAATAAAGCCTATAAAATTGCTAGGAGTCGACACTTAGACCTCCAAGGGTCAACAATAAAGTCAGTAACTTGAACCTGAGCATTTGTATTGGCAAGAGTTGACACATTCATTTCAGGAGTCAACACTTAGCTTACTAGGTGTCGATACATAGACCATCAAGAGTCGACACATGGAGGAAGTGAGCATGACTTGGATGAATCATCAGAAGAGTCGACACATGTGTCTAAAGATGTCAACACATGGAGACAGAGTACAGAACTTTGATAAGTCATTAGAAGAGTCGACACATAAGATTACAAGAGTCGACACATAAAGACAGAATGCATGACCTTGAAGAATCCCTCAAAGAGTAGACACATGAGCCTAAAAGTGTTGACACATCAATACAGATTGCATAACTTTGAAAAAGGCTTAAAGGAGTCGACACATGAACTCAAAAGTGTTGACACATCGAGACAAGTTGCATGAATTTGAAAAAGCCTAAAAGGAGTTGACACATAATCCTAGAAGAGTCGACACATCGAGATAGTGCCTTGGAGATATATGCTAAAACTTGAAGGAGTCGACACTTAAATCCTCAAGAGTCAACATATAGAGATAGATTGCTTACAAAACAGTGTTCAGAACAGTAAGGTATCGACACTTCCAGACTAGGGGTCGACATGTGCTACTATAACGACTATATTTTTTAACATTATACTCCGCATTTTTTGTATTTAATGGAACATCCACTACCAACAATGGCTAGAATCGAAACTAAAGCATATATATATAACCCCCACAACATATATACACAGAGAGGAGATATATACAAGTGCAAAAAATGAATTTAAAGGCATAAACCCTAGTTGCTATTGTTACTTTGTTGATACATTGAGGTTTTACTGATATACACTAATTCTATTCACTCTTTGAGAGAGATATTTTGTGTAAACTTTATTTATTCCATTTGAATGGGTTTGTAAATCTGTGAGTTTGATTGTAGCTTAGGAAAAACACTTGTAAGTTTGAGTGAAGTTTGGACAGAATCACTTGTAAGTTTGAGTGAAACTTAGATAAAATCACTTGTAAGTTTGAGTAGAATTGAGAGCTTAGAAAGAGCTCTTATGAGAAGTGAGCTGGGCACTGGATCAACTAGCACCTACTTTGTAATTTTTGATTGCATAGTAAAAGAGCTTTCAAGGGAGTCTTGAGGGTGAGGACGTAGGTCACAAGTTATAGCTGAATCTTGGTAAATTTTTGTGTTCATTTTGTGCTTTATTTTTTATGGATTATTTGAGATTGCTTGAACACATTGCACACACACGTAGATTCTATTATTAGATTGATTAATCAGATTGCTTAAATAATTTTCAGTTAAAATTATTAGTGATTATTTGTAAAACTCAATTCACCCCTCTCTTGGATTACACTCTTGGGTCAATAATTGGTATCAGAGCTAGTACTCTATATTTAAAGGCTTAATATTCTTAGAATTGATCCATAACAATTATATTTGGAAGCTCTCTAGGTGAGAGTCAATTCATTAATAGACCTCTCATGTTTAATGGGACAAACTACAACTATTGAAATAATAGAATAAGAATTGATATTCAATATGTTGACTATGAGTTATGGAGGATCATTGTTAATGATCCTAAGACTCCCACCAAGTTCAATGAAAGAGAAGTTATCCCTAAACCTGAAAATGAATGGAATGAGAATGACTTGAAGCTTATGCAATCTAATGCTAAAGTTATAAACATTTTATATGGTGCATTAGACCAAAATGAGTTCAATAGAATTTCTACTTGTGAATCTGCCAAAAAATTTTGTAATAGATTTGAAGTGACTCATGAAGGAACCAATCAGGTCAAGGAATCCAAAATTAACATTCTTGTGTGTATTATGAATTATTTAGAATGAAATCAGATGACTCTATAACTGAAATGTTCACTAGATTTACTGACATTGTTAATAGCTTAAAGTCTTTTAGAAAAGTGTATCCTAATAGTGTACAGGTAAGAAAAGTTCTAAGATTATTACCAAAAACATGGGAAACCAAGGTGACACAAATACAAGAAGTCAAAGACCTCAACATATTGCCTTTTGATGAGTTTCTTGGATCTCTTATGACTTATGAGCTGACCCAAAAACAAAATACTCTAGAAGAGGAGGATAAGAAAAAAAAATTCATTGCATTCAATTTCACCATATCAGAAAATGAATCTGAAAGTGAAAATGATGATGAGGAAGACCTTGCCCTCTTTGCAAGCAAGTTCAAAAGATTCATGAAAAAGAAAGAGGTAGAAGGAAGAAAGAAGCATGAAGCAAAGGGTGAACTCAACAACAAGGATTCAACCATCATATGTTATGAATGCAAGAAGTAAGGGCACATTAAAGCTGAGTATTCTATACTAAAGAAAGAAAAGAAAGGCAGAAGAAGAAGGGCTCTAGCTGTCACATGGAGTGAAAATGAGAAATCCAGCTAGAATGAGAAAGCTGAACCTCAAGAAGTTGTAAACCTATGTCTCATGGCACATAAGGAAGAATCTAAGGTAATACATACCAAACCATCTAATTTTTCATTTGATGAATTACAAGATACTTTTGATGATTTATATGCTGAATTTAAAAAGTTGAGCAACAAAAATAATATTCTCAAAAAGATGTTATCCACACTCACTGATGAGAGTGAAGATTTACAAAATGAAATCAAAATTTTGATTAAAGAGAATTCTGTCTTCAAAGAAAAAATAAATGATTTAGAAAAAATCTCTTAGAAAATGTGTTAATGAAAAAGGGAAGCTTGATGACATGCTTGGCAAACAAAAATGCTCTCTTAACAAGGCTGGAATAGGCTACAACCTTTTTAAAGATAAAATATTTTCAAAAACAATTACTTGCTTTTATTGTTAAAAGAAAGGTCATACAGCTAGCAGATGCTATGTTATACAAAAATCTCATGCTCCTAAGAATACTTGGATCCCAAAAGGATAATTGAAGACTAACTCCCATGAACCCAAAATGATTTAGGTACCAACGGTGAAAGATTGAGCTAATGTATTTGTAGGTGTGTCTTCAAGCAAAATCCTAAAAGGACCATTAGTACTTGGATAGTAGTTGTTTAAGACACATGACTGGAGATAATCTCAATTCACATCACTTATACCAACGGATAGAGGTTCGGTCACTTTTGGAGATAATAACAAAGGCAAAATCATCGGTATAAGAAGTATTGGTAAAAACTCCTCTACCTCAATTGAAAATGTTTTACTTATTAAATGCCTTAAGCACAACTTGTTGAGTATTAGTTAATTGTGTGACAAATGTTGTAAGGTAATATTTGAATCTTTTAAATGCACTGTAGTAAACATGAATGACAACAAGATCATATTGATTGGACAAAGACTAGGCAATATTTACATTTTTGACTTAAATGGTTTATCTTCTTAGGAAATAAGATATTTTGCTATTATGAACAGTGAAGATAGTTGGTTGTGGCATAAAAGACTTGGACATATTAGTATGAACATTATTTCAAAAATTTTGAAAAATGAACTAGTGAATGATTTTTCCAAACTCAAATTTTAAAAAGACAAAATTTGTGATGCATGTCAAATGGGGAAGCAAACCAGAATTTCTTTCAAACTCACTAATATGCTCTCTACCTCTAGGCCACTATAATTTTTGCATATGGATTTGTTTGGACCTACTAGAACCTTAAGTCTAGGAGGTAAGCAATATGTTTTTGTTATTGTTGATGATTACACTAGATATACTTGGATATTCTTTCCAGCTCACAAAGATAAAACAATTGTTTTCTTCACCAAGTTCTACAAAAAGGTTCAAAATGAAAAAAGATTTACAATCGTAGCAATTAGGACTGACCATAGTGGTGAGTTTGATTGCAAACCTTTTGAAATATATTGTGTTGAAAATTATTTTGAACACAACTTTTCAACACCCAGAACTCCTCAACAAAATGGGGTTATTGAGAAGAAAAATAAAACTTTGGAAGAAATAAGGAGAACAATACTTTGTGAAAATAATTTGTCAAAATATTTTTGGGCTGAAACTGTTAACACGGCTTGTTATGTTTTAAACAGAGTTTTGGTTAGAAAATTTTCAAACAAAATCCTATATGAGCTTTGGAAATAAAAGAAACCATATGTTTCATACTTTAGAACTTTTGGATGTAAATGTTTTATGTTAAATAATAATAAAGACAACCTTGGTGATGCAAAATCATATGAAGGTATTTTTCTTGGCTATTCCACTCATAGCAAGGCATATAGCATTTACAATAAAAGAACTTTAGTTTTTAAAGAATCTGTGCATGTTACCTTTGATGAACTAAATTTTTTGTCAAAGCATATTATGAGTGATGATATAAATAATGTGAAACAAAGCTTGGATAAGTTAAACATCAATCCAACTTAAAGTAAAGCTTCACCACATGAGAAAAAAGACCAAAACATTCCATCAAACCAACAAGATATGAATGAAAGGCTACCAAAGGAACGAAAGTTTGTTCTAAACTATCCAACCGAGCAAATACTAGGTGATCCATTACAAGGAGTAAGAACAAGATCATCTCTAAGAAATGTACGTAATCATCTTACTTTTATATCTCAAATTGAACCAAAATGTTTTTAAAAATCTGAAAATGATAAATGTTGAATCTTGGCTATGCAAGATAAATTAAATCAATTTGAAAGAAATGAGATTTAGAACTTTGTTCCTAGGCCTGAAGATCATCCTGTAATTGGAACCAAATGGGTGTTTAGAAACAAAATGGATAAATTTGAAATTGTTGTAAGAAATAAGGTTAGACTTGTAGCTCAAGGATATAGTCAAGAAGAATGAATTGATTTTGATGAGACCTATACACCTGTAGCTAGATTAGAGGCTATTAGAATTTTGTTTGCATTTTCATGTTTTAAAAATTTCAAGCTTTACCAAATGGATGTAAAAAGTGCATTCTTAAATGGTTTTATTTCTGAAGAGGTTTATGTTTAACAACTTCTTGATTTTGAAAATTCAAAATTTTCAAATCATGTTTTTAAGCTAACAAAAGTACTCTATGGTTTAAAACAGGCCCCAAGGGCTTGGTATGAATGGTTGAGCAAATTTTTTTATTTAAAATAGTTTCATAAGAGGAAAGGTTGATACAACACTCTTCATAAAGATTGGAGATCATGATATACTTATTGTGCAAATTTATATGGATGACATCATATTTGGCTCTACTAATGAGAAGCTCTGCAAGGAATTTGCTAAGTGTATGCAGGGTGAATTTGAGATGAGAATGATGGGAGAACTTAACTTCTTCCTTGTACTTCAAATCAAACAAACAAAGAAAAACATAAACCAAACTAAGTATATCAAAGACTTACTTAAAAAATTTGATATGGAGGATGCAAGGCCATTGAGCACTCCTATGAATACTTCAACAAAGCTTGACAAAGATGAGAAATGTATTTTGTAGATACTAAATTATATAGAAGTATGATTGGCGATATATTTCAATCTAATTTTAAAGAATCATATGTTGTAGCTATTAAAAGGATTTTTAGATATCTTAAGCACACACTTAACATTGGATTATGGTATCCTAGGGGTACATCTCTAAATTTAATTGGTTATTCGAATGCTAACTATGCTGGTAGTAAAGTTAATAGAAAGAACACAAATGGTTCGTGTCAATTTCTTGGTAATATACTTATTTCATGTTTTAGTAAGAAACACAACTCAGTTGCACTTTCCATAGCTGAGGCAGAATACATTGCAGCTAGAAGCTATTGTGCTCAAATCCTTTGGATCAAACACCAATTAGAGGATTTTGGACTAACTTTTGTAAGCATCCCCATTAGATGTGATAATACTAGTGCTATAAATTTGACCAAGAATCCTATACAGTACTCTCGCACAAAATATATTAAAATTAAACATCATTTTATAGGTGAAAATGTGCCAAAAGGTGATATTAAACTTGACTTTGTAAGCAATGAGAACCAACTTGCTGATATATTCACAAAACCATTATGTGAACATAGATTTTGTGTGATAAGGAGAGAATTAGGAATGAGCAATCCAATAGCTTGATTGATTATGTTATTGTGTATACCTGATTATGCTATTAAATTATTTAAAATTGATTTAGATGTTTTTTTGATGTATTATATATTATTCATAAGTTATTTTTTGCATTTCATAAAGGAAGTATCGACCCCTGACCTCTAAGTGTCGACCCCTGTTTTCTGAGAATAGCTTATGATGTCCTCTGTTGAAAATAGTCAACCCCCATAGTACCAAGAGTCGATCCATTTTAACAGAAAGCTCAAAAGGTATTCTGCAAGAAAAAGAGTCGATCCTTTGAAGCCAGGAGTCGACCACTCTATGCGGTTGCTCAATAACCTTAAAAGCCCTTGTTTATTCGACTAAATCAAAATTTTCCTCTCTTAACAAACTGCCTCTCCAACTATCACAAGCCATCAAATCCTTCCACAAATGTCTCTCAACTCCCATTATACACTAATTTTGAACCCTCCAAATCTATTCCCAACCTGCATTAATCCATTAATCATTCTCCCATGGCACCAAAATCTGACCAGATGAAGAAAGGGAAGAAAACCCTAGAAGTGTCAACACCTGGAAGCAAAAAAAGAAAGGATCATAAAGATTTCTCTATCGGGCATGGGAAGAAGAAGAAATTGAAGGGAACTACTCAGAATGAGGAGAGGATTGAAAGAAACAAGATCTATTTCTCCAGCAATGAGGCACAAGCTAAGTATTACTCAGTTTTCTCTTTGAAACCTATTTTGAATGGTAGATGGATAAATTTTCAATTTTTTACTAAGGAGAACTTTGATTTTGAGGCTAGATTAGATGCCCTTGGTTGGAAATCAATAACAAAGATTAGAAAAGATTTATATTTCGAATTAGTTGGGCAATTTTATACCTATGCCAACTGAGGGTTTGGCACTCAAGACATTGATAGTTGGGTAAAAAGAGTACCATTCACCATCACCAAAGATGTGATTTGCCATATCCTAGGAATTGGTAGTGGTGGTGAAGAGACTGTTGTAACAATTAAACCCTTAGCAAATGACTTGCCTTTCGACCTTAGACTTGTACACCATTTCATCTGTAGGACTTTAATTCCTAAAGCTGGGAAGTTTGAGTTCATTTCTGAAATGAAATTGTTTTTTCTTTGGGCTTACATCAGTAATAGCAAAATTGACTTGGGCATGTTTATTAAGGATCACATTTTGAAAGCCCTCCAAAGAAAAGTGAGTATGCCTTATGGGATGCTTCTAACTGAAGTGTTTAGGCATTTTAAGGTTGACTTGATGGGGGAGAAGAAAAAGACCCCCAAACCTTTGTGTGATGAGTACCCTAAAAAAAATGGGATATCATAAAGTAAGCAAGGTTTGGTCTCCTAGAAAGGAGAAAGGTAAAGGATCTACGCCTACAAAGGGAAAACAAGTAAAAGAAGGTGAACCATCTTATGTTGAAACAGAGGATACCACAAGGAAACTGTTTGCCATGGGACTTACTTCATCTACCAGGTCTGTGGATATGTCTTTGCTATTAGCTATCTTGAAAGGAATGCAAACGTATAATGAGAAAATATTTGTCAAAATAGATGCCAAAGTTGATAATGGAGCTATAAGGCTAAAGTTTTTAGAAACAAAAATGGAGTCATTGTCAATGATGGTCAGAAAATAAAGTCAGACTTGTTGCAAGCCATTGATCTCTCCACTGAACATCTGGGCAAGTATATCAAGAAAGTAATGGGCATAGATTACCAACCTCTTCACTTTTTAGTAGCAAAATTTGAAGAACCAAAGGATAGTGAAGGAGAAGAGGAAGGTGAAAGGGAAAAAGAAGAAGCAGAAGAAGAGGAAGGAGAAGGAGAAGGAGAAGAAGAAAGAGGTGAGGCACTAGAAGAACAAGGACCAGATTCTGGCGAAAAGGAGAAAGAAGTAACTAAGAAAGGCAAGACAATAGAAGCCTCCCCAATCCCTAAATCTCCGGTTCTAACCAGAACTTATCACAAACATGGGCTAAGACCTAGACTTGGGAAGAAATTCTCCAACACCCTAGACAACCTAGTTGAACTCATACCATCACCTTCATCCTTTCCCAAAAATACTTAAAGCAATCTTACATTTGCACTTCATCATTACATCTTCATCTTTGCATTCTCTTTTGCATTCTATCATGCTTATTTTCTTACTTTTATTTAAAAGGATGGTATGTCATCCTCAAGATAATTGATGTGTAATATGATGGATGCTTGGATGTCTTCTATTGATGCCTTATATATATATATATATATATATTTTGTTGTATGAACTCTTTAATGTGGTTGCTTGAAATTTTTTGATTAATTGAAATCTTTAATGTGGTTGTTTGTAGAATGTTCTGATTAATTGGTTGATTGGTTTGCTTTGATTGCTTGCTTCTTTGTAACAATATTCTTATTTTAAGATTTTTTTTTGGGCTATTGTATCAATCTCTTACTTGTATTTTTAGCTCTTTTTGATTGATTGTCAAAAAAGAGAAGAGAAGTAGAGTATAAATGTTGTCTGAATAGAATTGTTATTGAGAGAAGTAGAGTATAAATGTTGTTTAAACAGAACTGTTGTTAAGAGAAGTAGAAGTATAACTGTTGGGGAGAGAAGTAGAGAAGTAGAAGTATTGTTGTTGCTTGAAATATGAAATATTATTGATGTTGTTACTATTACTGTTGTTGCTTGATAAAAAGCACAAGTGCTTTAACTCTTCAAAAGAGGGGGGGAAAAGTACAAGATTGTTGTTTGCTTTAGATGGACTTAAAGGCACCAAGTGCTTGACTTCCTTGAGTAAAAGGGAGCAATATATTCCTTAAGAAAGGGGGAGCAAATTCAAGTATAACTTTCTATACTTTTGCACCAACACACACACTTGAAGCTTATTATTCATATTTTGAAAAGTTTTATCAATTATCAAAAAGGAAGAGATTGTTGACTCCATTCCCTGATTTTGATGGTAACAAAACTTTATTTAAATGTCTAATTAATTTACTTAGTGTGCAGATAATATCATGCATTAATTAGACTATGACTTGAAACTTGAATATATTGAACAACTAATGAAGCTTGTCAAGAAGATTTGATAAGTGTGTTAAAGTCTCGAATAGATGGAACAAGTGATATTGATTGAAGAATCTTAGAAAAAATCACGTTGATAAAGATCAAGCAAAGAGATTGAAGATGTTCAAAGAAGCTCAGAAGATCGGTTGAAGAAAAGAGATTTCAAGTCTTGGAAGCTCTCTTTAAGATTTTGAAAAGGACTTAGATCAATGGAATAAGTGATGTTGATTGAAGAATCCTAATATAATCAAATTGCGTTGATTTCATCTTGAAAAGATTGAAGGTGTTAAAGATCAAGTGAAGTGAATATCACAACTATTGAAAGTTCTTTTGAAGAATTTAACTAAGTCTCAACAAATCAAAAGAACCTATGAATTAATTGAATAAGCTCTTAAAAAATCACATGCATTGAAGAAGTCATTTCATGCTTTAGAAGCCTTAATTAATATATCAATGAAGTGTTTGAAGTATTAGAAGAGGGTTGAATAAGTCTTGCATAATGAAGTCTATGAAATTGCCAGGAGTCGACACTTTGTGTTCATTTTGTGCTATTAATTGTTTGAGATTGCTTAAACACATTGCACAAATACTTAGAGTCTATTATTAGATTAATTAATCAAATTGATTAAATAATTTTTAGTTAAAATTATTAGTGATTATTTGTAAAACCTAATTCACTCCCCCTCTTAGGTTACACTCTTGGGCCAACAGGGCTATCCACTAACTGACCACCTATGTTCAATGTGACCAACATAGGATTATGAACTATGGAGAATTATTGTAAATGGATCTAAGATCCATACAAACACTATAGAAAGAGTTATTATGGCTAAACCTGAAGATGAAAGGGGTGAATCTAATTTGAAACTTCTGTAATTGAATGCTAAAGTTATGAATTTGTTATACTGTGCTCTAGACTCAAATGAGTTTAATAGAATATCCGCATATGATTCTGCTAAGAAAATATAGAATAAATTAAAAGTCACTCATAAAGGTACTAACTAGGGAAAGGAATCTAACGTAAACATACTTGTGCATAATTATGAACTATTTAGAATAAAACCTGATGAATCCATTACTAAGATGTTTACAAGATTTACTGACATTATAAATTGACTAAAGTCTCTTGAAACCATCTATACTAATAGTGAACAATTAAGAAAAATACTCAGATCCTTGCCAAGAACTTGGGAGGCTAAGGTAACAAAAATTCAAAAAGTCAAGAATCTCAATACACTGCAGCTTGAAGAACTGCTGAAATTACTTATGACTTATGAGTTGACTCAAAAGCAGAATATGCAAGATGATGATAAGAAAAAGAAGAAGATAAGAACTATTGCTTTCAAATCCACCACAGAAGAAAGCAAAGACAGTGATGATGAGAAAGATGAAGAATTACCACTCATCATTAGAAAATTCAATAGGTTCATCAGAAAGAAATGAAAGAAAGGAATAAAGCCAGAACTCAAAAGAGAATTAGGCAAATCAGATTTGACCATTATCTATTTTGAGTGTAAGAAACCTGGACGTATCAAAACAGAATGTCCACAACTAAAGAAAAAAAGCAAAAAGACTGTAGCAATGGCAGCAACACTAAGTGAAAGTGAAGAATCCCACTTAGATGATGACTCAGATACTGAAGAAGTGGCTAATCTTTGCCTGATGGCTCATGAAGAGAAAGGAAAAGAGGTTTACCTCAAATCCAAAGTCAAAAAGAATTACTGGCACATGGACAGTGAGTGTTCAAAGCACATGACTGGAAATGAAAATCAGTTCTCATCCCTCTCACTTAAAGATGGAGGCTTGGTAACATTTGGTAAAAATAGTAAGGGAAAGATCATTGGCATTGGAAGCATTGATAAGAACTCTTCCACTTCAAATGAAAATGTTCTTTTGGTTAATGACCTTAAATACAATCTACTTAACATTAGTCAATTATGTGATATAGGTTTTAAAATTATTTTTTAATCCTCTAAGTGTTTGGTGGTTAGCATACTTGGTGGTCGTACCATGCTCACTGGAACTAGATAAGGTAAGATCTATATGTTTGATTTGAACCTGTCTGCATGTAAATTAAAGTGTCTATCTGCTGTGAATGATAATGATGCTTGGTTGTGGCATAGAAGATTAGGACACACTAGCATGAGCATCATTTCAAAAGCTGCAAAATATGACATGGTTGTTGGTTTACCTGAAATTAAGTTTGAAAAAAATAGGTTATGTGATGCATGCCAAAAAAGAAAACAGGCCAGAAAATCTTTTAAGTCTAAATCTGTGATTTCTACTTCTAGAACTCTACAATTGTTGTATATGGACCTATTTGGACCAACCAGAACATTTAGTATTGGTGGAAAATAGTATGCACTTGTTATTGTAAATGACTATTCTCGATTTACATGGATTTATTTCCTTACTGACAAAGATGAAACCATAACTACTTTTATTAAATTATACAAAATAGCGCAAAATGAAAAAGATTTTACTATTTCTACAATTAGAACTAATCATGGAAGAGAATTTGATTACTCTCCATTTAAAAATTTTTGTGATGAAAATGGTTTTGATCATAATTTTTCTGTCCCAAGAACTCTTCAACAAAATTATATTATTAAAAGGAAAAATAGAAATTTAAAGGAAATGACAGGGACTATGTTTTGTGAAAATGGTGTATCAAAATATTTTTGGGCTGAAGTAGTAAACACAGCTTGTCATGTTTTAAATAGAATTTTGGTTAAAAGACTCCCTATAAACTTTAGAAAGGGTGGAAACCAAACATTTCCTATTTTCATATTTTTGGTTGCAAATATTTTATTTTGAATAATAACAAAGATAATTTGGATAAATTTTATGGTAAATTTAATGAGCGTGTGTTTCTTGGTTATTTCATGCATAGTAAGGCTTATAGAATTTTTAACAAAAGAACTCTATCTGTTGAAGAGTCTATTCATGTTAAATTTAATGAATCTAAACACTTTTTCAAGTAAGATTATAAGTGATGATGTAGAAAAAGCAGAATAGGGAATAAGCAAGCTGAACATATGCTCAACACATACTAAGATGTCACAAACTGAGGAAAAGGAAGCAGAAAACGAGCTTGCATCAACTGTCACTTAACAGTAAATTGAAGTGAATGAAGCTCATCCCAAAGAATGAAAATTTGTGCAGAATCATCCACCAGAAGAAATACTTGACAGTCCATCACAAGGAGTGAGAACCAGATTTTCACTCAGAAATTTGCTCACAATGCATTGTTGTTACAAATGGAGCCTATGACATTTTACGAAATTGAAGGTGATGAGTTTTAGGATCAATGCAACGCAAGAAGAACTTAATCAATTTGAAAGAAGCAAAGTTTAGAATTTAGTTCCCAAATCTGAAAGGCATCTAGTCATTGGCACAAATGGGTATTCAGAAACAAGATGAATGAATCAAGTATTGTGATCAGAAACAAAGCCAGGTTAGTGGCTCAGGGCTACAGTCAAGAGGAAGGTATTGATTATGATGAAACCTTGGCACCTATTGCTAGAATAGAAGCAATTAGGATGTGACTTGCCTTTGTATATTTTAGGAACTTTAAATTATATCAAATAGATGTTAAAAGTATTTTTCTAAATAACTTTATAAGTGAAGAAGTTTATGTTGAAAAACCACCAGGTTTTGAAAATGTAAAATATCCGGACCATGTTTTTAAATTAACCAAAGCATTATATGGTTTGAAACAAGCACCTAGGGCCTGGTACGAGAGACTTAGTAAATTTTTGTTAAAAACTGGTTTCTCTAGAGAAAAAGTAGATAAAACACTTTTCATCAAAAATAGACATTCTGATATGCTAATTATACAAATATATGTTGATGATATTAATTTGGTTCTACTAATGAAAATTTGTGCAAAGAGCTTACTAAGTACACGCAGGGAAAGTTTAAGATGAGCATGATGAGAGAATTAACATTCTTCCTTGATCTTCAAATTAAACAATCAAAGGATGACATATTCATAAATCAGGCCAAATATGTCAAGGACTTGATCAAAAGGTTTGATGCTAAAAACTTGAAGCCAATTGGAACCCCTATGAGTACTTAAACAAAAATGGATGCTGATGAATCAGGTAAGAGTGTTGACACTAAACTTTATAGGAACATGATAGGTTCTCTACTATATCTTACTGCAAGTAGACCTGACATTATGTTCAGTGTGTGTATGTGTGCAAGATTTCAAGTAAATTCTAAAAAATTTCATTTAACTGCTGTAAAGAGGATTTTCAAATATATGAAGGTAACATGCAATCTTGGTTTACGGTACTAAAGTCATACATTTTTTGAACTTACTGGATATTCTGATGCTGATTATACTGATAGTAGAATTTATAGAAAAAAATACTAGTGGTTCATGTCAATTCTTTAATAACATGCTTGTATCTTGCTTTGGTAAGAAACAGAATTATGTGGCCCTCTCAATAGCAAAGGCTAAGTACTTAGTGGCTAGCATCTGCTGTGCTTAGATACTATGTGTCGCGCCCAGATTTTTCGCACTCGAGGAATACTCACACAAGTGGGAAAATTGTTGTACTCTCTCGTTAGAACTCACCCTCCTAGAAGAATGAGTGTGACTAGGTTTGAATTAAAAACAGGTTTGAATAAAGGGCTTTTGAAAAAGATTCGGAGTCGCCACCTAACTTGATTAAGGTGAGTTAGGTCACCTAAAAACTAAGAGTAATCCGAAAACTACACTTAGGGTTTTTGAAAAACAATTTTGGAAAACATCCTCAAGAGAGGATTTTTTTTAGGAAAACGGGTTGTTTGGCAACCTTTGGAAAACATTTAGCCCTTTTTAGAAAAATAACTCCTTTCCTTTTTGGTCTTTGAAATCAGTGATTCTAGGTTCGGAGGTTGGTTACGTGTAGGGAAGACGCACTAAACTATCACCCTACCCCGCCCTTTCGGTACCTACATGTCAATCTACCCTAGATTCACCTATGAGAGTCTTCAACTAACTATTGGCCAATCCTATCCACTTTGAAAAACAATGTTTAAAAAGAAACTAACATGATGCATGATATGCAAGTGCAATAGAAGAGAATTGAAAAATAGATTTGGAAAGAGATTGATTTGAAATTAATTCGATTTGAAAATAGATTTGAAGAGATGGAATTGAAATTGGAAAGTTTGAAAATTGAAAGTAGAAATTTGAAAATAGAAATTTTGAAATTAGAATTTTGAAAGTAGATTGGAATTTGGGATTTGAAAATATGGAGACCGCACCCATGAGGGTGGAATTCAAAGTTTAAAAAGTGTTGTGACCGCACCTATGAAGGTTGCCTACGTATCCCTTGGGGGGAATCAAGTCAGTCGTAGTTCGGACCGGAGTCCGATTGAAAAGAGATTGATTTGAAGAGAGAGATTGGATTGGAAGAAAGAGATTGAATTGAAAATTAGATTTGATTTGAGATTAGAAAAGGAGATTGGAAATTAAAATTTTGGAAAAGATTGGACTTTGATTTGAAAAGATAGATTTGGACTTGTTTTGAAAAAGAGAAGGTTTAAGAAAACCTAAACTTAGGAAAGGGAAGAGACTTAGGAAAGATTTGACTTCGCTTGGAAGATTTGGAAAGATTAGATTTTAGGAGATGTTCGAATTAGGAAAGGTCTGATTTAGGAAAGTTTCGAATTAGGAAAGTTTCATTTTTGAAAAGTTTTGAATTAAGAAAGTTTTAGGTTTAAGAAAGTTTTCAACTTTAGGAAAGTTTTGAAATGGGAAAGTATTGAATTTAGAAATGTTTTGAATTAAGAAAAGTTTAGTTTGAGAAAGGTTTAGTATTTGGAAAGTTTCAAATTAAGAAAGTTTTGAATTTTGGAATGTTTGAAAAAGAGAAGTTTTGAATTTGGGAAGTTTTGAAAACAAGGAAGTTTTGAAAATAAGAGAGTTTCGTTTTGGGAAAGGTTTGAAAAAAGAAAGTTTTCAGTTTAGGAAATGTTTGAATTAAGAAAGTTTTGAGTTTAGGAAAGTCTTAGATTTGGAAAGATATTGAAGTTTTTGAAAATTTAGAATTTAGAAAGTTTGGAATTTTAGAAAGATTTATCTTAAGAAAGTTTTGAATTGAGGAAACTTTGATTTTGGAAAGATTTGAAATTTAGAAAGTTTAGGATTTAGAAAGTTTTAGAGTTTTAGAAAATCTTGAGATTAGAAAAGGTTTGAGGTTAGGAAAAGTTTGAAAACTTGAATTTGGAAAGTTAAGATTTGGGAAGGGGGTTGAATTAGGAAAGATTTGAAAGTTGAGTTTTAAAACTTAGGAAAGATTTTTATGTTCAAGTTTTGGAAACTTAAGATTTAGGAAAGGAAAGTTTAGGAAGGATTTGAATTAGGAAAGATTCGGATTGGGAAGGGATTGGATTTTGTTTGTAAAAGGGAAGGTTTGATTTTGTTTCCAAAGACGGAGGATAGGATCTAGTTTCCTAAACGGGGAGATTTGATTTGGTTTCCTAAAGGGAAGATTGGATTTGGTAAAGATTTGGAAAGGGAGATTTTGGAAACCCTAGTTTTGGAAAATTATACTTTCGACGTAGAAAATAGGTTTTGGAAACGTGTATCGTCTGGATGTGAAAACAAGAGGTTTTGGAAACCTAGGTTTGGGGCAAAGTTTGAAAACCATGTTTTTGGGAAGAAAATTAGGGTTTCCAAATCGTAGGTTCTAGGGCTTGACTTGGGCTCTAAGGAAAGAGTTTTTGGAAAGTGCGTTTTTGGAAACGAAGGTTTTCTAGAAGGGAATCCTAGGAAGGAGTTTTTGGAAAATGTGTTTTTAGAAACGAAGGTTTTCTAGAAAGGAATCCTAGGAAGGAGTTTCTAGGAGGAAGATTTTGGAAAGAGAGTTTTTGGAAAGATTTTTGGAGAGAGTTTTTCTAGGAAGGTTTTTGGTTGAAGATTGTTGAAGAGAGTTTTTGGAAAGATTTTTAGAGAACGTTTTTAGAAAGTGGATTTTGGGGAGAGGATTTTGGAAAGGAGTTGAAAAAGGGAGTTTTGAAAAATAGATTTTAGGATGGAGTTTTTGAAAACAATTTTGGAGAGGAAAGTTTTAGGAAAGTATGTGGAAAAAAAGATTTTTAGGAGGAAGGATTTGGAAAGAGAATTTTTAGAAAGTGTAAAAACATCTCACTTTCCTAAAGCAATTCTAACCATAGGAAGGCTAGAACTACTTTAGAAAAGCGGTTTTGAAAACAACAAGATTTGAAAATATGGACCGTATTGGTCACTTTAAATGTAACACTTTCCTAAAGCAACACTAGCCATGGAAAGGCTAGAATCACACTAGGATTGTGATTTTGAAAACAAATTTTTGATGCAATTTTGAGAATAAGTTTGAAAATGATTTTGAAAACAACTTTGAAAACGGTTTTTGGAAGATGCAAGATTATGATATGCACAATACAATTTGGGGGTCGTGAACATACAAGGCTAAGGCTTCACCACATAATCAAGGGGGCCGGACCCACGTGGTCTCTGGTTAGACTAGAAGAAAGCCCCCGACACGGTGACTCTCCAATAACCCAATCCTACACATGGACTGGGAATCCCCTTGTTTCAAGCATGCAAAGAAGGGGGGGGGGAAGAGATGAGGGATTAAAATAGAGAAAACCCAAGTGGGTTAGGAGAGAGAAGAGAGAGGGGGGAAGTGCGAAAATTTAAATAGGGAGCCTACCGTATGTCTTGTTTATTTTGCGCGCCGTGCTGTCTTCGGTCTTTGGTCTTTGTCTTGATCTTCGTCTTCAATCCTCAAGAGTTGTCTTCAAGCTTTGAATTGCAGCTCTTCAAGTCTTCAAAGGATGGTTGAAGGCTAGTGTATGAGTGTATGGGGATGTATAGGAGTGTATATGAGACTAGGGTTTGTGTATGATGGCTAGGGTTTGGAGATCCTAAGGAGGCTAGGGTTTAGGAGGTGCAGTTCGAGCTCTGTATAGGAAATATATGATTTTTAGGCAGATCCTTTTCACGTTGGAGGAGGCTCTGTATTTATAGAGGTTAAACAACACTGGCGCCTGTTGCAGTGGCGCCAGGCCAAATTTTACACTGGCGCCACTCCTAGTGGCGCCAGGCCATTTTTTAGCTTGGCGCCACTACTAGTGACGCTAGCCATTTAGGAAATGTTTAAGGTCGGTAAGCAACGTATCTTTGACTAGATTTTGGACGCCTGTACTAGTGACTACCATGCAATTTTTAGCCTGACTTTACTAGGAGTGGCTCCGGAAATTCCGGGAATGATTTGAAGGAGCCGGGAATGACCCGGAAGGCCGGAAAGGAGCAAGAACACTTAAAATAGTGTCCTGGAAGTATTTGACTTGGGAAATGAGGATAAGATGGGTCGGAAAGGTTAACCGGGCCCCTAAGGGCAAAACGGTCAATCGAACCGGGACAAACTCGGACTGTCCCGGAAGAAGACTTGGGATCTGAAAACATTATTTAAAATGTTCCCAGAGGTTGCCGGTTTGATTTCTAGAGCCGGCGTGGTCGGAAAAGGAAACCGGCCCACTAGGGGCAAAACGATCATTTTGTACCGGATTTGTCAGAACTGACTCGGAATGATCTGGAAAGGTAAAGGGAGGTTAAGAACACTATAAAAAGTAGTCTCAGGAGGTTACTGGTTTGATACCCAGAGCCGGTATGGTCGAAAAAGAAGACCGGCCCATCAGGGGTAAAACGGTCATTTTATACCGGGTTGGCCGGAACAGACTCGGAATGATCCGGAAAGGTAAAGGAAGGTTGAGAATACTATAAAAAGTATTCTCGGGAGGTTACCGGTTTGATACCCAGAGCCGGTGTGGTTCCCGGGATGTCCAAATGCCCAGGGACAAAATGGTCATTTAGTTTCAAGTTGGCCCTACGGGCCCGGGAAGCGACTGGTGGACTAAATTCAAGTTAAAAAGGCGGGATTAGAGTCTAAATATGCATGTGATGTGTGAAAGTGAGCTTGGTTAGCTCGGAGATTGCCGAGCGGACAAAAATGGGGTGCTTACACTATGGAGTAAACACTAGATTGAGAGTTTTAGACAAAACTATGAACATATGCAAATTAGATGTGACAATACTAGTGTAATAAATTTGACGAAAAACCCTATTCATCACTCCAAAACCAAACATATTGAAATTAAGCATAATTTCATTAGGGATCATACACAAAAAGGTGATACTAGACTAGAGTTTGTTAGCACTGAACACCAACTTGCTAATATTTTCACTAAACCCCTAAATTAAGATAGGTTTTGAATGATTGAAAGAGAACTTGGTATATGCAACCCTGTTTAAATAAGTTTTTTCATGATTTGATTTGTTTCTATTCTTATTTAGAGTGATTCTCCTTCAAATAAATCAAATTGATGATGTTTTGTTATCTTAAGCTCATAACAATAGTGTAAAAAATCTAAGCAATTGGTGATAACATAAACCAAACAGTATGTTTAGTATGCCTTAGTGTCAATAATATTTTACAGTGTCGACAATATGTCTACATTTTCTAATGGCCTATTTCTTCACTACACATTGTTAGCACTTGTTATAATTGTCATTACCATCGCATATACATACGATGCATACATGTCGGGTTATAAATAACTTGCAAACTCTCATTGCTGACCCACTCTAATATTCTGCTCTTAATTTTAAAGATAACCATTCCCTCCATGAATTTGCTCTCTAAATTTCACTTATACCACAACAAATCAACATTCTCAATCCTCAAAGCCGTCACAAACCTCTGCAATAATGCCTAAAACAGTGGTTATGGAGGAGATTTCCAAGAATTCGAGTCTAGAGAAAACGGTTGTTGAAGCTTCTGGTTCTAAGAAAGGAATGAAGAGAAAGATAAGAGGGAAGCAAGTCGATCAAGAAAGAAGAAGAAGGCAAAGAAATTTGACAAAGGAAATGGCATTGCAATTGAAGAGTAAAATTTTGACAAACTCGAAGGAGATCTCTATTTCAAAAGCTAGTCTCTCAAAGAAAAAAATGAATCCTCCATGAGTTTCAAAAATGTTATTAAAGGTAAATTTGTCGATTTCAAATTCTTTAATGGGTTGGGTAATTCATTTGAAGCAAAATTTACCAAAATTCGTTAGATGAGTTTAGCTACCTCAAAGGAAAATACCCACCCTGAGCTAGTAAAGCATTTCTATGCAAATCTTCATAAGGTAACAAAGATGCCTATGAGTTAAGGAGTTTTATAAAAGAGGTTAAGATTATTGTTACTAAAAAAATACTTGAAGAAGTTGTGAGTATGTTCAATGATGGCATTGTCACTTCGGGTGATTATGCCTCTAAAGCCATAACTCTAGTGCTCAACAGACCTATATTCGAAGACAGTTTCACATTCACGACTAATGAACTGCCATTAGAACTGAGGATTGTTTACCATTTCATCAATCACTCAATTGTTCCAGGAAGTGGACGATTTGAGTATATATCTAATGCTGAACTGTTTCTTATGTGGTGTTATAAGGTTGAGGTTGAGAAACCAAGGATGACAAACTTTGTGTTGAAAAAGATGTTGGAGTCTTCAACTCACAAAATCTGTGGATTGCCATATGGGATGATCCTAACTAAAGTGTTCATACACTTTGGAGTCAACTTATCTGGAGGGAAAGTTGCCGAAGTTGACATGAGGAATAATGCATATAATGAATCCACATTGAAGAGTACAAGGAATAAACTAATACTACAACAAACAAGTGGATCAAAAAGAAGGATGGAACTCCTGTTACTACCTCCACCTCTAAGCCTCCACCTAAAATGGTAAGCCCTAACATCTAATTTGGGCCTGGTATCACTAATCATTTCAGTTTAGTTTTTAAATGCATAAAGCAAATGGGTTCAGATAAGAGTTTTTTATAGATCAATTTAATACCAAGCTCACAAATTGCATGGCTATGATGGTGAGGATGCAAAAGAAAGTGGGTTAACTTAGAAAGGAAGTGAAGAACATGAAGATGGAAGTTAGAGAGGAAATCCAAAGAGCATTCAATGCTGAGTATCCTCAGGAAAGGATTCCCTCCACAAATAGTTCATTTGATATTGGAGAAGATGATAACCCTTCTGGTTCTGAAAAGGATGAGACCCCTGGAGAAGAATAAGAAAGAGAAGAAGAGATGGCTGAGATGGAAATGGCTAAAAAATAGGATAAAGATGTAAGGGTTGAGGAAAAGCTAAGGACTCTGCAATAAAGACTGAAGGGAACTCTGCTCCTGTTACTAATCAGTCTAAGCAAACCCCTACCTGTCACACTCCGAATTTTCATACCCTGAAATATCTGAAGGCGTGAAAAGACCTGCTAAACAAACACATGACTAAACGAAAAAAAATCCGATAACCAAACACTTATACTTCAAACTTTAAATACATGTTCACGTTGGATTGCTTTAACTAAACTTATCAATAGACTTACACTTACAATCTTAAATTCTTAAAACTATCTCGGCTTCTACTAGAGTTTCTCAGAGCACTCAAGTAAGATAATTGTTTCCTCTAAGTAGACTGTCGCGCCCTAATTTTTGAGGTGTCCAAGGTCCTTTCGGCTCGGAAACCCTAAAGCACGGAACTCTGCCACTAGACCTCATCATCCTAGGAGGACAAATGCGACTAGGTTTGAAATTGGTTTGACTAAGGGCTTTTTAGAAAAATAGGAGTCGCCACCTAACTTGATTAAGGTGAGTTAGGGCACTTAAAACTAAGTGTTAATTCGAAGATTAAACTTAGGGTTTTTTGGAAAAGGTTTTGAAAACTCCCTCAAGAGAGGGTTGTTAAGAAATTAGGTTGTTTGGCAACCTTTGGAAAGATTTAAGCCCTTTTAAAAAATAACTCCATTTTGGTCATTTGAAAACAGAAATCTATGGTTCGAGGGTTGGTTACGTGTAGGGAAGATATCCTAAGATCATCACCCTACACCGCCCTTTCGGTACCTACATGTCTAATCACCCTTTGTTCACTCACTAGAATAACCGGTTACCATTGTCCACTTAATATCTACTTTAGAATTTTAAAAACGGGGTCTAATCATCACTTTTCGGATGGATGGTGCATGATGCAAGTTCTTGAAAGAAGTTTGAAAATAATAAGAGTTTTGAAAGAGTTTGGAATAGGAACTTTGAATTGATTACAATTTTTTAAAAATGGATTGAAGTTGGAATAAAAGTTATGACCGCACCATTTTAGGTTGCCTACGTATCTCATTTGTCGAGAATCAGGTCAATCGTAGTTCGAGCAAGAGCCCGATGGAAAATAGGAGCATTAGGGCCTTTGGAAGGTTTGAAGACACTTTGGGGTCTTTGGAAAAGTTTAAGACACTTTGAGGTCTTTAGAAGTTGAAGACTCTTTGTGGTCTTGGAAGTTTTGACTTGAAATTGGATGGTGGAGTCTCTTGAAAATGTTTTTGGATCAACCTAGGAGAGTTTTGGAAAAATGCTTTGGCATGTCTCAAGAGAACTTGAAAGTTATTTTGAAAACCTTGGAGGTATGTTTTGATGAATTAATTTTTGAAAGTGTTTTTTAGAAATGGCTAAGGGTTTGGAATCCTAATATGGATAACCTTAGGGGTTGTTCTTGATTTATAACTTGTCCTTGAAATCCCTAACCATGAGAAGGCTAGGGACACCTTAGGTTTGTGACCTATTGAAAATATTTTTGGAAATGCCTTGAAGATGGAGTGTAAGAGCATTAGAGGAGTTTATGGAGTTGGTTTTTTGAAATCACGAGAGTAAGAAGTTTTGAAAAAATGGGTTATGAGAATAATTGACAATTGAATGATCATTTAAAAAAGGGTTAAAAAGTTGGAACCTTGAAGTGTATTAACCTATGTTGAGTTAGCTTATGGTTAAGGATGACCTAAGGTTCACTAACTTGGGTTAGGTTAACCAAGGGTTAAGGTGACTTAGGGTTAGCTAACTAAGGTTAAGTTAACCTATGGTGAGTGAACTAGGATCAAGTTAACCTAGGGTTGGATAACTAGGGTCAAGTTGACCTAGTGTTAGACAACTAGGGTAGAGTTAACCTAGGGTTGATCAACTAGGGTCAAGTTGACCTAGGGTTAGACAACTAGGGTAGAGTTAACCTAGGGTTGGTCAACTAAGGTCAAGTTAACCTAGGGTTAGTGAACTAGGGTCAAGTTAACTTAGGGTTGGTGAACTAGGGTCAAGTTAACCTAGGGTTAGTGAACTAGGGTCAAGTTAACTTAGGGTTAATGAACTAGGGTCAAGTTAACCTAGGGTTAGACAACTAGGGTCAAGTTAACCTAGTTAGATTGGAGAATGGTTTTGAAAGTTGTTTTGATACATTCTTGGAAAAAGTTTTGAAAACAAAACATGACATGCAATAGACTTTGGTTAGCAATCTTTTTGAAGATCATTTCCATAAAAATTTTGACTCTAGCCAAGGGTATGGTTTATATGGTTGGTGATTGGAGACCATTCCAAGGAAGATTTCCTTATGGCCATTATAACCTTTATCTTGACAAGAGTGTGGGTTTCAAAAATCAACATAATGATAGCAATTTTTGAAAAATCACTTTTGATGCAAAGATGGAGAGAATGCATTTTTAAAAATCATCTTTTGAGAAGAATTTTGAAAACCACTTTTCAAGGGAATCATTCCATCAAGAGAGGGTTCATATGACCAAAAAAAAGAGAGACCACTCAAGAGAGGGTTCCATAGGGCCATTCCAACCACTACACTTGAAAGAATAGAAATCTTGAAAATTAGAGAAATGAAGAGCAACCTTTATGCAAGTTAAAATACAATGATGCCAAAATGAGAGTTAGAGGGTTAGTAGGGGCTCTTCTAAGGCATAATTCTAAAATCCCATCCCAAACTTCAAGGGGCCAACTCTTGGAACAATTTTTGAAAGAAATATAGAACTTGGAGATGGCATAAAATTAAGAGTAATGTAAGCATTGTGGAATATGACAATAAGCATAAAATGAAGCCAAGCGCACAAGACATGATCAAAATAGTAACATGCAAGGGGTCATGATTCACATACAAGGCTTTTAGGCTACACCACATAAACAAGGGGCTTCTAGGCCATACCATCTTAAAGTAGGCTAGTGAGAGGTCCCCTTACATGGTGGCTCTCACTTGCTTTCCTCTAGGCATGATCTAAGAGCCCTCTTGGCTCAAGCATGCAAGAAAGTATGGGTTAAAGATGGAGATTAAAATATAAAATAGCCTAAGTAGGCTAGGATGGAGAAGAGAAGAGTGGGGGAGCGCACAAATGTAAAAGGGATACCACATTTTGCCTTTAATACACTTGTAGTCTTCAATGGATGTCTTGATTGGAGTTTGAGTGACTTCAAGAGGGCTTGAGGGACTGGAGTGGAGTGTATAAATTTGTATGAGGCCTTGTAAATGAAGTGTATAGGCTTGAGGGAGGTAGAATCTAGCCTAAGTGTTGGAGGGGAAGAATATACATGGAGATTCAAGATTCTAGAGTGATTTTAGTAGGGCTTCGCATTAATTTCAGACCTGGAATATGCAAAGGGGGAGGCCTCTATTTATAGGCAATTTGGAACAGGCCTGACGCATGTGCTACATGCGCCTGGCCAAAATTTGGCCTTGCGCATGTAGGACATGCGTAGGAACTGTTCCATTGCCAGAATGACACGTGGCATCCTATGTATTGGTTAAATCTCGACTGTTGATCGAAAGTTGGTTAATCTGATCAAAATTTGAGCGCATGTAGCGTACGCTCCATCATTGGGAAGGTTCGTCCAAACTTTGCCTCGATAATTAAGTCAATCGGGAAGGTTTCGAGGGAATCGGTAGCACTCGGGATATTCTCCCAAGGCTTCCGATGAATTTTCATGTTTTTGAAAAGTTTGAATTATGTTTGGAAGTGTGAGATATCGTGTTGGGAAATGTGCGTAAAAGGGCAATTTCGCAGAGCGTCTATGATACGCTCCAGGGGTGTTTGAAAGTGGTTGTTTTCGTTTCGTGTGATCGAGGCCTTCGAGAAGTGATCTATTCGATCGGACCGTACCAATGGAAAGTATTCTGGAAATACTTTAAGGAATTATCAAATTTACGCATTTCTCAAGTCGTTTGACAGTGCGTTTTGATTAGGGAATCGGAGAAAAAGTCACCCTTGGCGGAGAGTCTGCGAGACGCTCCAGGGGTTATTGAAAGTTATAGTTTTCACACCGTACGATGGAGGGCTTTGGGAAGCGATCTATTCGATCGAGCCGTATCATTGGAAAGATCTATGGACGAGCTTTTGAGAATTTCCTGATTTACATATTTCTCAAGTCGGTTGACGGTGCGTTATAACCAGGGAATCGGGGGAAAAGACAATTTAGGCGGAGCGTCTGCGAGACGTTCTAGAGAACTTTTATCGAGTCGTGTGAGTTTAGTGTCGTAGGGTCCTCCTTGGTTAAACAAGGGCGTGTGTGAAACCTTCTGCTCGAGATCCCAAGACCGATGCTGCTTCGAGGCATATTTGGGCTTCTAGGGGTAAAACAGTCATTTTGACCAGGATTGGCTGGAAATGGTCAGGAATGATTTGGCATGTTGTGTTAAATGTGTAGGGTTGTTCAGAGATGGTTTTAGGGGAGTCTTCTACCGTTCGGCGGGGTTTGCGCATTATTAAGGTGTTCAAGGGCAAAATGATCATTTTGGCCAGAGTGGGCCAAAATAGGACAGGATTTGGACCAAATGGCATGCGGGGGACGCCTAATGGTTTAACAACATTTTGGTAGGATGGACTTATCGTTTTGAGGGATTTTGAACTTTCCCAAAACGTGTCTGGAGGCCTAAGGGGCAAGTTTGGTCATTTTTCACCGAGTTGGGCTAGCAGGCGCTGGTGTTGACCTAGGTATTGGTTCCTGAGACCGCCCAGTCTTGGAAAACTACCTGTGCGGTGTTAGTCTCTAAGAACACCCGGTCTTAGAGAACTACCTGTAGGGTGGTGTTGGTTCCTGAGAATGCCTGGCCCCAGAAAGCTACCTGAAATGGTGGTGTTGGTCTCTAAGAACGCCCGGTCTCAGAGAACTACCAAATGACGGACATTCTACATTGGCGGGCTAACAGGCGCCAGAAGTGAACCGTCTGGAACTTGATGAGGTGTTGGTCTCCGAGATCGCCCCATCCCGGGAAGCTACCTAGATGGCTTTGGTTTCCAAGATCGCCTAGTCCGGAAAACTGCCTGGAATAACGGTGTTTATGGCTCCAGCGGGTCCTTGTGGGCCTGAGAAGTGACCAGTTGGTTGGATTGGAGATTGTAAGGCTTATCTTGAACCTGCATGTGTTGTGATGTTGGAAATCGAACCCGGTCGGGCCGGAGATTACCGAGCGGATAAAAATGAGGTGCTTACATAGACATCTGAAATATTTCTCATAAAACGAGGTGAGCTATGAAGTTCATCAACAATGTATCATCCGACAACTCAATAAATTTGAATTAAAAAAAATTCACAACGTAATAGAAAAGTTATGACATAGCTATGAAAAATAGTTATAGTATCACAAAACAGTTCGCAAATTTCTTATTCAATTTTACAAAGATATATTCCAAAATAGCTTTGAGTTGTAATATCGAATTTCTATATATCCTCCACAAGGCCAGGACACACAACACATCAATATTAATTATATGCCCTTCACAAAGTCGAGACGCACGACTCACCAATGTTAATTGTATGCCCTCCACAAGACTGGGATACACGGCTCAACCATATTAATTATGTGCCCTCCACAAGTCCGGGACACACGACTTAATAATTTTTAATTATGCAGTTTTGATACTACAACTCCCAAAATCAAGTTTGTAAATGTTTACAAAGCTATCTCATATTTGAAACAAAATATTTTTTAGCTAATCATAAGACAGTTCCAAGTACAGTATAAAATCATACTTTATAAATTATATTCTCGCTTAACAGTTTAAAATATAAAATTTAAACAAAATATCATATTGAAATTACTGGATCAGTATTCCCTACCTGATAGTTCTAGTGTTCAGGTAGTTTACATAATGCTTTCTTGAGTTTCGTGCAATTCAGTCAAAGTTTCATCGCAAGAAACTCTATTTGCCTACTCTAATCATTGTACAAATGATGCAAAATTTTAAAACTCCACCCAAACTCCTCATATAACTCTGTGTTACATAAATAACTTCTGGGTAATTTTTGGAGATATTCATTTACTTTCGGTCCAAATCTGGATTCCTAAAATTATAAAAAAATATGAATAAATTTCTAAAAATTTTAAAATTAATTTATAAAGATTTTATTATAATAAAAATAATCATAGCAGTTATTTTTCTTAAAGTTCAAAATTTTGCAATTTATATAAAAGTGGGTATTTTCTTTTATGAAAATGATTAAAAATACATATTAAATAACAAAAATACTTTGAGCTTACTCACTCTCCTTCCAGCATGTTTAAAATAGTTGAAAGAATCGATACAATAATTTTTAAAAGTTCATAATTGACAAATTCTCATTTTCAAGTATATTTTTCATTTACAAAATATATAATAAATATCTAACACTTCTTGAAGTGGTCAAACAATATAGAAATATAATTTACATCTCATGTGGGACCCACTGATCCAAACAGAGAGCCAAAAAGGATGTCCACACTAACGTACTGGATGCAACTGGGGTTTGTTGAGTCACTATTCATCTCCTTCAGCTTCTATTCACAGCCAGATTTGACACCCTTTAGTAAATCGGTTGTTTTTCTCTCAATTTGTAACGAAATTAAGCGATTCTTGAGTTTATATTATACTATCCAAAAAGATCTACAACTTTCATGTTTTAAGATTTATTAATATAGGTCGTTTAGACCCTCAAGAAGGCCCCGCATGTGGACTAGTCTGCCTAGATTTTTTGGGCAGACCTACAACTCCAGTTTTTACCTTAAATCTTTTCATTCTAAGGTGTTTTAAGGTCATGCATGGCTATTCTAACATATATACTAGCTACCCACAGTATTTAATCGGATTAAAATGTGAAAATTGATGTTTTTCCAAGCATGCAAATTTAAACATTTATTTTTTTAAAAATGAGACCCATTTTCATTCTAGAGCTCCATAGCCTTCAAGATCAGATTTAAAACAACCATAATATTCATAGAAATACTTTTCAAAAGATAAAAAATCAGAATGCATGGCTTCCATGTCATTTTCTAAGCATTTTCCCAAACTAAGCTTTAACCGACTATGGAGTTTTTCGGTCATTTTTTGGCCAACTCTGGCCACCCAATCCAACATGAAAGTGTAAAATGTTGTATAAAATAATGATTAGAACAATATACCTCAATTTTGTGTGATTTTCAGTTGATTTGGGCTATAAACTCAATTTTCTCTCTCATGTTCTCTTACTTTCTTTCACTTTCTCACCTCCCAAACACTCTCTCCATATATATGTCCTCGTACGAATTAGGGTTATAAATCTGCTGCAATGGTCTTTATAGCATAGCTAGGGCTCCCACATGTTTGACACTTGTCTCCAAGTGTGAGACAAGTGTCTTAGGGGTCAAAGTGCAAATTTTAAAAGTTTAATATTTTCATACAATATATTTTTTATAATATCTATCCCACAATCTGATTGAAATTAGTTACAATTTACCTTAATTATACTTTTGCACATTATTCACATTTATTTAGTTACTTTAGATAATTATTATCATTAATAATTCAAACTTCATAACACTAATTTCTCAGTCCATTCTAACATAATTCTCTATTGTCAATTTTCATACTTACACATATAATATAGTATTTGAAGATATCGGGTGTTACACTACCTCCATTCCTACTCCCAAAACCATAATAAAAACCTTAGCCAGAAAGAAAACTCCTAATCCCACTCCTACCAAGACATATGGTCTCAAAACGAGATCTGAGAAGGGTGGTTCCAACACTGCTGATAAAGGCATTGAACTTTGAACCAATCCCTTCTATCATCTGCATTTTAGTTGTTGCTTCTATGGCTCTTTTATGAATTTTTTTTTTATGATTCTGTTGTTATGTGTTTGTTGTTTTGTTACTATCTTAATGCCTTTATGGATAGGTGTCTATTGATATTTTCGTTAATTGGCTATGGACCAGTTTGTAAGGATGATTACGTTTTAATAAATGAATGTTATGTTTATCTGTGATTACACTTCTCATATCTAATGGGTGAATCAATGACTTAAGTTATCTAATTGCTATACTTCAAATAGTTCCAATCTTCTTTTTTATATTTTTGTTATTATACCTGTCTTCAATTTTTCATACCTTTTTTTTTTCAAAAAGGGTAAGAAATCTCTATATATATAAATACTGAAGTAAGGGAAACTTTTATTTAGGAGGAGCTTCTGTATAAGTTACATTGTTTTAAGATTTTTCATCTTAAAAAAGGGAGAGATTATTGACCTAAAGGTTGATCTCCATATTGATTTTGATGATCACAAGACCATGTAATTGGTGTTTAATGATTTACTTTAAGTATGCAGTGCTTTGCCTCTTTATTAACTAAAAGGAAAGCATTTCATCTCGAAGAGATTAAAGGTTGTAACACGAGCAAAATCAAATTTGAAGATAAGATTGTCAACAATATGCTGAGATTGTTGACACCCTAAGCTTTTATGCAAAATCTCTCTTGAAAAATATGAAAGTCATTGTCAACACTTTGCTTGATTACTGACACCTGACTCAAGATTTATGAAAGGGTTTTACAAAGTTTTGTAAACACCTCATTTAGATGGACAACACAATCTTACTAAAGACACTCAATCCTCATTGCTCAAGAAATCTACTATTGATTGTCAACACCATGATAGATTAGTTGACAAGTTCCCAAGTCTTAAAGAAAGAAGAGTTAATTAAAATAATCTACTAAGATGGTCAACAATCATTGATAATAGTCAACAATGTTGAAAAAATGCAAAGCAAAGAGTTTTCGATCAAATTGCCAACACCTTCAAGTGATGGTCGACAAATATGAAGTTAGTAAGCTTTCAAGGATAATGATCTGAGAAGATTCTCAACACCATGATATTGTTGTTGACACCATCGATAAATAGAAAGAGAAGAAAAGAACAAAGATGGCCGACACCTCAAGAGATGATTGATGACAATCTGGTTCCAACAGTTGAAAATTGAAACATTCTAACTTGGTTGCCCGTGTATTTAATGCACTCCCACTATCTCTAACGGCTGAATCCTATGAGGAACTATATATAGAAGGTTCCTAGCTCATTTATAATGGTGAGACAAGGATCTTAAAGTGCAAGAAGTAAAAAGAGCAAAATATTCTTACTGCTCTGTTTTGCTGCGATGTTCGAAAATAAGAATATGAGATTTAATCTTCATTTATTCACTTCTAAGAGTGATTCCTTTGTACTCCTTCCTCATTAATACTTAAAAAAGGTTGTGTATACCTTTGTTGAAAAAGTGTAGTTTAAGAGCTCACTTGTAAGATCGGCAAAGCTTGAGTCAAGCTTCTCAGTGGTTGAGAGTTTGCTTTAAACTCTTGTATAAGAGTGAGTTGGGCACTTGAAGAAAACTAATAGCTACGAAATGTTTTCTTTTACATAGTGGAATAACTTTGAAAATGATTGAAGAAGAGAGGGCATAAGCAAAGGCTGGGCCGAACCTTTGTAAAATTCTAGTGTCTCTTGTTTCTTGTTTGTGATTGTCATATGCATATCTAACTATATGTCTCTTATCATTTGTATATATATATATGTGTGTGTGTGTGTGTGTGTGTGCGCGTATATATACTCTTGTGAATATCTTTGTGTTAGATTAAGGTTATAATTGTTTGTCCTTTACATTATATTCGTGGATTAGGTATGCACTGGTTACGTTAGCATCCCCTTTCTTTCCATTAGTTATAACTTTGTATATTGCATCTTGCTTGTCCTTAGTTTACTGTTTCATAAATTTAAAGTATCATTTGTTTTTTAATTCAGCATTATTGTTATTAAACATAATTCACTCTCCTCTGGGGTTGATTTTTGAGCTAACACTACAAGCTTCAATCCAAAACCTCACCGGTCATACACTCCCAAACAAATAAGCATAGGATTCCTCACAAAGGAATGCTCTTAAAGGGAGTAAATGTAAAAGAAAGCAAAAGAGCAAACTAACACAAAGAACGGAATAATGAAAGTGTATCAACTTTGGCATAACTTCATGAAAGAAAAGTCAAAGCTAAACATCAAATACACATAGTTGACAAGTAGATAATTATATTCAAATGAGATCTCACAAGAGGTGTGCTTGGAACAAAAATGACTTTTCAAGGGAGAATCAATTGGTTCATCAAATCAAAGATAAGGAGAAGAAAGAGGTAAAAAGGTTTAAAATATGTGTGATCAAGGCATGTAATGATCAATATACATAACATCCCTACTTTCCCATTCTTTTCATTTGAACAATTTCTTACTTCTTATGATTCACCAATCCCTCTACCTCTTTTCTTTCTTTTTCTTTTCTTTTGTATTGCTTCCATTTCCCTATTTTTTCTTGCACTTATTTTGCTACATTTTCATCTTTTTACTTCTTCTCTACTCTTCAACTTTTCTAAAGCTTTTAAAAAAAAAAATGAAGTACTATTTGTGTCTCTCAATCAAACATAACATATCCATGATGATTAATTCTCATTCAAGATCACACAATCATAAGAGTTGAAGATAAATGGTTACAAGGAAATGGAGTTGACAAGAAATTTTGTCACTTAACAAGACAAAAAATGGCCTAAAATTATCTCCAAGATATACATGAATAGATCTCAAAAGAATACAAGTGTCAACCTTGATACTCAAAATCTAGTATATGAACCAAATACAAACATAATAAAACTATTGAAAGAGGTAAGAGTAAAGAAATTGTCCTTGAGTAATTATAATCCCTCTATGAAGACGAAAGGTCATCCTAAAGCTCACAAGGTAAGATCTCCCCTCATATAAGATTAAGAATGCACAAGTTAGTACATGGGATGCTATACAATATGATTTGTGCTCCAAAATATGTAATATCTTCACTTAAGTGTACTTCAAGATAAATGCTCACAATATATTAAGATTAAGGGTGAACTATCAATCAAACTCAAGTATAATCAATGCATTACACTAAATGTCCACTAATCAAATATTGTATCTCATGAATATGTTATAGTCCCAAACTGAATCATCAACACATCCACCATGAATTGCAAAGAGATATAAAGTATAGAAAGACGTGCTAAAGATGACTAAGTAAAATGCCAAAATCACACGATACTTCAACCTTTACCAAAGATCTCAAGTAGTGGAAAGATAATCGTGCAATGTGATATCTGAGAATAAATAATAAACCATAGAGATATAAGCATAACAAGAGATATACAATAATGAAGCTAAAAAATGACATCCATCATGAACAATAGAGTTTTAGATGCAAGCAACGAAATGACATGCTCATCCCAATGGTATCTAAACTTTATCTCTAACTAAAGGAAGTTTGTTAATCCAGGTGACAACTCAGGAGGGGGGTGAATTGGGTCTAAACAATAATTAAACAAATAATTTTAGATTTAAAGTTTCTAACTAAATATTCAAACAAATATTAATTAACTAATAATATATTATAAATAAATGCAAGCAATTTAAACTACAAAGTAAATGAGATAAAGAGAAGAGAATACGACGCTAAGATTTATCGTGGTTCGACTTCAACTCCAAAGTCTACGTCCACTCCCTAAGACTTCTTCCTTAAGATTTTTCTCTAGTATATCCAAACCAAAAATACAGCAACTAGCCTTTTCAACCCAGGCGCTAGTCCTCCTTTATAACTAGTTTTTTTCACAAATCTAGTCACACCCCTCTAACTAGTTTTTACACAGGTACTAGTCACACCCAACCAAGTGATCCCTCATTCCAACTAGTTTTTGTATAGATGTTAGTCACACCCAACTCCTAATTATTTCTCTTAGCTAGTCTCTCCCTTACAAGAAGAAAGAACAAGAGTATCACCACTCTTGCTTACAAATAATTCTCTCAAAGAATAGATATGCCAATGAAGCTCTCAAAACATTACAAGATAAAATAAAATGAAGCTCTCAACGACTTTGTTAGATGAATAATACTTTGATGCACAAACTCTTGTTGTTTTTGTTATCATCTTTTATTCTTCAACTATATCTCTATTTATAAATGAAGATAGAAGGATGCTTTGTAGCTTCAAATGAGTTTATAGCCATTAGAGAGCATTGAAGACATTTCTTTCCGTTAAGTTACTTGCTGTTAGACAGATTTTTAAATTTCTAATCAAATGTCTTCACTTCCACCTCGATTTTCTCCTTGATAATATTTGAATTTGAAAATAGCTATAAGAGAAATATTGTAGATATGGAAGTCAGATTTTCATTATCTCTAGAATCAGATCGATCTAATGGTCAAATCAAAGGTTATGATCAAATTACTCGAACTGTCTCCCAGATAGCATATTTGAATTTCATCATAACTATGTCAACTTGCATAAGCCTTTTGACATAGCAAAAGTTCAATTTTGAAACTCTCTATAAGAAATGAAATATAGATATGGATGTTATATTTTCATATCTTCAAGAATAAAAGCATTTGAAGGTCATAGTCAAAAGATATGAGTAAAATACTCAGACTATCTTTCAGTTGTCATTTTTGAATTTCTATTGCACTTAGTCTTCTTTCACCTTGTGTTTTACCCAAATAACATTTGAATTTAAAAATTCATATATCATATCAGATGTATATATGGATGTTAGCTTTCCATAACTTCAAAAATCAAATCATTTGGACTTCTGGATCAAAAGATATGGTCAAATAATTTTGACTGTCTCTATGTTGCCATATTTGAATTTTAAATCCAATAAGTAACCTTGCAGCTCATTTTCGTCCAAGAAAACATTATTTTCATGAAAATAACACACCATAATTAGACATTCACGTCTTCTTTCTAATGTCATAAGAATCAGATCAATCTAACGGTTGGATCAAAAGAGATGGGTAGAATAGTATGGTTGTATCATAGGATATAGTTTCATTAAGTTTTCAACCTTAAAAGAAAATTATGTCCTCTAATTTTCTTCCATGAATCAAATTTCCTTAAAACATGATTCTCAAAAGTTTAGATATTACTTACCAAGTCTTGATATATCTTTCAAGTGCTTTATAATCTTACAAAACTTTATTACACAAACTAGACGAAGAATTAAAAGCATTGAATATATTTAATCAAGTAAACATGTATAAATCAAAATAAGTATCATCAAAATTACATATAAAATTCCATATAAATAAACTTTAGGCTAACAAAGTCATCCTCATTGGCTCAAAAATTTCAAAAAATTTTACATAAAGTTTCAAAAGATGCAACACAAACAAAACAAAAGTAAATATAGAAGAGGTTAAGCCTCTAAACTACTCTTCCCTTAACTAAAATGATGCATTGTACTCAATGCATGAACACAAGGCGAGAAGCGAGACAAAACACTATAGAAGAGAGATTAGGGTGCCTCAGTGCACCCCTTAACTAAAATGGAAACCTAACTAGTAAAACTAACAAAAGTAAAAACTATCTAAACTACTCCTACTTCTACATAAACACCTGAAAAGGAATCACCCTATACCACTAAGTGAAAATTTGTTATCATTCCACACGTCCACTATGGTGATTTGTAAAGAGGTCAAATGAGTGTAGACATAACCAATTTCAATATTCTTGGTGAACTTAAAGACATAGCAATTACTGACAAACGAGTCAAAAGGGTCATAGAATGTAAAGGGAATCAATGGACTATGCACGAAGGAGCCTATCAAAGTCACTTTATGACCCTCTTTATCCTCCCTTTTCTTTAGTTTTTTGTCAAGGTGAAAGGAATTCAACTCGAATGTTGGGGTTTCAAGCTCCAAAGGTTCTGGCGTAGTAGAACTAGGTGCTAGAGGGTCAAAGGTAAGGATCTCATGACCCATAGACATGATTGAAATGACATCTGAACCATTAACATCCTCTTCACTTAAACATTCCTGACATCTAAAAGGTCAAAACATTTACCAAAGACAATGGCTGTCTCTGGAAAATCCTTAATATGATCTCTCTCATTTTGGACCTTCTTTAACTCCTCTTTTCTCTTACTATCTCCTCCCTCACTCCCTTTTTGCTCGGAGTCCTTGATCTTGGCTCTTCTCTTGGGGGTTTTTTATTAACCTCTTCCTCACTCTTTTTTTTTTTTGGAATCCTTAATCATGGGTTCCTCTCTCTCGGGGTCCTCATTCCTATTCTCATTTTCATTAATTTCCTCACTCACCTTAAGATTTTCTTCCCTAGACTCCAAGTCTTGGGGAAGAATGGTACGATCTATAATGTCATCATTCCTAAGGTTAGTGATGAGATTGAATTGTTCTTGATGGAGAGTTAGATTAGGATCACTCTTAAGCACTCGTCTAAGAAGATTGGGTTGAGATTGAATGGGAACCTCTTCCTTCGTTTGAACACCCAAGGTTTGTATCAACAGGGTCAACTGACCCTTTATATCATCAATGGCCCTACCTTGTTGTTCAAGTGTGTTGTCCACCCTAAAGTTCACACCAATATGTATTTGCATGCATAGTTGTAAGGTGTCCTCTAAGGTATCCTCTAGAGTATCCTCTAGCGTGCTATTATGAAAAGGTTAATATGTATGATCGACTTGTGTTTGATAGGATTACAGTGGGGTTGGTGTTTGATAGAATGAAGGTTGGGCTTGGCATTATTGAGGGAAGAATCCCTCATTCCTCCAATTATAATTGAGAGAAGCACACCACTTCGGATTGTAGGTTGGTATAAAAGAATCCCTTTGGTCATTAGCTTGAATGCAATATTTAAGAGACCGAGAAGATGGTGCATGTACTTTATTCTCATTAACTCGAATGTAGTCTCTAAGAGGCCAACGAGAAGGTATTTCCACACCATCATTACTATAGATGCTCCCATTACCATCATTCTGAACCCGTTAAGAAAGATATTACATTGTGCATATGTCAATATGTAGAGATGACATGTGAGAAAATAAGCTACCAAGCAAAGTGGAATGGCTATTGGGTTCACTCTTAAATGTCTATCGGTTGAGTCACAAAAACAAATTGTTATGCAAAGCACAAACAAATTGACACTCTGTACCTCAACAAGTCAATTCACAATTCATGACCACCAATTTCCTTCCAAACCTCCAATCTGTACATAAAAAAATTCACCAATTCAAGCAATTTCAATTTCAATCCAATCCAACCGAGCCTCCAATCACCACTAACAACCCACCAATACAAGTATCAATGCAATTATAAACTAAAAGGAAAAACAAAGAAAAAATCCTAAATCTAATACAAGTACAAAGGATGGAATGAAATTACTCATGGTCTAAACCGAAGATTACCCTGTTGTTGTAGATGTTTATGGAGAAGCAATCCACCGGTTATGCTATTTCTAAGTTTGTTGAATGTTTGCCTTCACCTTCAATCCCCAGTAACGGCGCCAAAACTTGACACAACCATAGCAATGTAACACCCAAGAGCAAGTGGTCGTAACGAAGTATAACTTGATAAGTACCGACATGAAATTCCATAAGGATTGAGCCCAATATAGGCTATCGGCCAAAGTTAACACTCAACACTCTCAAACTTACACAATTTGGTAAAATGGTTCTTAAAAAGAAAATGAAAAATGATTTGGTTTGAAGAGGTTTGTTGCTTAATCTAAAATGAAGGAAATGAAAGCTAGATTAATAAATTATAAATGTAATTGGATTCAATTGATCCAATCACTTAATTCATCCAAGGCATTCAACAAAGTTTATAACTCAAATCAAACCCCACAATCAAAAAGAGTTTGATTTGGAAGATTTAGCTTTGAAAACCAACAATTCTCAAGCAATTGAAATTAGATTCATAGTCAATAATAGAATTATAGGTTAATACCATTGATTTGACTAGAATCAATACAAAATTAAGAAATTAAGCATTGAATTAATCAAACATAGTCAATAACTTATGTGTTCTTAAGCACCCAATATTCAATTGATGAGAATAGATTCTATAGTAATTGATGTTAGATTCATTGTCTTGTAGAGATCTTTAGATTAATACCATCGATTTAGATGAATTCAACACACAATTGAGGAATCATGCATTGAAACCAGCAAACATAATCAATAGTCTAAGTGTTCTAAGATTTCTACATTCAATTACTAGAAATTAAAGATCTAGGAAGATAAAGCAATGAAAACATGAGATACCTCCATTGAATTTTTTGGATTACTTGAGTAACCTTCACAATTGAGTCCAAAGGAAGAGCTAGCTACTTAAATCTATAGAGAAATTGACAATTGAATTGAAGAAAACTTGTAAACAACTTAAATTCGAGTACTAGAACAGAAATTACAATAAAATGGAAAGTGTTTCTATCTCTAAAACTACTCCTATATAGCTGTATTTAACTCTATCTATATACAAAAAGCTTAGATCTTCAAAATTGGACACAAAACTGCTTTAAATACGCTGAAAAATAATAGAGTTGTCGTCAACTGTGCACATGACACTATTCACAATACGCATGGTCTTTTAATGGTGCCTCGGACGGTGAAAATAGATCTCTGAATCTTGCTCACAGTTTTGCAAACCAAAAAAAGCGTGCATGCGACACTATTCACTATGCACACGATCAATATTCAAAGCACTCTTCACATTTGTTCGAATGGCGCCCAAATTGCTTCAAATTAGGCTCAAAATGTGTATAAAGCAAAACAAAGTAAGTAAATATGAAAATCTAACTAAAAAGAAATACAAAATCCAAAATTAAAACTAACAAAGAACAAATTAAAGTGTTATAATTACACTTTTGAAGTACAATCAATTAGCAAACATAAATATGCAAAGAAGGCATAACAACGATGCATAAGCTAGATACCGAAGAGAATTATATTTGAGAGGACAATGAAAACATGTAATTATCAATTCTATAAAACATATAGCATCATATTACCAACCAAATTAACATAAATGTATGCGACTAATCAGGGTCTACCGTAACATTTGGGTTATCCTATCCCGACCTCGAATGTATTTGCTCTCATACTATTAATTCATTACCAAAATAATCATACAAGTTAAAAAAAAAATTACAAGAATAAAAATAAATTTAATAGAGTCAAATAATTTTTTTCTTTACAAGAATAAATTTTTTTTTTTTTTTTTAACCTAGGGGATTGCCCTAGCACACGGGCTTGCTGCGCTCGCCCAGAACCACCCCTGCAACTAACAAAACAAAAAATATGCAAAAGGGCATAAAATCAAGTGTGCCTAGATTAAAGACCTTGAAGCATGGAGTTTTAGCCAGAGCCTTATCCCGGACTAAAAAAAAATCAAAATTTAAATAAAAATTGAAGAAGGAAGTCAATAGAAACCGGGTTTTATATGAGGTTGGTTTGAACCTCCTCCTCTTCATATTTTGCAATTGAAGGTACACTGTTGAATGTACTGGAGGGTGCCGCACATTTGGCCGACACTCCTTTAATTTCACGCTTATTTTGTGGAGTCAGAAGTCTCTCTCTTACTACATTTGGTGCGTGAGAAGATGAGCTCTGAAGCTGTATGCTATTCTCTCTCTTCTATAAACGATGTGCAGTGTGTCAGGCGCTTGAGCTGTAGGTGTGTGGTGCTACTCAGGGTGTGTTTGGTCGGATTTATTGATTAACTTTTTTGTAAGCTTATAAGTAAAAAGATTAATAAAAATTAACTTTTTGGTTTTTTTTTGTTTTTTTTATTTTTTTTATCTAAACTAAAATTAGAAAAGCAAAAAACTTTAAATAACTTAACTTTTTTACCAGCAAGCTTAAAAAAAGCTTCATATTTAAAGCCAACCAAACACACTCTCAATATATCATAGTAACATTCATCGCGAGCTTTTACATGTCTAGATAATGCTGTTGGAGCTGTAAGAATGACATGTAAAGCATTCCAAATGGTGCCAGGTTTGTATCTAATGAGCTATGCTATCTGTTTATTAGCTTTCACTTGCGTTTAAGGAAACCAAAAGGATTTCCAATAACACTAAAATGAATCTGACAAATTATTAGAAATTCTTTGAGGATTCACAAAGAGAATTAGAATTAAAATGAAAATGAGAATTTTTATTTTTTTATAGTTGTGTGTTTTATTTTTATGGGACTTGTCAATGGATATATGTGGTTACAAGCAAGTTCCCTGTCATTCTCCTACATGTTCTTCTGCAATCAATTGTCAGTGAAGTTTCTAATATGCCACAGGATTTAGCTTTCATTGTTTGGCTGTTGAATTTTTACTCTGGATTTTCTCCCTGGAAAGGGCCAAATTATCCGTTCTAATTACTTTATGAATAGGCATTTCACAGCTTAAATTTAATTTGTGAAACATCTAATATAAACTAATGTTCTCACCGAAATATCTGAAATTTGGGAGACTCATTTAGGTGATGGAAAATAAACAAGAAGCACATACAGTGAAATTTAAGGAAAATAAACTTTATGGAAATGAGAGGAAGTACTTATATTTTCGAACATAATCAGAAGAAAAGGATCTAAGGCCCTAAAATATGTACAAATATTATAATTATCAGATAAGTAGTGAGATTTGAACCCGAGACTTTACTTCATGTTAAATTATTGATAATCATCTCATCTAACAATTTGCGTTTTTAGTTAAGTTTCGCTATATGAAACTCAAATTGTTAGATGATGATTATCTAAAAACATATAATTAGATAAAGAGAAGCAAATAAGAAATTTCACTACTTATAATTATCCGTTTTTAGATAAGTTTTGCTATTAGAAAAAGGAAAATGAAAAGAAAAAGCATAGGAAAAAGAGAAGCAAATAAGGAATTTCAAATTCTTACTAATTTTTTTTTTTTGTTTTTTTACCCTTACTTTTTCTCACAACCAAACATAAAATGTAATTTCATATTTTTTTTCCTCAACAAATCCAGAATCCAAACACACAGCCTAAATCCTTTACCAGTTAGATTTGCTCATCTCCCATTGTCGATTTAGAACGGGACTATTTCTTCCACCAAATCAGATCAAAGTAGTTTAGATTCTCCCTATATGGTTTCCAGATAACCGTATGCAGTAAAAGAATAAAGGCTAGCTTTTGTTTGAATGAATTAACAGTTCATGCACTTAATCCTTATCATTAAGGTATGCATTTTAAAGAAATGAGACAAACTCTTCATTGACTTATACTACAAACGGTTGCCCACAAATTTCAGATTGTGTTAATTGGATAATTATACATGCTCGTGCTCTTAATCTAGAAAAAGAACAGGTTCAACTATAACTTACAAGCAACCACAAGCTACAGGTGTGAGTTCCAGATGATGCCTGTTTCCTTCCTAACCGAACAACCTTACAGCTTGGATCGGACTTTCTCTATGAGCTCTCTTCTGAGGATTTTCCCGGAAGCTGATTTTGGAACACTGTTTGTAAATGTTACCCTCCGCAATCTTTTAAAAGGTGCAACCTGAACAAAACAGATTATATTGATTAAAATGTAGCATGTTGGTTTGGCAAAAATAATGCATTTTACAAATCTCTTTTTAGAGTTGGCAAGAAAATAAATTGGTTATTGACAGCAACAAAAAAGACCAAAAACAAGATCTGGAAAAATTGGATGCCAAAACATATTCCGCCTTTACATCTCATCTGTGATAATCAGAAACTCAACCCCGTCTTCATGTGTACTTAAAAGGCCCCATCCAGGAGGTAAGTCATTGAAAGAGGATCTAGAACGCATTGGTGAACCTGACATTCTTTCTTCTCATGAGGCAAAAGATAGAGCCCGGGATCATCCATTCCATTTTGGTCAGCACTCACCAGATACTGTCTGCCAAAAGAATGGTTATGGAAACATGCTCATTTGTAAAATGGTACCAGATATGGATATGGGGGTGACAGCTGAACCAATGTTTTGCAAACCCCTAGTTGTCAGAGTTTTGGCAAATCCTGGAAGAAATCTCTCCTAATGTTCATAGGAAATTCAGAGTTGGGCACTCGATCTATTTAAGAATTATTGATCATGTTTTCTGTCATCCTACCTGGTTTGCAATGAATTTCTGTACATCTTCTTCAGTCAGCGAACTGTTGGGCGAGCGAACAACATATGCAATTGGAACCTCACCAGCTTCAGCATCAGGAAACCTACAAGGAAGAAGTGCCTTAACTTTCAATGAGGTCTTTACCAGAAGGCAGTTAATATAATTTTTCAAGAATTAAGAGGTTTAAGTTGCCAGAATTTTGCATGTTTACTTACGGAATGACAACAGCATCTAATATTTCAGGGTGAGAAACAAGCAGCCCTTCAAGCTCTGCTGGTGCAACCTAGCAAGAATCAACAAAGGAATTAACACATGACAAACTATAACCTACGTCAAGTAACGGCATGATAACGCAATTTTAAGAGGAGCCAGAGATACATAAGATGATACATAACCTGACTAGTTTGAGATACATATCCTTCAAATAGCGAAGTTCCTTTCAGCCCAAGATAGCCTATTAATGGGGATTGGATCCAAGTTTAATGTGGATCGGCTGCCGGTGGGGCTGCGTGTAATATGCCACTTAACTCGGATCCTTATCCAACTTATTAACTTAAAAAAGAAAAATCATATATAAAGTACCAAAGCAAAATGCTAATACCCTAGTGATTTACGTTTTTAGAACAGCGTTCCGAAATAGGATACGCTTTTGTTCCAAAAAATAAATTTAGCGATCAAATGCGATTCCTAAATTCTTTCTTATTTATTTCTTAAAAAATTCACCTAATGAAAAAAAATCAAATATAATGAATAAAACCTGGGGAGAATAGCATTTTGGCATAACAATATCCAAAAGCTGAGCCATAATGCTCATAGAAATGTGTTTTGACATGATTAATTTGATAAAAAAAAAAAGAAAACTATTTATTGGATGTCTAATTGTTTAAAGAAAATTGCTTTAGAAATACATTAAATTTTGATAGTGTAATGCATACAAGTCTACCCTTAACAGACCACATTTTAGAGCATATGGTGTAGCACGTTCCCATTTTCCATTCCCATTCCGCATACCAGAACGATCCCCATTCCAGGTAATATAGTACCAAAGATAATAAAACCATAATTATGCAATGCCTGTTCAGTGGAGTGGGACTTGAGATTTCAGCTAGGTGAGCCCTCAGTGCATAATCCACATCTGATGCATGCATACGTAAACTAGATGATATTGCTTGAGAGAGAGAGAGAGAGAGAGAGAGAGAGAAAGAGAGAGAGAGAGAGAGAGAGACTAAAACAAAAAGGAGGAGGTTCACTTTCATAAAGATTTCTAGTAGGATAACATATGATTAAAATACAACATGCATCATATAAGAGAACAATCCTAATCAAAACGAGAAGCACTCAGTCAAATAGCTTAATTTCAGGAGTTGCTTCTATAAATAAGATAAAGAGGATAAAAATATTTCTAAAAAAACAAAAAAAAAAAAAAGAAATGCCGCATAAGTTGTACTTAAACAAGTTACCTGGAGCCCTTTGTACTTGATGAGCTCTTTAATTCGGTCAACGACATATAATTGTCCTTCCTCATCAAAATATCCAAGATCTCCTGTATGTACCCAACCCTGCTTATCTATTGTGAGTTTGGTGGCCTGCGGATTGTTAAAATAACCTGAAAATGAATTTTAAAATGGTGTTACGTCTTCTTGAACCTAAAAGGAAGCAAATGGCCTTGAGCTTGCTAGCAAAACAGCAGCAACATGCAATTAAAAGACAAGAAAGGTAACGTAAGCAACTACTAAAATGATCTCAACAACATGTCCTCTCCTTATACCAAACAAATTTTATATTGCCTTTTCTATTTCCTCTTTGAATAATATTGACATTTGCATTCTGAAGATCCGCATAACTGCAAAAACTAAGCAACACTCTACCTTGCATCATGTTAGCTCCCCGAACCCATATTTCCCCCAACTGATTAGGAGGAAGAGGCTTCAGACTTTCTACACCAACTATTTGGGATTCCACTCCTGGGACAAGCATTCCAGCTGAACCAGAATGTCGAGGTCCTACTCTTGAATTTTCAATTGAAACAATTCCACAAGTTTCTGTCATACCATAGCCCTGAGATCAAGATTTATTTTTTATATAAGATGCCAATTTACAATCCCAAGCTGCTCATAAAAAATTATATGAGTATGCAATAAGATCTTTCATATCAACCAATCCAAGCAGCATACCACATAGCAACTGGAACTACCTCAGTTCCACCGAAGTTTGAATATTGTTGAAATCTTCAATAATAACTAGGAAAAAATTCAAACTATCTTCATGAGTATGCTGTCTAATAAGGGTATAATAAGCTCAAGCCTCAAGAGAATAATTCATGTTGATAACATCTTCAATATGGCTACAATGTGATAATTTTGAAGGCCAATGGAGAACAAGTTTTTCCACTCTCGACATGCATCTTTTTGAATGATAAGAATATGAAAGCCTTCTGCAAAACCGGTAAAAACAGTAAAAACCACTTTTCAAATTTCACTAAAGCCTGAAGGGCAATTGGAACTCCAAAACAAATTATAATTTTAAACAAACTATGCTAACAAAGATACAATAAAAGCGTATATGACATAAACCAAGCCTAAGGGCACAAGGTTTATGTCATGAGCGTCCAGAGGCATCTGTGTTGCATAGTCATCCATAAGCATCATATTAAACATTCGTAAGTTACTAATTTCTCGTATTTGATATTACAAATATCTGTTTCAACAATTCATGCTAGATTTCTACTTCATTGAATTAGTCTTCATTTTCCCATGAAAGTACCTGCATGACCACAGCCTGAGGGAAATTTTTTGCGCACTCCACCATCAAATCCTTCCCCAAAGGGGCTGCACCAGATCCGATTTGCCTCAACGACGACGACAAATCATACTTCTTCACCATGCCATGCTTAGCCAGAGCAAGTATAATTGGAGGCACAACCCACAAATGTGTCACTCTATGTTTCTCAACAGACCTTAAAACCATCTCAAAATCAAACTTCCCCAGTGACACAACCGAATTGCCCCTCTGCAGCTGCGAATACATAATCACTGCAAGTCCAAACACATGAAACATCGGTAGAACACACAAGAACACATTGTTCATTTCGCCGGCGAGTTCTTGATCAGCAGTCACCATTAGAGCCGCCGCAATAAAATTCCGATGGCTCAGAACCACGCCCTTACTAGTCCCCGTCGTGCCCGACGAGTACAGGAGTGCAACTGTATCACTTGATCTAATTGAAACCTCAGGTAAATTTGACACCGACCCAGAATTCTTAACCAAGTCAATAAACGATGTAAGCTTTGAACTTGAGCTTGCAACAATCGAAGTTGATTTTTGAGAACCCAAAATAACAGCTGAGATGCCAAACCCTTTGACTTTTCCCCACAATTCGGGAACAGTGATGACAAGCTTTGGGTTGCAATCTTTGATCTGTTTCGAAAGCTCCGAAACTGTATATACAGGGTTTACCGTAGTTGCAATAGCGCCGATTGCGATGATTCCGAAGAAGCAAAGAGGGAATTGGATTGAATTGGGAGCGAAAATGAGGACAACGTCGTTTTTCTTGATGCCCAGCTGGAGCAAGCCATGAGAGACCTTGGCGACGATGGATTTGAATTGGGTGAAGCTTAAGGTTTCGCCAGAGTCGGCATCGATTAGGGCTGTCTTGTCAGGGTAAGAGGAGGAGTTTCTGAAGAGAAAAGAGACCATGGAGAGGTTTGGGTCTCTGGGGAGGACCACAGAGGGCCTCAGGGATCTGAAAATGCCGTCTCGGCCATATCCAGATTTCTCCATCGTGGTCTTCTGGTTTTGGGCTTTGCAAGGATGGATTTGGAGAGGGTTCTGAAGATGCTGTCGTTACAGAAGTTATCTGGATGTATGTTTGTTGATGGTATGACTGTGTTTTTCGAGGACTGAGATTGTCTTTGTGTCGATGATACGGATTGATTAGCAGCAAGTAATGTTTTCCGAAGCGTAACAAGAATTAGCAGCAAGTAAGATATCACAAATGCTTCGAACTTCAGAAAGAGAGCGAAAATTATTCGACCTTCGGTTTCTAATTTTTGTGGGGAATCAAATAAGAGAAAAGATGTGAAGAATTGGACTTTTCTTTTTTCTTTTTTCCTTTCGGATGCAACAAAAATGGAAAAGTGAAGAATTTGACTTTTCATAATGTTTGCCTTCAAATTTCTTTGCTTAATTTTTATCCCATTATTTCATACTCTCTCTCTTTTTATAATACATTATATTAATAATAATAGATCAGGGGAACGTCGGCAAAAATTGAAATTCCGATTTCATGCTTAAATATAAGGACCAATTGGTACTGACCCATCCCTTATGACTTCCTTTACTTTCTTGCTCGAAAGGATTGCATTATTTATTTTTTTTATCAAATCTTATTTAGAATACAGTTTTTTATGTGAACTAGTAGTTTGGGTAATTTTGCACTTGGTTTTTACTTTTTATGAGTTTTTTTGTTTTTATTCTTTTTTTTTTGGTCCAAAATTAAAATTAAAAGCTAGATATAAAACTCGAAAGCTCATAAAAAGTGAACCCAAAGGAGACTAAAGTTAGTTACTTTGTTAGAAGATGCTATGTTTTACTAGTTTTATTTTGTAGATCGAATTAAGCTATAAATTATTAAAAAGTACTATACATTAATTACACTTGACAATAATGACAAAGCAAAATAGACACACATATCCCAACACCATTGCTTGGGCACCCCATGCATCAATGCATTTTTTGGTTAAAAGTTATTTTGTCATGATCATTTTAGCTACTTGGGTATGTTTACATCCTGTCTTTCCATTTGTATGAATGTGCTCAACAATATTTTTTGCACTGTGTTTACATTTTAGATTTGTGAAGGAAAAAATAAAATAAAATAAAGTGAAAGAAGTTAAATTTATTTATTTTTATCTTGTTGTTAGGAATATGAGGAAAGAAATAGATATTTGTCAAAATATTTTGTTTGGTTATCTATAACAAAATATATGCATTAACAGTTTCATCTCTTTTTCATTTTCGATTCCATTAAGAGATCCAATATGTAAACACGGGTTAGAAAAAACAACAATTGAATCACTTTAACATGCCTTTGGGTCTTCCACTAAAAATAAAAGAAAATGAAAAAAAAGAAGCTTTTTTATGCTCAAAGGACAGTGACAAATTTTAAAAAATATAGAGTAAGCTGAGCATCGTTTAGTGCACTCCTAAAGTCCTAATGTATGAAGTGAAATAATCGTGTCCTTTTTTTTTTTTTTTCACAAAGTAGTTGATTGATTAATTGAAATACTGCTATCAGTGACAGACCAACACAATGTAAGTAAAAGAAAAGCATTGAATCGGCAAGTGGGGCTCTCAACGAACATCCCAACTCTCATTCTTGGGTAATCAGGCATCCCACCTCTACAAGTTACAATAGAGATTCCATATAGTTGTCCAAAATACAGAAACGTAAGACTCTGACTCTAAAATAATATATAAAATTAAATATAATATTTGTAAAAAAAAATTATTAAAAATATTAAAAATAAGAGTATAAAGTGTTAGAATACTTTCATGGTCAAGTAAAATACTCATGTTACACAATAAGAAACTTATTACAACAATTATATACCATTATTGTTATAAAAAAAAAAAGATTTGAGAGTGTAAAAAATACCAAAAATTATGATAAGCATGTTTTTAAGGAGTTTCTACAATTTTTTGAAGAGCTCTTGACAAGTTTATTTAAATTACATTAGAGTTTCTTAAACATATAAGAAACGTTTTTTAAAGATTTTTCTTAAAATTTCATGAGCATTCCGTCTATGTAACGAACGCGAGTCTCCTTTAACAATAGTTTTTTTTTTTTATAACTATGAGAGCAAAAATAAATAAATAAATAAATAAGACAAAACAAATTGGAAAGTAATAAGTCGATTAAAACAGCACGTAATGGTGACAGGGACACCCATTTGGAGCCCTCAAATGAGCAAATGAATTGCCTAAAAGTTGATCCTCATGGCTCAGCCCATGTTGGGTTCAAACGATTCTTTCCTCTCCCCGTTCCGCAATCTGAGCACCGTGTGGCATTATTCCACTAGATACAAGACTAATAGTTTATGTCATTATGTGTTGGTATTCAGTCTTACTAATAGGAGTGCTTTACAGACATTGTGCACAGTGAAGTTGAGCGTTGAATAACTTTTCTAATTTAAAGAGGCTTCTTTCAAGACCGTAGCCAGAACTTTTTTTTTTTTTTTTATATTGAAAAGTATTATAATGAGGGCCGAAATAAAAAAGGAGATCTGTAGAAAAGGAATTCGAACTCCTAACCTCACTTTAAGAGGTCAGAAACTCTGTTTAATTGCTCTAGCCTAAACTTTTTTCAACACGTTGATGAAGTGTCAATTAGTGCAATTGCCCTTGACAAAAATTTGACCTCCTACATATAGGTTTTGGTTCTAAAATAGGGATAAATTTTTAGTAATTTGATAGTAGCAACTATTATAACTCAAATTTGAATTTCATAATAAGAAACCCATCAGCCATCAAATACATATAAGGAAATATTAATATATTATAATGAAAGTAACATAAAAAATCAGGAGTTCTACATTTGTATTGGACGCACAATCAGAATTTATTTGAACACTAAGATCTATACGGGTTAGTAATACCAATATATCGTGCTATATCGATGATATTTAAGACCATAAGTTTTCCTATTCTTTTGACAATCAGCCAAATGGACAGTTCCTTAATACATCAGTTAATGTTTAAGAACATAAAAAACAGAATAATGTGGAGGAGCACCAAAAAGAAGAGCAAAATGTGAATGCTACGATGATGATGTCAACATTGAGTATTATGACCTTAATTAATTGATATTTGACTTATTTTGCATATAATTTTGCATTGGACTGTATTACTTAACTACTATCTAAGCTTGTAGTAAACTGAAATTTCTAACATTTTTATTAATGTTTTAAGCATTTTTGTTGGTCAGTAAGTTTCGAACCCAGTGTCAGCTTCGGTAGTTGTCGATACTTGTAGTTGTCGTCTTTAAGGTAAGCCTAGCAAGCTCTTGGGTTTAGGCAACTCTCGGGCTAGGATAACCTTCTAGGTTAAAATTTTTATTTTTATTTTTGTAAAGAAAAACATTATTTGACCCTATTAAATTTTTTTTATTCTTTGTATATTTTTTTTTAACTTGTATGACTTTTTTTTTTATACTAAATTAATAATAAGAGGGCAATATATTTGAGTTTGAGTTAGGACAACCCAATTGATAGGGCCGGCCCTGCGTAGGAAAGGCATGACATTAACACTCTTGACATTTGGGTTAATTGGATGAAAAAAATTCAAATGACTCAATCGTGAAATATAAGTCTGGTTGAGAGACGTTAATAATACAATTATTATATATTCTTTACAATAGTCTTTTTCACGTGATTTCGACATTAATGTTGCGTTTGTAACTTGAAATTATCATGTGAAAAGTATAAAAAAAATAAAAAAAGTAAAAAAAATTAAAAAGTATTTTTTTTATTAGTTTTCTTTTTATTTTTTTATCACCAAATCCTTAATAACAACTTTTTGTTATTATTAAAAATTTAATCTTATAAACAATCCAGACACACACCTTACTAATATATTTATCTTTTTGTGATTACCTGATCACATTGGGAGAGTTTGAGTGTGAATGTTCATTTATAAACTTTTTCACCACTTTCTATTTTTATGGGTTTTTGTTGAGTTTGATTACTTAAAAAAAAAAAAAAAAACCAATTCTTATCCGGCTGCATGTTCCCCTAGTCCATGGGCATGTCATGTGTGGGTGGGGCTACTTGGTCCTGGTTCTAGAGAGGTTTTATGTTAGGCTGGTTCTCCCGAGAGAGTTTGAGTGTGTGATCGCTTTTATAAACCTTTTTACCGCTTTTTTTAACAGGTTGTGTTAAGTTATATTATTTCAAAAAAAAAAAAAAGCAAAAGAAAGGAATTTGTATATCAAATTTGATCATATCAGATTAAAAGGGGACAAATGAAAAATAATGCAAGTGTTTACATAACTATCACAAAAAAAAAGAAAAAAAAACTAATGTTTATTTAAACTTAACCCTTTTGTTCTTGATATTTATTAGCTTTTAAACTGTATTTAGATAAAAAATTTGGTGATAAAAAAATATAAAAAAAAAAGAGAATAAAAAAAAATTTATATATTTTTTTCACATTTTTCTTTGTTTTTCACTTTATAAATCTGGATTCTAAGCGCCGTATAAATCTTAATCTCAACCCTTAATCTTCTACTGGCAGAGTGGCCGTGGTTAGAGAAAAATGATCACGTGGCGCATTTACAAATATTCTTAGGCGTGCTTCTGATAAGCAGCATGAGGTCGACCACACTTTAGACTGTCTATAGTTATGTATGATACCTGCAAATTATCTCATTCCCATCAACAAGAAGAACGCCAGTTCGTCACAACTCACAAGGTGAGCTCTCTCTCTCTCTCTCTCTCTCTCTCTCTCTCTCTCACACACACACACACACACACACACGAACAGAGCCCAACGGTCTCTTCGATCATCAGTTCCTTATCAATTTTGGATACACCATCAAAACCTCCTCACCTTCAATCCCTTCCGTCCTCACCATCAAACCAAAGGTTCAAATCCCGTTGATTGCTTTCTTTCCCTAATTTTAATTTCACTGTCTTCTAATCTCCATTTCTCTGTGGCTCTTGCAGTGTCGGCATTGCTTTCGTTTCATATCATCGTCAATGGCTTCACTTTCCAAAGAATCTCCGTCCAACAATCCGGGCCTTCGCACTACCCCCGATGAAGCAACTAAAGGATACATCATGCAACAAACTGTAAGTCCTCTACTCTTCAATTCAAACCCTATGTGTATATATACTTATTTTTGTACGTCACTTCTTTGTATTTTATTTTGTGATTTATTAATTTGTTTTGAATTCAGATGTTTCGGATTAAGGATCCAAAAGTCAGTCTTGATTTCTATTCTCGCGTATTGGGCATGTCGTAAGTCTTTATATCTTACAAATTATTCTCCATTTTTGAGGCTGATATGTGTATCTTCCACTTAGGTCTGGTGCTATAGTTTTGTTTGTTTATTGTTATTTTATAGCAATTTCTAGTTCATAGCTTAAGTGGTGTTTTTTTGGTTCCTTATTTATGGAAGCTGCGATAGTCAAGTGATTCAATCTCCAGTGGGGTTTTGAAATGTTCAATACAATAAAAAAAACTAGAAAATGGTTTTGATAGCTTTTGGCTATATCTATGTAAGGTCAAGTGTCTATTGGTGTGGGCACAGGCTGTTAAAGGAGGAGTTCCCAATGCTTTTTGAGATGGCCTCAGACAAAGAGGCTTTGGTGTGTGACTATTTTTCTCTTTCTCCTTCAGGGGCATTTGCTTGGGGCCCTATTTTTAGGAGAAACCTACAGTATTGGGAATTAGAAACAATGTCTTCATTCCTTGACTATCTTCAAATCACACCTATAGGGTTGGGAGGAGAAGATAGGTGGGTTTGGAAAGCCTCCAAAAGAGGTACCTTTTCTATTCGTTCCTTTTATAGTGCCTCTGTGGTCAAGGAGAGGCTTTTCTTTGGAAAGGGGTTTGGAAACCAAAAGCTCCTCCCAAGGTGGCATTTTTTGTTTGGTTGGCATCTCTTGAAGCTATTCTCACCTCTGATAACCTAAGAAGGAGGAGGAAGATAGTGTTAGATTGGTGTTATATGTGTAAGTGCGATGGCGAGTCGGCTAATCATCTTCTCTTGCATTGCCCAGTTGCTAGAGATATTTGGAGTATGATGTTTGGTGTTTTTGGCATTACTTAGAAATTACTTGGGTAATGCCTGCTTCTCTGAAGGACCTTTTGGCTTGTTGGAGTCATAGTTGCCCAAGGAGGATGGTAACACAAGCTTGGTTAGCAACTCCCCTTTGTGTATCGTGGTGCATTTGGTGGGAGAGGAACTGTAGAGCTTTTGAAGGTGTAGAAAGTCCTATTTTCAGTTTAAAGGGAACTATTCTCGCTTCCCTCTTTTGTTGGTTGAGTCAGAGTTCTCCTATTGGTTCCTTCTTTTTGTTAGATTTTTTGGAGGGTTTGTATGCGCTTGTAGGTAGATGGGCATCTCTTCCTTTTCATACACAGGGTTTGCCCCCTCTATGGCGGTTTCTTTTTATACATCTTTACTTATTAAAAAAAAATAAAAAGTGTCTATTGGTGCATGCTTGTAGTGATTGTCTTGCATTTTTCTGGTGCTTGTCCAGTTGCATTGATACTTTTAGTTGTAGACTCCAGTCTCCTTAGACTATCCCCATTTGCCGCAAACTTCCACAATCATTTACCCAATAAAGCCTTATTAAATAATCCAAGGCTTCTGATGCGTAACGCTCCCTCCTCAATGTGTAGGCACACCTTGGCCCATCCCACCAAGTGACATTTTGAACTCCTACCCTAGTCCTCCCCCCAAAAAATTTCTCTAGGGGTTCTCAACCTCTTAGCCACCAAACAAGGAATGGAGAAAAGAGACATTGCCATTGTAGGCAGATAGGAAACGGTATTTTTTATGACAGCCCCCCTTCTCCTCTAGACAAGTATTTCCTTTTTCTCGTAGCCAATATTTTCTCAAAACTCTCGACAACACCATCCGACATTGCTTTGCCTTGGAAGGACAAATCCAGAGGCAAGCTATAATACGTCACAGGTAGGGTGGGATCCTGCAACCCACATTGGCAGCCAAAACCCGAACATTTGGCAACTCTTCCACAGGGATAGTCTCTTTTTTAGTCATATTGACACAAAAAATCAATACCGCTTCAAAACATAACAAGACATACCATAGAGTTGCCAAATGTTCTCGCAAAGTTGTGTTTTGTAAACAACAAAGGAGACACGAATAAAGGATTACCAACGCTGCTTCCTACAAGAACACCTTGAGCAAGCCTCTTCTGAGCAGCTCTACTAAGCTTAAGAATCAGAGCCTCCATGACCATGATGAAAAGGAAAGGGGATAAGGGGTCCCTCTGCCTATGGCCTCTTGAATGCTCAAAGCTGAGAAGCACGGACACAGACACGAGTGTTAGATACTCGGACATGGTAAATTTCAAAAAATGCAAGAGATGACATGGCAGAATACGATATTTTTATTTTTTTATGTCATATATAAATACTTTACAAAAAAAAATGAAAAATATACCAGATAACACTAATTAAAATTAAAAAATAACATATTTTACTACTTAATTGGCAATAAATCATTCACAACTAGTCAATTATATTTTATAAAAAATGATAAAGTAAACAAAAACATTGACAACAAAAAAGTTGTTCCATCAATATATAATACTATGAATTCATAAACTACCCAAAGCATTAAAATGTCGTTACAATTCATTAACCATCCATTATCATCGAATATAAAATTCATAAAAAACACACAAAATAAATTAACCACCGATATCAGTAGCATACTTTTTCTTCTTCTTCCAACAGACTATGGCTTCTCTCTCTCTCTCTCTCTCTCTCTCGCTCTCTCTCTCTCTCTCGATTGATCAATTTGGTTTGACAAAGATCTACTCCCGTTTCTTTATTTTTAGATTTTAAAGTTTTATTATTTACAAAATGAACCTCATTTTTTAGTTTTAAAATTTAGAGTTGAATTCCCACAATATCCCTAAAGTGTCCAAAATGGGACACGCGTATCCAAGTCGTGTTCAATTTAAATAAAAAATAAAAAAAAATCGGGCACGTAAAATGGAGTATCTGATACCTATCCACGTGTGTCCCACTTGAGTTGGTGTCTGACATGTGTCCAACACAGGTACGGCTCCTCCATTGGAGTGTCCGTGCTTCCTAGGCTTAAAGAAACTGTGAGGGACTCCATTCACCAAGACAGAAAATCTTACTGAAGAGATGCAATTGCATGTTCATTGCCTCCATTTGTCACCAAAGCTCATTCTTTAAAGCATATATAGGATGTAAATCCCAACACACATGATTATAGACTTTCTCAATATCGAGCTTGCAAAGAAGACATGCAACCTTACTCTTCAACCTAGAATCCATTCATTCATTGGTCACGAAAATTGTTTCAAAATTTTGCCTCCCCCTCTCCGCTACAAAGATATTCTGAGACTCTGAAATGAGGGCACTTTACCACCTTCTTTAACCTCTCTGTAGAGCCTTCACAATGATCTTATGCACTCTACCACCCAAGGTAATAGGTCTGAAGTCCTTCACTCTGCCGCCACCTCCTTCCCCTTCCCTCTCTAGGCACTTGCACTGTAAAAATAACTTTCAAACTCTTCTCAAAAAATTGCTTCACTGTAGTCATGATCTTGGATCTCACCACAGTCCCAATGCTTTTGAAAAAATGCTAAAGTAAACCAATCTAGACCCTTAGCCTTCTCTAGCATGTCCTCTTCTTTAGAAGAAGGCCACTTAAGCCATCAACTAAGCCATCAAGCAAAGATCTTCTTCCTATGGGCTCTGCATAGAGCTGCCGATAAACTACACAGTAGCCTCCCATTTGTCCTCCTCGCTAGAAAGATCCTCCCCTTCTATCAATCTCCCAACGTGATTAGACTATCTATGAACATTTGCCATCTCATGGTAGAATTTTGTATTTATGTTCCCTTCCTCAATGAAAGCTATCCTTGACTTATACCACCAGCTTACTTCTTCCGAAATCATGAGTTTGCTCACTTCACCATTTTTTTGCCACATTCTCCACCTTGTCCTCACCTAGAAGACTCTCCTTCCCTCCCTCACTTCTCATCCTACGTCTTAATGTCTTCCAGTAACCTGCCAATTCTGCTCCCTACTCTCCCAAATACCTCCTTCTTTCATCTGTTTACATCTTCCTTGAGGAGCTTCAACTTCTTAGCTAAACAGGAACTCGAAGTTCCCAACACTCGATAGTTCCCCCGTCACTGTGATTTTAGGCATATTTCATACTTTCAGTTTCAGGGCACTCTTACTGAAGAAAGGAGGTGCCTTCTAGGTCATTTAATATTTTCTCTTATTCCAGATGAGCTGTCCTTTCGGGCTCTTGCTTGACTTTACCATCAAATGCAGCATTTGTCCACTTGGCAAAGTATTTCATAGGAAATATAAGTGATGATACAAATTTGTTGCATTTGGCTTATCGTTTTCTCTTTTCCTTGGCTGAACTTTTCAAGATTGAGAATCCTTGACTGTGTTTTCCCTTGAATGGTAGAGTCTTGTAGCCTGTAGGTGTCTGGCTAATTTCATCAATCACAATAATCTTAGAGAAGTTCATGAATCGCAATAACCTTAGAAGAGAATGGCTAATTTCATCAATCACAATTATCTTAGAGAAGTTCATCAATCACAATAACCGTAGAAGAAAAGATATGGCAAAAATCTGTAGGGTGGCAATGAATTTCTTTCAGTTCCTAGTTTCCATTTATGAGGAATGCATATTTTAGTCTTGTAGCAGCATGTAGGCATCTCTCTACTACATAAATCACAATAACCTTCCAGAAGTTTATCTTAAAAATTTGTAGGTGCCAACAAATTTCTTTCAGTTCCTAGTTCAAATATCATTATGAGGAATGCCTATTTGTTATTGTGTAATATGTATCTTAGAACTTATGAAATCTTTTTTTTTTTTTTTTTTGTCTTTTTCCTGGTTGAATACTGTATTTACCATTTATTATACATATTTTGTATTGCATCTATGACGGTATTTCTAGTGGTTAAAGAACATTGGAATTCTTTTTCTCTGGTCCTCAAAGAATGTGTTAGATTCTGTTTCTCTTTTGAAGGGGACCTTTTTGTGGGTTGCGGTAAGAGGCTTGGCCATGTGTCTGTTGACCATTTGATAAGTAGGGGATGGATGAGGACTAATGGATATAATGTGAAAAACAGCATAATAAGAATGCTGAATCAATGGAGCATCACTTTTTTCATTGTTTTCTGCTGGCAGTTGTTTGGATTTTCTTCTTCTTGTTCCCCCCTCCCTCTTTGGATTGTGGTGGGTGCTGTGTAGGATTCTGTTGCTGTATATACATGCTTCATATTGGTAGAGGAATGGGAGTAAGTTAGAGAAACCATCAAGAGAGTAGTTTTTCCTTGCCTTCTTTGGTGTATGTGGAAGGAATGGCAAGAACATGATACTTTAGAGTATGAGCTTCCTATTCTAATCTGGGGCAAGAATTTTTTTAAAATCTAAAATTTTCTCCTACTTGGTTTCTTCTTTTATGCCTTTTCTAATTCTTGTAAACTACGTTGATTATGTATTAGCCTTATAATTTTCCTTTTTGTTTAGAATAGCTTCTTATTGCCCGAAATGAAGAACGGTTGGGAGTACTTCTAAAAAACAAAAACAAAAAAAGAAAAGAAAAGTTGGGAGTGAAACTATAGTCTCGGGTCATAATGAAACCACATACCTTGTAAACGTTTGCCTGTAGTTACTTTTGATTCTGTGAAATTAAATTTTGATGTTAATTTCTTATTGCACATTACAGGCTACTTAAGAGGTTGGATTTTCCGGGAATGAAGTTTAGCTTGTACTTTATGGGTTATGAGGTAAAACGTTGTGCATCATTTCTACAATTTTTTGTATTACTACCAATGCCTTAGTTTTGCTTTTTCAGATTTTAAAGGTGATCTCAATTTTGGGGAGGGGTATAGTTTTATTTGTACATGTCCTGGGTACATGGGTGGCGTCCCTTTGGTGTCTCTTTATGAATAAAATTGTTGCTTATTTAAAATAAATAAAAAAATTGTTGCTGCCTCTGCAAGGCGGTGAAGGAGACAGTAGATTACGCCTTTATTCCCTATAAGATGAATCGAAAGGCTTGATTTTTTTTGTCATTGTAAAATGTGTTCTCCCAAACACATTGGTTGATATGCTTGGTAGATGTAAGGGACCTAGAATTAGTTGGAAAGAGCATCAGATTTTTTCTGACAAGGTGTGTTTGGAACTTAAGAGAAAAAAAAATTTTCGTTCCTTCCTCAGTTTGGTTCTTAGTTGGGGAGGGAAAAGAAAAAAATTCAAGAAAAAATAAGGGAAAGTTATTTTCCTTCTTCCTATGTTTTCTTTCCTCTTTTCTAAATAATGCTTTGAAATCAAATAAAGGAGAGTTATTTTCCTTTCTTTTTCTTCACGAAACCAAACTTACAGAGATAACTACTTTTCTTATAATTTCTCTCATGCTTGCTGTCCCTTCTTTTCTCATGCTTTCCTTAAGGAAACACACCTTAAGATCATATTGGAGCAGGAAAAAGCATCAGGTTTGGAGGTCATTTGGTGGGAGGAATAAGATCTTTGATGGAGTGAAAGAGCAGTGAAGAAGTCAAGAGCAATATTTTGCAGTTGTTTTGTAATTGATCCACTGCAAGAGCAGAACTTCCCTACCCCACCAAATAATTTAAAAAAAAAAAAAGAAAGCAAAAGAAAGCCGGTGGCTCAGTTTTTTTTTTTCTTTGTTTTTTTTCCTTCCACTTTTTGGGATGTCGTTGGTAACTTGGGATAGCTGCTTATAGGACGTCATATTGGCTCTTTAAAATTGACACCCCACTCTCTTTCTCTCTCATTAGGATCTAGCATCAGCTCCAAGCAATGCAGTTGATCGAACAGTTTGGACATTCAGTCAGAAGGCTACAATTGAGCTCACACAGTATATTCTGTTTTGCAATCTCCTTTTTTTTTTTTTCCTTTCGAAATGGATTTTTTATGCTCCACAGGCTCCCTGATCATTTTAAACACCCAAATGCTTCTCACAGTAATTGGGGTACTGAGAGTGATCCTGATTTCAAAGGCTACCATAATGGGAACTCAGAACCTCGAGGCTTTGGTTTGTAACTCTCAGATGTTAACTTGCATAAGTAGAACAAATACATGCACTGTTATTTGATATATTTTTTTACCACATAACTATTTCTGTTGATTTTGACGCAAATTCCAACTGTTATTTTCTGCTTGTATTAACTCCCCCGCCCCCCGCTCTCTCTCTCTCTCTCTTCTTTCTTACTTTCTCTCAAGGAATGTTATGTCAGAATACATGTTGGGTTCCTGAAGGCTGTCCTCCCAAACTATAAATGGATCTTATTTAGCTTCATTTGGGAGGGATTGGAAGATCTATTATCCACAACTTATGATTTTTTTTTTTGCTTTAGACATGATTATAGCTCGATTTTCCTATTAAAATATACCTAAAACTTAATGGAGCTGTGACATATTACGCATCTAGTGCTATGAAAGGAGAGAGAAGAGAAGGAGGGGGGGGGGGGGGGGGGGGATTACGGGGGCTTCTGCAATGGGCTACTACCCAAAAGGCTTTCGTTCGCTGTTTCCTCTCATGCATTCATTTTTTTTTCTTCAGAAAGATAGGTTAGCGTACCCCCTTCCGCGACTGTTTTTACCCATAGAGCTCTGCTCAATTGACGAAAGGATGATTAAATCTACTGTTATAGCAGAGAATAAGTGGACATTCACACTTCATTCACTGCTGGCACGAGATAAGTCATGCTATCTTAATGCACTAGCCAGTTTGATGGATTTGAATGAAAACATCCTAGTCAGAAATTAATCTGCATTTACCATGCTTGACTCTCTTCATGTCCTCTAGACGTGGATTTTTTCTTTGTAAGATGATTTTGGTTTTTGAGTTGGGTATTGGGTTTTCAACCAACATTTCATAAGATTGACTTTGCTCATTTTGCTTTCAGGACACATAGGCATTACTGTTGATGACACATACATGGCCTGCCAGAGATTTGAACGCCTGGGGGTGGAGTTTGTGAAAAAACCTGATGATGGTAATTTTACTCTTTCAAATTTCAGAGTTCTAGTTAAGATGGTAGGATACTTCCTCAATAAACAATATTGTCTCAATTTAAACTAGTGTTGATGACCAAAAATAATATCCTACTGCATATGGTATATGGCTATAAAATATAATTGTACTAGTTGATGATGCAGCAAACTCGTGGTGGTTTGCTCCCGGGTCAAGGATGAACTTCCTGCTAGCTGGTCGGTGATTTCCTGCGCTAAACCCACCGGTGTGGTGGCAGCCAAAGGTCCTCCGGTGTTCAAATTAGATTCCAAGAGATGAAATTGATGGAGAGGATAGACCTAGGGTTTTTTCTTCTGGTTTGTGTGTTAGCGTACCTGCGAAGGGGTTGGCCGTAATGTCTTGTATGCCTGCATGGGGGCAGTAAGTGGCCTTTCCACGTGGCAACCTCTTCTTGGAAGGTCAGAGTTGTGACAGGGCACTCGAGAGGGTCTCCTTTACACTCCAGGGTGGCGTGTGTCAGAACGGTGTCGGAGGCATGGCGATTGTTGCTGGTACACGCTATGCCCACGTCTCTAGTGTATGCCAGGGTGTTCGGTGTCAGGTGTGAGCCCCATTGACATGGTCGGGGGGCCAATTAGATCGGAGTGCCCTTCCGAGAGGGCAGTCTGCTCGGGAGGTCGAGGACGTGCCGTCGAGGGACCTGGTCGGGCACAAGCAAGATGACGTGGGAAGGACGTGGCCTGGTTGGTGCCGGTCGACAAATAATACGGCCCCCGGTCTGGTCGAGAAACCATCATCACTAGATGCTCTCAATTCTTCTGGCTATCTGCTCGGGGCCAGAGGAATTTCACAGGGCGGCCTGACCAAGAAACACGGAGCGCATTTATGGCGGGGGCGGCGCAATGATGACGGGTGTTGTCGCGTCGCTTCATATGCTGCTACGCGGTAGCTAGAGGTTGGTCGTCAGTAGTCGAAAAGACATGTCGCATCTTAGCTGTTGGCGTCCCATCACCGCAGGCTATCTAGGCCATTGATTTCAAAGACGTGGGGGGAGTTTTGTGAGGCGGTTGCCCCCATTTTTTCCTTAGAGCTTTTTACCAAATACACACAGAGAGAGAAAAAACCTGCTTCGTCGTCCCCAGTGTCATCTCCGTCGCCTCCGGCCAGTTGAAAGGGCACCAGTTTACGCGTCGCACCGCCGGCTTGCTTCGGAACTCGTCGCCGGCACTTCGAATCATGGTAAGACTCGTTCTTTGGTTGCATGTACTGGTTGATTACCTATTGTGTGTCGGTATTTGAGGGAAGGGGCTAGATTTCTGACCTTTCGTGGTTTGTTGATAGGCCGGAATTGTTAGGGTCCGTTCTTGGGAACTTGCGTGAACTGTTCAAGCCGGTATTTGATAGGATTGAGGGTCTTAGGCCCTTGGGCACAATGTCAAACCAGGAGGGTGTTAACTCGGACTTGGAAGAGACCGGTTCTAATGGGGATCGAGTCGTGAGGCGCCGGATCCAGGAGGATGTCTCTGTGGGGAACTCTGGGGGGTCCCTAGAAGTTTCAGAATCAGGGGAGGCTGGGGCCGCCCACTCTGGTGTCGGGGAAGGACGGGATCAACCCACCGAGGTTGCTGCCCGAGCTTAGGAGGTTGAGCCGAGAGAGGGGGGGGAGGAAGAGGACAACACCGAGTATGAAGCGGTGGGGATTCCCTCCTCTCTCGATAGGGAGAAAGTTGCTGCCCTTCGGCGGGTGTACTAGATCTCGAAAGGGGTAAAGTGTAGGGTTCCCAACCCTAAGAATTGGGCGTGCTCGGCCAAGGAGGGGGAGATAACGATCTTTGAGGGCGCACTGGCTGGCGGTCTTCGCGTGCCGTTTCCTTGGCCAGTTAGAGAAATTCTGCAGAGGTTACGCCTCTCTCCTGGACAGCTTGCGCCGAACACCTGGTAGATCATGGCCGGCTGTATGAGCCTCTGGCAGATCGTCCATGGAAGGAACGTGACGCCAGAGAAATTCTCATATTGCTACAGGTTGGCCAAGCATGGGAATGGCTACTGGTACTTCTCAGGTCGGTCGACGGGGCTTGATCTGATCGGCGAGCTTCCGTCTTCACACAAGAACTGGAAGGACCGGTTCTTCTTCATTAGCAGAGAGGGTTGGGAGTTCTTCCCCTGGGAGACAGACTTCTCTGCTCGGATCCCCAGGCAGTGGGGTTACCCGAGGAAGAAGGGTATGTTCTTTTTCCCAAGTCTTTCGTTTTTCGTTTGTTTCATGTATCATCCGTTCTGACTTAGGTGTCCTACGGGTTTTAGGTCGGGGTAAGCCCCTTCTGTTTGCAGAGCACAAGACGGCTATAGAGAAGGTCCAAGAGTACGAGTTTCGGACTGCTAAAGACCTGGTGACCATCGAGGCGCTCACCCAGTATCTCTTGGGGCCTGAACCGACTAGAGAAGCCTTGGCTGCAGAACGTGAGAGGAGTGAGTAGATCTTAGTTTTCGTTATGCTGATTCTTGTCTGACTTTTTTGACTACTCTTTGTAGATCGCCAGTCTCTTGTGATTGGTCAGGCCGATCTCGTAGCAGCCCAGTTCGATCCTCCAGTACTTCAGCCAACTTCTGAGATGGAGACGATGAGTTTCGACATCAACTACTTAGCCAGGAAAAGGGCGGCGGCGGGCGCCTCAGGATCCAAGCGCTAGAAGATCGCCGAGGCCGCTAATGCAGAGAAAGAACTCCCCCCTCCTCCCAAGAAGGCGTCCCCCCAGAAGGGGGAGGGCCAAGTCTCCGTGGTCGTCAGGCCCCCTCCCGAGTATTCGGAGGGATCTCAGCCGAGGCACAATGCGGTCGTGCCGGCAGACTCCTAGGCCTGTCCGGTCTGGCTGCTCCCGCCCCGACCAACGTTCTGGACAACTCGAAGGTGGCATGGGACAGGGTAGTGGATGCGATAAAGCCCTTGGACATCATGAGGTTGAGCAAGCACCCGAACTCGCGTCTGGTTAGGGACGCGAACCACGATCTCTTTAAGGTGAGGCCCTTTGTGCAGTTGTTGTTCCGTTTTGCCTTGCCCTGTGTATAACCTTTAATTTCCACTTGTTTGATTTTCACTCTCTTGCCAGGGTCATGGCTCTGGACCACCGTCTGGGGACTTCGGAGAAGACTCTTCAGGAGGAAAAGGCGGCGAGTTCGGCGCTCATCCAGGAGGTTCAATCCCTGAACGGCGACGTCTCCACTGCTCGTGCCGAGAGGGATTATGCTCTGGAGGAGCTCAAGTCGGCTCGTGCGGACAACGAGAGGCTCACAAGGCAGGCTAACAAGTTTTTCCTGGACTTTTCGGCCGAGGAGACAAAAAGGCACGAGCTGGAGAGGACCGTAGTGGCCTTCGGCGAGGAGCTAAAGAGGGCAGGGGCCGAGGCCATTCAGCAATTTAAGGACGGGGATGACTTTCAGGCTCTACTGGAGTTCACTTTTCTCCAGGGCTTTGAAGTGGCCAAGAAGAAGGCGTCCAAAAAATATCCTGACTTGGACTTCTCGGGTCTGGATCCCCTCGATGAAGACCCGCTCACAGTTGATCAGGATGCTGTAGATTAGGCGGTCGAAGAAAGGGCCCACCAGAATGTCGCTGGAGAAGTCCAAATTGTCGAGACCCAGCAGGAGGTTACTGCGGGGGCCCAGAGCGAAGAGGCGCAACGGGCTACTGTCGAGGAGGGACGACCTACCGAGCAGGCTCAGTCATGAATGTAGTCCGGGCCCTCTTGTTTTGCTTTGCTAGTTGATTTTTTTTTTTTTTTTTTTTTTTTGGTGAAGCGGCGTTTTGCCCTTTGTATTCTTCCTAGTATTAACGAAAATTTCTTCTTATACCTTAAGTTTGTGGCATTTACTAAACGCTTTGCTAGGATGACTTGTGGAATGCTTGTAGAATTCTTCTCGTCTTTGCATGATTGACTTTCCTTTTTGAACCATTTTCTACTCGACGGGTCGAACAGGTTCTGTGCTAGTGCCATACTACGCCATAGTCACAAGGTCTTCCGGTCCTGCTCGGTTACATAGACTAAGTAGATTCTGTGCCATTGCCATAAATGTTGTTTGGTTCTGCTCGACCACGTGAACTGAGCAGATTTTGTGTCATTGCCGTAGAGGCCTTCTAGCTCTGCTTGGCCACATAGGCCGAGTAGATTCTGTGTTGATTTCATTCAAGTAGACAATTGTTGAACGGTCGCTTTTAATGATAGTCGTTGAGTTATATTGTGGGCCTTTCAAGAGTAGTACTTTCTCAAGTGCTCTGCATGCCATAGATGTGGAAGTTCCTTACCTTCTTAGTTCTTCAGTCTGTAGGTCCCCTTCCGAGTATTGCCGACCACCTCGTAAGATCCTTTCCAATTGGGTCCGAGCTTGCCCTCTCTTGGATCTTTGATGAATTGGTTGACTCTCTTTAGAACAAGGTCCTCGGTCGTGAAGTCTTTTGGTCCAACCCTAGAGTTGTGGTATTGACGCATCTTCTGTTGGTAGGAAGCCACTCTCATAGCTGTTTGTAGCCTCCTTTCTTATAATAGATTTAGGTCCACATTCATAGTCTCGCCATTGGTTATGGGGTCGAACTGTATCGTCCTCGGGCTGAGAAGGCCGATCTTTTTTAAGATGACGACTTCGGTGCCGAAAGTAAGCGAGAACGGCGTCTGCCCCTTCGACACTCTCTCCGTCGTTCTATACGCCCAAAGGATGTTAGGGAGCTCCTCCGCCCACAAGCCCTTGGCCTTCTCCAACTTCGTCTTGAGGATCTTCAAGAGGAACCTGTTGGTAACTTCGACTTGGTTGTTTGCCTGAGGGTGCTTGGGGGACGAAGCGTGGTGCCTTATTCCCAAGTCAGTGCACAATTGGTTGAACTGCCTGCCCTCAAACTACTTCCCGTTGTCTGTGATGACGACCCTGGGGATTCTGAATCTGCAAACAATGTTCTGCCACAAGAACTTTTTCATCTTCTCCTCAGTGATCGTCAGTAGGGTCTTTGCTTTTGCCCATTTTGTGAAGTAGGCGATCGCTACGACCGCGGACTTCCTCTGCCCTTTGCCAAGCGGCAACGGTCCCACGATGTCAATCTCCTATTGGGCGAAGGGTCATGGGGTCTGGACTGGGCTTAGCTTCTGAGAGGGCAGCCTCGGGATGTTGGCGAATCGTTGGCACTTGTCATATTTTTTGACAAATTCCTAGGCATCTTTTTTCATGGTGGGCCAATAATAGGCCGTTCGTAGTATCTTTTTAGCGAGGGATCGACCACCAGAGTGGTTCCCACACACCCATTCATGGACCTTCCGCATAATGTAGTTTGCCTCTTCCTCATTGGCGCAACGGAGCAGCGGCATGGTGTGCCCCTTTTTATAGAGTATTTCGTCCTGTATGAGGTACCTGCTCGAACGGTATTGAATTCACCTCGCCTCGTTCCGGTCTTTAGGCAAGGTTCCGTTCTTCAAGAAACTCCTGATTTGGGTCATCCAAGAGGTTTCGGGCTCGATCTGGTCAACTTCCAAGCTTTAGATGCTCGGTGAATCAAAGAATCTCAATTGGAACATTCGGGTCCAGCTCGTTGGATGAGGCAATCCTGGCTAGCCGGTCTACCTCTTCGTTCTGCAATCTCGGGACACGCTCCAGTAGGATCTTTGTGAATCTCCTAGCCAGACCCTTCGCCACTTGGCAGTATTGCTTCATGTTATCTTCTCTGACCTCATACTCTCCCTAGACTTGCTTCACCACCAATTGAAAGTCGCTTCGTACCACTATCTGTTCGGCCTCTATTTTTCGAGCCATTCTGAGACCGGTAATGAGTGCTTCGTTTTCAGCAACGTTGTTGGTGGCAAGGAACTTGAAGCGGAGAGCATATTCTATCTTGTAGCGATTCGGGGTGACGAGGACCACTCATGCACCACCAGAATCGTGAGTGGAATAACCATCGATATTCAGGACTCAGTTGCTGTCAGGTAGATCGGCTTCAGGGGTGGCAGGGGGTGGGTTAGTGAATTCTGGGATGAAATCCGTAACGATTTGCCCTTTGATCACCAGTCGGGGTCGGTAGTGGATGTCGAACTGACTGAGTTCAACGGACCATTTCACTAAGCGTCCTAACGTCTCTGGCTTGTGTAGAATGTTCTTCAAGGGCTGATCAGTGAGTACCATAATCGTGTGGGTTTGGAAGTAGGGCCTCAAGCACCGAGCTGTAGTCACCAACGCGAGGGCCATGAGTTCCATTTTTGGGTGCCGTTCTTTTGCTCCACGCAAGGTGCGACTGGTGTAGTACACTGGTTTTTGAATCCCTCATTCTTCTCGAACAAGAGCTGAGCTCACTGCTGTCGCCGACATTGTCAAATAGAGAAACAATTCCCCCCCATGGGACAGTTCGGCTGAGCATCGGGACTAAGCTAAGATATTGTTTGAGTTGACCGAAGGTTACTTCACACTCCTCGTTCCACTCGAATGCCTTGCGTAGAAATTTGCAAAACGGCAGACACTTGTCGGTGAACCGAGAGATAAATCTGTTCAGGGCTGCAACACTTCCTACCAGGCGCTGAACATCTTTCGTCGTCCGGGGCGCTTGCATATCAATGATGGCTTGAATCTTTTGTGGGTTCGCTTCAATCCCCCTTTGTGAGACCATAAAGTCTAGGAATTTTCCCGAGGCAACGCCGAAGGGACACTTGGCGAGATTGAGCTTCATCCGGTACTTGCGGAGTGTTTGGAACGTCTTTTCGAGATCATGCAGGTGATTGGTGGCTTCCTTGCTTTTCACCAACATGTCGTTTACGTAAACTTTCACATTACGCCCAATCTGTGATTTGAACATGAGATTGACCAGTTGTTGGTATGTTGCCTTTGCATTCTTTAGTCCGAACGACATGACGTTGTAGCAATAGAGCCCTCGGTCTGTGATGAAGGCTGTATGCTCCTGGTCGCGCTCGGCCATCCGGATTTGGTTATAACCTGAAAAAACATCCATAAAAGTTAGCATTTCATACCCTACGGTACAGTTGACGAGGAGGTCGATGGTTGGCAGGGGAAAACTGTTCTTTGGGCACGCTTTGTTCAAGTCGGTGAAGTTAACGCACATCTGCCATTTTCCATTGGACTTTTTTACCATGACGACGTTGGAGAGCCAAGTGGGGTAGTGCACTTTTCTTATGAATTTCGCCTGCACCAGCTTCTCTACTTCCTCAGCAACTGCATCACTTTTGTCCGACGCAAAATTTCTTCGCTTCTACTTGACTGGCTTGGTCTCAGGGTCAATGTTTAAGTAATGAGTTGCTACTCGTGTGTCAATACCAGGCATATCCTCGTGAGACCAGGCGAACACGTTAACGTTGTCCCTCAGGAACTTTCGCAACTGCTGCTTCAACTCTTCGGGTGCGGCGGCCCCGATCTTCACTGTTCTGTTCTGTTCTTAGGTCCTGACTAGGACATCTTCCAGTTCTTTCGTCGGCTCGTCCTTTCTGACTTTCTCTTCATCCCTTGGCTCGAGCTCTTCGATGACCAAGGTCTCCTTGTTGGGTTCCCCTTTGAGGGAGGCCATGTAGCACTCCCGTGCTTCCTTTTGGTCACCTATTGCCCATCCGACCCCAGTGTCGGTAGAAAATTTGATCTAGAGATGGTACGTGGAAGTGACTACTCTGAATTAGTTCAGAGCAGTTCGGCTAATGATGACGTTGTATGCAGATGGGCAGTCTACGACCAGGAAGTGGACCATTTTCGTCGTTTCGTGTGGTTCCTCTCCAAGGGTGACTGGTAAGGTAATGAACCTGAGAGGGACCACCCGGCCTCTTGTAAAGCCAACTAGGGGAGAGTTGACTGGCTTTAGCTTCTCTTAGTCGATCTGCATCTTCTCGAAGACCCCCTGGAATAGAATGTCGGCCGAGCTTTCGCTGTCGACCAAGATTTTTCAATTTGAAGTTGGAGATCACTGCAGAGACAACCAAAGGGTCATCGTGGGGTTGGTGTAGCTCGGCTGCTTCTTCCTCTGTGAAAGTGATCACGGGGTCTTCGGTCTGCGTCTTCTTGCTGGCCACCCTGATCAGCATTACTTTCTTTTCGGTTCGGATGTCCCGAACATGCTTCTTTCTTGCTGAAAAGGACTCCCCTCTTTCAGTAAATCCTCCTACAATGACCCTTATCTCTCCAATGGGTTGGGTGGTAGTTTCTGTCCGTGCAGGGCTGCGTTGTTCTCCCCGTGTTTTGTCTCGGCCAGCCATATAGCGACTGAGCCTTCCCCGTTTGATTAGATCCTCGTTCTGTTGCTTCAGGTAGATACAGTCTTCCGTGTCATGGCCATGATTGTTGTGGAACCGGCAGTATCTCCTTTTGTTTCTCATGCTCGAAGGCGTCTTCAGAGGCTCGGGTCATTTCAGATCCGGGTCGTCCCTGATCTCTATCAAGACATCCTTCAACTTCGTTGTGAGTGGGGTGAATGTTCGGTCTAGACCGCGATAGTGCTTGCGTCTTTCTTCTCCCCGACTCCTTGCTCGGTTGCTTATTTTGCTCACCTTCGTCTCTCTTTCCTCCTTTGAGGTCCCGCCCGATCTCTTCTTCTCAATGCGTGAGCTGCTCCCTTCGTCATTGTCTCGCCTGTCGCTCATGGCATTTCGGCATTCATGTACTTCTGAGTGCAAAGCATCAATTCGGTCATGTCTTGGGGCGGCCTCTTCGATAAGGAGAAGAGGAGTTTTTCACTTCTTAGGCTGCTCATGAACGCCGTGACGGCCACCTTGTCGTCCACGTCGTACACGGCTAGAGTCTCCTCGTTGAATCTCCCCACATACTCCGGCAACGTCTCTCCTTCTGCCTCACAGTCAACAGGTACGCCATGGGCCTCTTTTGCCTTTGGGCCCCAATATAGTGGTTCACGAAGAGCTTGCTAAGTTCGTTGAAGGTGGAGACCGTCGCCAATTTGATTTTGTTGAACCAGGTTCGTGCCGAACTTTTCAACGTGACTGGGAAAGCTCTGCACATTATCTCATCTGGCACTGCCTGCAGGTGCATGAGCATCCTGAATGTCTTCAAGTGGTCTACCGGGTCTTTGGATCTATCGAATGCGTCCAAAGTCGACATTTTGAACTTCGGGGAGAGTGGGTAGTCTATCACCTTCTGTGTGAATGGCGAGGCCGTTCGGCCAATGAGGGCGTCTACAGTGTTTGGGGCCTTGGGCTCCGCAGCGGCCAAAACTCGTCATCTGGGCTTGCATGGCCCTCAGTTGTTCGTCCCAGGCATGGAAAATCTCCGGTTTGTCGCCTATCATCTTTGTTCTCGACGGGATGGCGTGACTCGTTTGTACTTCTTCGATGTGGGGCTCACGGCGGAAGAAAGGGTTCTCAACCAGTCCTCTATTGCCATTTTCGTTGCCGTTAGGGGGAATGGATGGATCCTTGTCGACCTCCTGCTCGTCTTGTTCTTCTATCGGCAGGTTGGGCGGTCGTGGAATCTCTGCCGGAGGAACTGGGGTTCGTTGGAGCAATTCTGCATTTTGATGGACCAACTGTTGCATGCTGGCCATCATGTCAGCCACTGTCTTTCTCAAAGCGGCTATCTTTTCCGCGCTAGAATCGGTCATCGAGTTTTCTTCAGGGAGGGTGCTAATTCTAGACGTAGTTAAGACCATGAAACGCCACGAGGATAGTCGTTCTCACAGACGGCGCCAGTTGATGATGCAGCAAATTCGGGTGGCTTGCCCCCGGGTCCAGGATGAACTCCTTGCTAGCTGGCCGGTGATCTCCTGCACTAAACTCATCAGTGTGGTGGCAGCCAAAGGCCCTCCGGTATTCAAGTTAGATTCCAAGAGATGAAGTTGATGGGGAGAATAGACTTAGGGTTTTTTCTTCTAGTTTGTGTGTTAGTGTACCTGCGAAGGGGTTGGCCGTAATGCCTTTTATGCCTGCATAGAGGCAGTAGGTGGCCTTTCCGCGTGGCGGCCTTTTCTTAGAGGCTCAGAGCTGTGACAGGGCACTCGAGAGGGTCTCCTTTACACTCCAGGCTGACGTGTGTCAGAACGGTGTTGGAGGCATGGCAATTGTTGCTGGTACACGCCACGCCCCTAGTGTATGCCAGGGTGTCAGGTGTCAGGTGTGGATCCCATTAACACGGTTGGGGGGCCGATCAAATCAGAGTGCCCTTCCGAGAGGGCAGTCTGCTCGGCAAGTCGAGGACGAGCCTTTGGGGGACCTGGTCGGGCACAAGCAAGATGACGTGGGAAGGACGTGGCCTGGTCGGTGTCGGTCGACAGATAAACTGGCTCCTGGTCTGGTCGGAAAACCATCATCACCAATAGTCATTAAGCTCTGCAATACACGGGATATAAATGTTAAAATATATCAGTATTGGATATATAATAAGTGATCTTTAAATAATATTAAGTTCAATATATAGCATAAATATACGAGGGCTGTTAAATTATTCTATAGCATCAAAGTCTTGGCATGACATCTAAAAGAGGGGTAAGTTTAAGTTTTGTTCTCAGCTTTGTGGTAATCATTTTAGTATTAAATAGTGACGACTTAAGCAGTTATTAATTTAGTTTCCCTCAGTCTAGCTCAGCCTGATTGGATTATATTTTCATGCATGGGTTTATTTTATTGATGAATTCAAATTTAAATTAGATTACATATGATATAGTTAAAAGTTTTCAAATTTCGTTGCTGTTTCTTTAAGTTTTATTTTTCTTAAAACAAGTATATAGATAATTAAAATAGAGAGGTTTTGAAAGATGAAAACAGAAGTAATTAATAGTAGTTAATTATTTAATAGAGAGAAAGGTATGAAGTGGATAATGGGTGAAAGGAAAAGGAATAGATGGAAAATGGATGAATGAAAGAGACAATTATTTAATATAAATATAAATAAAATATATATAGACATCTGTATATATAGAGAGATTGATTGAATAAGGATAGTCAGGAATGAGAGGCGAGGCAGGGACTGCTATAGAATGACATCAACTCATAGAGGTAGATAGGGTTTGGAGATGTCCTAATGGGATAAAATCTGGGCCCTGATGGGTTCACGATTGCCTTCTTTCAACAGTGTTGGAGTGTGGTGTGGTGAAGGTAGCGATGCAGTTCTTCTTTGAGATTGGGGAGTTTGATAAAACTCTGAATGTTTCTTTTGTTGATGTAATCCTCAAGAAAGGGGTTGCAGAGGATGTCAAAAGACTTTTAGACTAGTTAGGCTTAAGGTAGTGCGTAGAAGATTATGGCTCAAGTGTTAGCCTTGAGGTTGAGTAAGGTGTATCGGCAGATCAACTCAGATTCTTACAGTGCCTTCATGAGAGGCAGGCAGGTACTTGATGTTACTTTGGTGGCCAATGAGTGTATGGATTCTAGGCATAAGCTGAATACCAAGAAAGCATATGATCATGTTTCTTGGGATTTTTTAATTTCCTTGATGGAGATGATGGGCTTATGGGAAAGGTGGTGACTGTGGTGTAGATGGATTAGGTTTTGTACTTCTATGGTGAAATTCTCAGTGCTGGTTAATGGGGTTGCCAAAATTTTCTCTGAGAGCTTTAGGGGGTTGGGGCAGGGAGATCCTCTATCTTCTTCTCTTTCTATAATTGTTACCTGAGACATATGATAAAGAAGGTTGTGCAGGATGGGAGGTTGAGGGGTTATCAGGTTGGTGATGGCGGGTGTGCTGATGTTAGTGGTGCACTTGCTTTTTGCCGATGATACCAATGTTTTTTGTGGGGCTATTGAGGAAGAATTGAGAATGCTGAGAAGTGTGTTGCTTTGCTTTGAAGCGGTGTTGGTCATCTGGCCTATGGATCAATTTAGCCAAGAGTGAGTTAATCCGAGTGGGTGAGGTGGTCGACGTAGATATTTTGGTGGCAAGCTTGGGATGTCAGGTGGGTTCACCCAAATGAATAGTTGCTTATTTATCAGTTCTGCCAAAATGTTTGTTTGAAGGGATATGGCAAGCATACTTCACATTCAAGGATTTGAGAGTACTTTGGTGGGGTGTTTAAGCAAACTTTCATTGGCATACAGTTTTGTATAATTCCTAATTATTATTTTGATTATCTATTATGATTAATATGTGAATTAGTATTAATTTAAGCTTTATCAGTGTATGAGAACGTTAAGGTTGCTTGCATAAAATATTCTATTCTGGTTGCAGGGAAAATGAAAGGAATAGCATTCATTAAGGATCCTGATGGCTATTGGATTGAGATTTTTGATCTTAAAACAATTGGAAATACAACTGCTGATGCTGCTTGATATAGTGCTGAACATAAATGAGGTAAACACTTCAGATTTTTTTTTTTCTTCAAAAGCACCTGCTTTTGATTAAGTATAGATTCTCTATTTATTAACCTGGTATTTCTACAGAGTAAGATACGTGGCTAAATTATATTGCTTGTTAGCTACAAGTTTCAAATTGTTTGTACCTTTATTTATCAAAAGAAAGTTTCAAATTGTTTGAACTGCTGCCCACACTGTTGAAGGCCCTTGAATGCTTTTAGTATCAAGGTATACAATATCATTAGAATGTATATGTATAGAGGTTGGTTCCTGTAAGAAAATTTAGTACATCTTTTTTGGCTTTCTTCTTTCAACACTTTGATATTTACTTAGTTTCTCTTCTATTGATTACCAGCCCAGTACACCTAAGTTAGAATCATGAGTCATCATGTTTTTGTTTTGCAAGCTAGTTGTATTTTGCGTCTTTAAATTAAATTGAGCCAACATCCTTGTTATATTGCTAATTGCCATGAAACCTGAAACTAGCATTTTAACTTCTAAAAAAGTAACATATTTCAAACAAAACTGGGGGTAAGAAATGTTGGATGATCTTTACAAAAGTCAGGAATACTCAAATGTTTCCCGCGCCTGTCGGTGATCAGTAGCTGACAAAATATATTTCTCACCTAGAAATTTGAACCCAAAACAGAACCCCACCTTAGAGATCACTTTGCCACTACAATTAGAAGGGTTTGCTGCTTATAATACAAAATTCATTTGTTACGGTCCTTGTAAGCACGAATGTGCACTTGGAAGAAAAGTAAATCATCTGGTCAAAGTGTTCACATGGAAGCAATCAGTTTCCAGCAAGCAAATTCAGATTGTCATTATGCTGTAAAGGTTATAATTACATAGGAGAACGAACTTTCTGAACTCAGAGAGGCTGAGAGCTTACATAATGTAGACAACAGAACATGAATGATAAGAATGGTTATGGCTTGTAATGGCCCTTTAACTGAACTACAGCTCTAGGGGATCCTAATGTAATTAGTGGCGGGAACTCTTGAATTTTTGTCCTTGGAGTAATTTGGTTTCTGCAATTTTTTTTGTAAGTTTTTTCTTAAGAGTGAAGATGCACGATGGTTTTACCTTTTTTTCTTCCCCATTTGTCCTGGTTGTTTGTTGTTGTAGGAGTTCAGTTTGTGGGATACTTGGTTGGATCTGTTGCTTCTCCGTCTTTAGTCATTCCTTTTTAAGCTGTCTGATATTAAAATACCTTGGCTTCAGACTATCTAAGCAGCCATTTTGCATTATCGTGCAATATAATTGGTATGTATTTAGACAAGTTGGTCAGTTGGGCAAAGAGTTACCTTAAAATACTAGTTCTTAATATACCTGGAGCTGTGCTGGATGTGTTTATTTCCACCCCATTGTGGATGTGTTGTCTGGCTGTATCATTTCATACGCACTTTGGTTGAACATGTGTAACCATTATATCGACTTTGCTTATAAATCAACTATACCCTGGCTGGTCTCATCTGTGGGACTTGTAGCGGGGGTTTCCGCTTCTATTGTGACTTACCTACTATAGAGACTTCTTTTGGGTAGTAGTGAATTTCACAGGCAACATTGCTGCTGAGATCCACTGTTTTTGATTCAGGGATATCGGATTTATCATGTGGGCTTCCATGCAACCTTCGATGTTTCTACTGTGTCCTGAAGACCAGATTTGGCTCCTGGTAAAGAAATTTGCTTCGGTTTTGGTGCTCTTCCATGTACTGCATGAGTTTTAATTGGGAGGATGGTTGTGCTTTAATGAAAAATTTTCTTATAAAAAATATATATATATGTACTATTCTGTGTATACAACCGCGAGTTTTATCAACTTTTCGTGTGAGCCAGAATTTTTTTTAACCCTGATCAAACGTGTAGTAGTGAACCTAAGCCCAGGGAATCCTTTTGTACCATTTATAGCCTTCTAGCTTTTGCATATCCTGTTTTTTGTGCATACATGAAGATTATGTATGGTTGCAGAAAACATGTGAAGGCAGATTCAGCCAGAAAATCATATGCCAAAAGCTGCTTGTCAAGAAAATATATGTAAAAATTATCCCCCTTCCCTCCCCCCCCCCCCCCCCACCCCCCCCCCCCCCCCCCCCCCCCCCCCCCCCCCCCCCCCCCCCCCCCCCCCCCCCCCCCCCCCCCCCCCCCCCCCCCCCCCACACACACACACACACAAAAAGGGTTTGGATAGGGTTAAATGCAGACAGTTTAGTTTTGTCTCCATGTGCAGAGAGACTTGTTATTCGTATTTTGAGTAGTTTATTGTGGCTGAAATAGGACAGCTTGAAGAGGTTGGACTTGATGATTAAGATTTCAGAAAGGAGTAGTGTCTACCTGTGAGATGGGAAAGCGTTCAATTTTGATTTATTGACAACGTAGAATTTTTAATAAAGTAATTTAGCAAGAATCTAATACTGGACGAGTGTTAACACCTCAACAGCTAAGTTTGAGTCCTCTCAGTGTGAATAGCCAGCCATATATAATCGTTGTCTCTTCACTTGAAAAACAAAAAAATAAAGGATTATTTGATCATGTAATGGATACCTATTCTGCTATGAAAAAGGAAAATTCAGTTTTTGGGTTTGTCCGGGAAAATGGGAAGAAAATGACTACTATTTGTTAAAAAAAAAAAAAAAGAATTTGTTTGGTTTCTCATAAAAATGAATTTGTATAAACAATTTTCTTTTTCCTTTACAATGACAAATTTAAAATTTAAATATAGCATCAATTTACCTCACTAGCCAACTTTTATGTGTCCATGTTTCAATTGTCCTAATTCTTTGCTTCCAATTATCATAAAAAGATTTCACAAATTGTTCTGTTAACTAATAAGGTTGTCCGATACAAATCATATGAATTTGAAAAACAAAAAACCATCCTTTCTCCAAGTTCCTTGATGTTTGTAATTTGTACCTGCGTTGGAACAGTTCTCTCCTCCGTGCATGCATCTGTTTGTTGTTCTGGAAATCACTCTAGGAACTAGTTTTACTTTTGCTATATTAATTATGACCTGCCTTGTCTTAGTAGTATGTAATTTTTCCCAATTTGTTAGAATAGAAGTGAAAAAGTTATTTACTACTAAAACTAATTATATTTATCACTGGAATTGACATACATACTATTTGGACTGATCTTGTTACTATTCACGATACCGATACTGGAAAAACCACAAATAGAATGGAGAATTTGCCCTCATATTGGAGTCAATGATACAAAAGTCAACACCTAAGCAAAAAAAGACATCAATAGTTATATCTCTCCCTATGCAAACTTCCAAAATAAAACTTGTTAGCTACTACTCTCTTTTTGTATGTTTGACAGGAGCAGATCATATTCCTAAAAAGAGAACTATTCCAAGATAATATTTCAAGTATCAGGCTGTCAGTAGGTTCCACACCTTTTGACCTTTGCCCTACTCATAGAAAAGACATTCCTAGAAGATTAAAAAAAAAGAAAGAAAAGAAGCTTTCCTCACAGCTTTAAAACAATTGAAATAATTGGATTAAAGAAATGATAAATAGCTGGCTGCCTGATTAATTTACTGTACACTTCAATATTGATGAATATGTGGTACATATTTCAGACATTTGGGGATGGTAGAGCCATAAATTGTTTGTTTGTTTAATTCTTTTTTCCTCTTTTCTCACTACATACAAACAACATGACAGGGGGGAGGCCATGAAAGCAGTGGCATACCCTGACATGAGATCTTGTGATCATCTAATTTCCACCCTTTGGGTTGCTTTCCAATGTGGATTCCCTGTCATTTTGCCCACATAAAACTTGTTAAGATTGCTCTCTCTCTCTCTCTCTCTCTCTCTCTCGCTAACATATATGCATGTATCTATATATACATATTCTCAGTTTTCGATCAGGAAGAGAAATAAAATGCAAGTACCACCACCTTAGTTTGTATTTCTTAAGCTTATATATATATATATATATATATAAATTTTTTTTTTTCATTTTTGGATTAGCAAGAGAAATACAACGCAAGTCCCACTACCTTAGTTTGTATTGAGAAACATTATGACACGCATAGTAATTATGAAATTCCCATCTCAAAGTTTAATGGGGGGGCCATATGGATCAGAATATATATATATATATATATAATTAGCTGCTATAACAGGCACCTGAATAAAGTTCTTGTTCACGGATCTTCCCTTAGTCTTGTCCTCTAATTGGTGATGCATCCATAGTCATAGCATGAACTTTTAGTATGGCTGCCAACTGGTTTCTGTTTAAGTTCACATTGTTGGTCAAAATGTCCAAATTAAAGAGGCAAGATTAGTCAATACATTGCAAAGCTTTGGTCAAGTTTTTCACATGTCTATTATGTTTTATTGGTCCTTATTATGACTAGAGTCCCATCCAAGTTGGTAACGGTGGTTGGCCCTCCAACCCTGTGCTTGGGGTTCAACCCCAACACACAAGCAAGCAAAGTGAAAATTACCTTTTTGCCTTCATATGGTTTAATTTCATTTTGACCCTATGTAATTCAAAATGTGACACTTAACACTCCTTGTGGCATGGTACTGTTAGTATTTCTTTTGTTGTTAAAGATAACGCTTACGTTATGTCACAATTAAACTTAATATTTTTCAACTAAATTTATTTTTTTTAACCAAACTAAAACATCAAATCGATGTTTATATTGTTTCATACTTTTATATTTTTTGTTTCATTTTGATAATTTTAACTTGGTGAGAGATTAATTTTTTTCTTTTATTTATGTGCTTTTACTAGAATTTTTAAGTAAAGTAATTTTCTCACCAAATTAAAATGTTTTAAATGATATTTGATGGTTTATTTTGTTAATAGAATAGTTTTATTCACAAATATTTTAATGTTTCACATGTAATTTGTTATCTTTAACCGAAAATTAACTCTTTTACTTTGTTCTCAAATTGAAGGTGGTCTAACAACGAATAAAAAGTAATTTTTCCAAAAGCAAATCATGTGCGGTTATTCTCGTTTGTACAAATATATATATATATGTTCATTATTGAACGAAAGATATCAGTTCAATCCTATTATTAAATGAGAGGAAGAAAAATCATGGTTCCTAACTAAAAAAAGAATGGAGTCACCAATAGTCATGTCATGAGAGAGACTTCAAACCTAGCATTAAATAAGAAGAAAAATAATGACACCTTAAATTAAAAAGTTTTTGGAGTCATTGGTAGTCATGTCATGAGACAAAGATAAAAGTTTACGGGACAAATTGGGGAATGTATTTTAAGGAGTAAGGGAAAAAAAAAAACTTCCTTTAACTTTCCTTTGGTTTTTTTTTTTTTTTTTTTTTGTTTTGTGTGAGTTGTAAGGAGGTAGAAAAGAGAACTTAGAACCAACAACCGGTATGATAAGATTCCAACTTTCTCACTCAAGGCTAATGTTTGAATTATCATAGCCGCTCATTAGAATTAAACCTACTGCTCAACGTTCAGAGCAAGCGAATGCAGCACATATATCGACGTAGTTGCAGTGGGTCTTATTGCTTGTAGAATACTAAGAGACAATGCTCTCTAGAGAGTATATGAAATAGTTATCTGCATATCCAATTTTAAGTACCAAACAAAGGGAAGTTACAGTTTGCATGTTATGAGAAGAAATGTGCATGTTCTTACCCTACATCTCCTATCGTGTAGTGCTTAATTATATCAAGATGATTCTGCTTATATAAATACATAGTGAACTACTAAATTACCCTTACACTATTTACTCCCTTAAACTGTGTAAAAGAGTAAAACGTTATGCTTAATGATTCAGAATTTACAAAAGATACATCAAACAGAGGAAAGAAAAAAGAAAGAAAAAAGGAAAAAGATTACAGCACTCTTTCGGCGGGAGAGATGGTAATGTGATGAGCTTGTTTATATTAACTTTTTAGGAAAAAGTGACAATGATCATTTATTAGTTTTATGAAGAAATTGCTGAGTCAAAACCTGGCCTACACATGAAATTAGGAAGATAAGACAATTTTTAAACATAATTTTAGAAATATTAATTTTCTTTCTTGCTTTCTTCTTGTTTAGTCAAAACCTGATTGATGTTCTACTTATTGGGAGCTATTAGGTATTCAAATTTTAAAAGAACATCCAAATTTCTATTATAGCCTGTTTGGAACTTGGGGGAGGGGAGGCAAGGGAAAATTTTAAAATTTTTCTCTTTCCTTGTTTGATTCTATCTAGGAGAGAAAAAGAAGAAAAAAAGAAGGGAAAAGAAAGGAAAAAGGATGGGAAAAAAACTCTCTCTCTCTCTCTCTCTCTCTCTTACATTTTTCCTTCATTTTCTTTACAAAATCAAATAGGGAAGAGAAAATAATTTTTTTTCTTTTTCTCTTTTCTTCTCTTCTCTTCCCATTCCCTTACCAAAGTTCCAAACAGACTCTTAATTGTATTATTAAAGAGGAATGGAAATAATGGAATTCTTCAAGGTTGTATTTGGTTACATCAATTTTCAAATGAAGGGATTTGATGTCAAATTACAAGCACGTTATAGGAGAGAACTCAGAAGGAGGATAGAGTATAAGTAGAGAATCCATAGTTTATTAAGATCATCGCGCAACTCGAATCCTTCTTAACCTGGATTTCAAATAACTCTATTTTTTTCGTTATTTCATTCTCTCTTATAAAGCCCTAAAAACTATCATGCATTGTTGAAATCTAAATCTAAGTTCTAAAATCTAAATGTAAGCAATATTTATTAAATGACTAACTTAAATCGATTGGTTTGAAATCCTCAAATCCGAATGCAGCCTAAGTGCTTTGGCCCAATTTATTTCTTAAAAAAATCCAAAATATGATCTCTCAAGAGGCAGTAGGTCAGAATTTTTTTTGTTTTCCCTCCTATCTTTTTCTCTCAGCTGAAAAACTTTTATATTATATTTGAATCTCAGATTTGTTAAGAGACGAGAAAGAGATATATATTTTTATGGCTAACCAAAGAAATATATTTTTTTAATGAAATGCCCGTTTGTTTTTTTCTTCTTATTTTCTTAACTCAACCAATCAAAAAAATAAAAATTTCGGAGCATGTTTGGTAACGTGTGTATTTTACGTTTTTACTTCAAAATTTTTCTTAACAATAAAAATAAAGCATGTTTGATAACTGTTTTTAATTTTTTTATTTTCAAATACCTAAAAATAATTTTCAAAAATTTTGACAAAAGTATAACACAAAATGTGTACTCACTTTTTTGTGTTCGTTTTCAAAACAATTCTTTCTCTCTTCTCGCACCGCCACCGTCACCACCACCGCCCAAAGAGTTCAAACTTAACTTTAAATAAGAAGAAGAAAAATCATGGTACCGTACGCATTAAAAGCTTTTGGTGTCATTGCAAGTCACGTTATGATAGAAAGATCAAAGTTTATGAGTCAAATTTGGGAAATGTATATTGAGGAGTGAGAAAATAAATACTTCCTTTTTATATTTTTCTTTTGTGAGACGTAAGGACGGAGAAAGAACTCAGAGGTTTTCATGTTATGAAAACAAAGATGCATATTTTACAAGCACTCCTATCTAAATTTACATGAAAACCTCTCAGTACTGGTTATGCCTTTTGTTTTACATGTTTTCAAATGATAATTTCAAAATAATTAATACCATATCACCATGATTTTTCGTATAAATTTAAAAAATGAAATACTAATAAAATAACCTTACCTCAATTTTCTCCATTAAAAATTTGTAATTTTGTTTTTGGGACTTTGGACATAGTCCTTAAATTGAATAAAAAGATAACACGTTACGTTTCCTAAATTTAGTAGTTCCGAAAGATACATCAAAAGGAGAGAGAAAAAAAAAAAGGAAAACAGATTAGACCAATCGTTCTGATACTAACTTTTTGGTTGTGTCTAGGACATAGGACAACCATGACCATTTGTTGTTTTGGGGGGGGGGGGGGGGGGGGTTGGATAACGGACGGAAACACTGATTATTAGGTTTTATGAAATTACTCAGTCAAAGCCTGGCCTACACATCAAATTTGGAAGATAATGCAATTTTTTACATTACTTTTAGAAAAAAAAAATTATTTCTTCTTCTTTTGGGGGCATGGGTGGTGTTGGTTGAAGTTGTTCTTATTCCAAGCGACTCTATTTTTATTAGGTTACTTGTGTTCGGATTTTAAATTTGAAGGAAAAGAAAAAAAATGAAATTGCTTAAATTTACCAAGCAAAGATAAATGATTTAGCTTGTCTCTTTTCGTTTTTCTTTCCTTTTTTTTTTTCTCAACAAATGCTGGAATTAAACAAAGAGCCAGTGTTATCATTACAAGCCAAAGATGACACTAAATTGCTAATAAAACTTGAACCTGAAATTGCTAACATAGCATCCAGAGAGCTCACTCAGGCCATTGGCATATTCGCAAGGAACCAAAACAATGCTATTCAAGAATAACTTTCTCGTCACAGCTACAATTTTTACAATGTTAGTACAAAATTTAGAGTTGAAAACATGTACACTTAATATCACTCGCCTAATTTTAACACATTTCTTTTCTTTTCTTTTTCGTGAGAGAAAATAGGAGACGGATTATCGATCTTTTGCAGCAAGAAAATCATTGTTTTTAAAATTGTTTTTGGTCCAAGTGGGATCACTTTGATCAATGTCAGAATAATAGTTAGCCTGCCTAAGCTGATTGTGCCAAACAAGGGTCAACTCTGGTCGGGACCCATTGCAGATTTATAACCAAAAAAAAAAAAAAACAAACAATGGAAAATAATCAAAGAGATCAATCCATTGCCATCCCCAAGTCCTAATCAACGGGGGCCATTAGCTGTGATCCATTGCTTCTTTCCGCGAAAGGAGTCTGAATCACAAAGTTATCAAAGATTATATTATCATGAGATTGAACAATATAATAGACTCGCACATACACAAGTTGATGCCTGCTCTACCACAATTATATATATACTATATATATATATATACATACGACAGTACTGGCTTTATATTAAACTGATTTGTGGAAGAAGACTGAGATTTTGATTTATTTTGGTCTTTCTCAAAACCTGAGCCACCACAAAATCCAAAATTCTTGTCATTATTTTATTTATTTGTTTTTTTTGCCCAATATACAATTTCCCACTTTTTGGCCTGACCATTTCCAATCAGAGATTCTGTGGTGCTCTAAGTTGAGTATATATTTGACACGCAACATAGTAATTGACTTGGCTTTGTCAATAGGTGCAGCAACCCAATTATTAATACTGGAAAAACACCCAAAAATCAATGACAAAAGAAACTCAAACACAAATGTGGGAGTATGGTATTTTGTGTAGTTTTCTAGACAAACAAACAGTGCATTATCGATTATTATCTTCCAGATCTTTCAATGATGATAACTTGCTTATCTGGTTTTCATGACATTTATTTCTGAGTTCTGAATTGGAGGGTTTGGACTGGACAACAGTACAAACATTCAATAAAGAGAAATGCACAAAAAGAAATGTTTTCATTTCACATCCATCAGAACACAAACCCCCAGAAACTGAAAGTCTTATCTGAATCTTTTCCTCCCTCCACCACAACCATGCCCTTCAAATCTCTCTGATTATACTATCAGTCAGTAGAGTTATATCAGTACTGGTACATGGTCCTCTCTTCTTCTTGAGTCTTGTTTTCATCATTGTAGAAGAAGAAGCTGCTAGCAAGTTCAGACCCTAATGGAGTTGTTGTAGCACTATTCCCAAAATACCCATTTGGCTTCTGATGATCACTCCATGCACTGAGGTTTCCATTGTAATTTCCATAATCAATCATGAACTTCTGGTTTTCTTCAAAACCACTTGGCATATAACTCTGAAGGACTATATCTTCTTGTTTGATCTCTTTGCCATGGCTGATCTGACTGCAACTTCCATCGGAAGAGGAGCAACTTGCTTGATCACCTCCAAACACAAGGAGGCTATCTCCCACTGCTGGATAATTATACTGCATGGGATTGAAAAAGCTCTCTTGGGTTTGAAGAAAAGAATTGGTTGCTAAGGGAGAGTTGTAATTGTTCAAAAGATTAGATGGGAGTGAAGAGGATTCAAGGCCTGTGAGAGGCTTAGTTGGGTTGTAATATGAAGTGAAATCTCTGTAGAGTGGTGTTTGAAGAGGTGGTGGGGATGGTAATGGTTTTCTCTGGTTTGATGGAAGCATCCCCATGAGTTTCTTCTTGAGCTTGGTGTTCCAGTAGTTTTTAATGTCATTGTCGGTCCTGCCTGGTAATTGAGCAGCTATAATTGACCACCTGCACTTGATGGGAATAAGTTCCATAAGAAGAAAAACTCTTAAGCTTTTAAACTAGGCATGCATGAAGAAAAATTGTCAAAAAAATAGCAGAATCTGGTAACAAACGACTTAAAAACTTCTTAGCCAAATCCCCCCCTCTCTCTCTCTCTCTCTCTCTTTTATATTCTTTTTCCCCTTTTCTGTGGACTTCATTAATGTTCAGTCGTCAAAACAGATGATGATTAAGTACAAAAAAAAAAAAAAAAAAAAAGGGTAAACAATGATTCCCAGATCAATTTGGTGAAAATAGGTCCTGTATGTGCAGAAACAGCAAAAACTACGAAATTATATATTTACCAGAATGGAAATTTTATAACCTATAATTTGCCAAAAAAAAAAAAAAGAAGAAGAAGAAAAAAAAAAAAAGGGGAAATTGAAGTACCTGCTTCCAATGCTAGCGAACAAGGTGCAGATTATCCTATCTTCAGCATCAGAAAATTCACCATGTTTGATGTTTGGCCTTAGATAGTTAAGCCATCTCAACCTGCAGCTCTTCCCACATCTCTTTAGACCTGCTCAAAGACCAACCTAATCAAAACCATAAACGAAGCCGAGAGAGAGAGAGAGAGAGAACAAATTCATTTTATTTGAAATGTAGTAATCTTTGTTTTTAAGTTCATCTTACCAGCTTTTTGAGGGAGAGCGATCCAATTTCCACCAGTGCCATATTTTTCTATGAACTCCTTAAGCTTTGAGTCTTCTTCAGATGACCATGGCCCTTTCTTCACATTTGCCTTGTCACAGCAGGGAGCTCTCCCCATCTCTCTCTCTCTCTCTCTCTCTCTCTCTCTCTCTCTAGAGTTTTGTGATTTTGCAAATGGATCTCTTTCGAGGAAGTTAAGTTGTCTCTTTTCAAATGGACTCGGTGGTGTGGTTCTGGTGCCCTTTATCGAGGGACTTGAGGCTTGGGACGGTGAAAGAGATTTATTATTATATTCAGAGGGAGAACAGAAGTCAAAATGAAAGGCCTGTTTGATCACTCTCTAACTCCTAATTTGCTGAATTAACTAGCTAGATAGAAGTTTCCATATCAAATACGTGAAACCCTATCTCCAACCTTACTCAGTCTCTTCCTTCAATCCAAAGTCTTATTAACTAAACTAAAATATTAAATAGCAAACAGATTGATGGTGCTGGATCTCTAAGTTGTGACATTTTTCAAACTATAGGCTTAGGTATAGGTAAAATATACCAATAATCAATTAGCTTCAGAGAGCAGTCCCAAAATGAGATTTAACATTTTTGTGAACCTCAAAATAAAAACCCCTGTACATGTAAATTTATTACTTATGAACTTCTAAGTAACCAACAAAATTATATGTTTGCATACATTTATAGATGCATATAAATGTCTATGCATTAGCGTACTATTTTTTTTTAATTGATTGAAAAATAATTATATCCTAAAAAACATATCAAATCAAATATATGGCGCTTTTCAGAAACACTTCGAGAAAGTCTAACAATCACACCCTTCTAACAAATTCAACAATCGCCCATAAATCCTGATATATATTTATCAGAAAGATGAATTCAAAACTTCAACAACCAAGGAATTAAAGTAGTTAACCGGATGTCACTGAATCAGGTATCAGCGAATTTGCCAGCTAAGTTAGAAGGTCCTATTATTAAGTACTCGTAATTCTATAGTGTACATGGGATAGACATATAGTGACTGATGAGAATGATCATGCACGTTGATGGGTCCATGTATAAGCTTCTAGGGTGCCTACATTCATCTGATCAGTTGTTTCGGACTGACTGATCACTGGTTCCTTTTCAATTGTCACAGCAACTTGTATGCAATAGGCAAATCATTTGACTGTCTCTATACATTGTAACTTTTCCTCAACAGGACCTTTATGCTAAAATGTCACAACGTATATACAACAGGAGCCTAAGGACAAATTGAAGAGAGGCATACCTTATCTGTAGGCCCCCAAGTTAATCTTATTTTTGACCTTAATCATCTTTTAGTTTGACAAATTAGCATTGCCAAATTTCTATTTAGAAAGAAAATATTTGTCATATTACTGCTGAATGTGCTGCACAACCTTGCATTGATTGTCATTTTTTTTGTTTCTCTCATAACTTGTCAACCAACATAAGCTCAAAGTTGCCTTACTCATTAAAAAGAAGGGTTCCTTTCTAAGTTGCAGGTATTCATCCAAGAAAATGTTCAAGTAGTAGTAGGAATCATCCATTCATAGAAGTATGAATTTTAATTGAAACATCAATTTCAAATATGCATATTTTAGACACTTGAGTGTCAGTCAAATTCTTAAATGAAAGAATACAGAAACATATTTTTTTTCTGTGACCGCAGACTTAGACTTGATCAAAGTAAATGATAGATATACAACTCCAAGGAGGCCATGCTTGCAGGAAGCTAGCGGGAACCCCCTCAAAAATATGGTCATATATGTAAACCTACTCAAATTCATTAAAGATGACTGAGATTAGGGCATATGTCCTTGAGAGTCATGGAGAAAAATAAAATGAAGTTCTTGAACGAGTTATCCAAATAAATTGCTATAATTTTGCCATGCAGGCAAAGATTGACTTCATCTCTACTTCCCCATCTGAAAGGAAAAGAATGATTTAAGAGTCCTATACTGGTGAATATTATGGTTTATGTTTCGAGTTGGCATATACGTGGAATACAAACACTTTGAAGCCTGTAACACAACCTCAATTAAGAAAAATAAAATTTGAAAGAAAAAATAAGATGTGTAGAGAGAGAGAGAGAGAGAGAGAGAGAGAGACTTTGGTTTGGGATATTGCATTGTTGGTCTATAGGTTGAAACTTCATGGAAGCTTCAGGTATTACCCTATAAGGGATTGGAAATAATACGAGTATGCTAAACAAAGACTAGTTAGAAGAAGTGGAAAAATCTGACTTTTTTTTTTGGCTTCCGTTTCCTTTGGTTAGCTACAATATAATAGTGAGCAGATTTAAATAAAAAAGATCAGTGGATAATCCTATTTTTTTATTCAATTTTTATCTTCACAACTGTGCAAGCTTTGTGAATTCAAAACTGTTAAAAAAATATTTGACCCTTAGGTAAATCTACACCAATTAGTCAGTCAGAAGATCAATTATACCAACACAGAAACTGGACATTTATCCTATATGCTTAGCTGCTTTGTCTACTACTTCAATGTACTATACAAGTTATAAGCAGACACTAAAATAAAATTGTGACTCATATGAGAAGTCGTAGAGGAAAATAACATGATAATAGTATAATGCCAATTCCTAAGCCGCTGTCAGACGGTAATTAAAAGCATTACACGGTATCTAAAGGAGGGATCAGATAATTATATGTTTGATTCTTAATGTTTTTATACGTAATACATTTACACATACATACATCAATATTCGCGTATATATATGAATATATATCTCAGGATACAATATGAATGCCAACTAAAAAAATTTCTGAAAGCTTGGAATTTCTTGTTAAGAGGGAGGGATTCTACATTTTATAACAAATCATTGCTTAAAGTGCATGCATTTTGTTATAAACAAGATTCAGTCCCACTTATTATTTATTCGGCAAATGAAATAGACTGCGTCATTATGAACGTAATCAGAGCCTATTTACGTAAGCCACCAACCCTATCATGCCCAATAGTCTTGACTCCTCGAATAAGGTCATGCATATTTGATTAATAATCCTTAATAGACTGGTTACCTCATTTGTGAAGTGTAACTCATCCTATTTAATTAAGAATTGACATTCTTCATAGAGAATTGTCTTCACTTAGTACATCAAAACGTTTATTTTCTTACCAATCTTTTAGAAAATCTGTGCTAGAAGTATCATTGATTGGTGCATGTTTGTTTAATATTGATTTCTTCTTTTTTTTTTTTTTTTTAAGAAGGTAATATTAGATGATGAATACAGTAATTTAGTGCATACTAATAACAAATTTAATAAGTAAATAGGGTGGTTGTGGTCTATACAAAACATTTGGGACAAGTCTCTTTCTATAGAGATGGGAGCAAACTTAAAATAGGAACTCGCTGTTTAAACTTTTTTTATATGGAATAAAGAAACACCAGTAAAGGCAAGGATAGTAATTGTGAAATACATATGTAGATCATATTCTTGTTCATGTGGATGCTACCTATAACACATCCATTCATATTAATATATGTATCTCTTCCTCAATATAAAATAATTGTGTTTGCAATATTAACCATTTCCGTTAACCTGCCTGTTGCTCTAGAACTAACCAACATTGTTTCATTTGAAATCCTTTTCATGTTAAATTCCCAAAAGAAAAAAAAAGTAAAATAAATCACCAGGGGTGCATAAACACTTTACTAAATAAAAACACTACTGCAAGAAAATGCCTACATAAAACCTTAAATTCCCAAAAGAAAAAAAAGTAAAATAAATCACCAGGGGTGCATAAACACTTTATTAAAAGAAAACACTTATAATGCATATATGTGTAAGCATGGAAAAATTTGTTAAAAGCTCCAAACAGGTTGCAAGAAATAGGAATTGAGGCATTTTCTTTTCTACTAGAGGGGTTAAGAATTGGAGATAGTCCAGAATGTAAGAACAAACCTAAATAGATAATGGATTCTAACCTATTCATGTTAATTAACCAATTTATCGTCTTCTTGCAACCTCCACATACCTGAAAGAAAGCGGATCATAGATGCTTGAGGCCTCACAGAAATATGGTATTATGTATTAATGTTATGTGGTTGACAAAAGCAAGTAGCTACCTTGGTGGTAGCAATAATGAGATGGTCTTAGGCAAGAATTAGTCGCGAAACAGTAGTATATACCCTATGATTAGAGCAGATTCTTGTTATTGTATTCCACACACTTTAATATATATATATATATATATATATGACAGGAAAAAAAGATAGTCCAAAACAATACTGGTGAGCTTGGAATATTAAGGGCTTTTGAAAATGGGGATGTCAAGACTTTGGGACAAGATAGTCCCAATTTCACAACAGAAAAAGCAAATTGTTTTTATAATCGAACAAATATTTCCAGATTTTTTCCGTAAAGGTTTGTATTTATGAGCTAGAAGGCGGCGGGGCCGGGGGGGTGGGGGGATTTTGGGGTGGGGGGAGGATCATCTGAGATGTATAACAGCTTTATGTAATTTTGACATTTGATCTTTACTGGCCTATTTTTCCACACTGAGTCACACATTTCATGGTTGAAATCTGCATCACTAAATTTTCTCATTGCAAACCACTGGGAGTCTGGGAGATTAGATTATAAAAGTCTGGATACCAACTATTATTGCCAAGTGCAACAACGACAAATTATAGAGAGTGACGAAATTGGTAGCAATCAATAGTAATCAACCAATTATCATAGCTCAATCGCTCAAATGATTTCTTGTTATTTCTATGCGTATAAATCTGCTTTTAGTTTTGTTATTTGTTGCTTTTTTCATATTATCTTATCGGACCTCTCGATATTAGTTTTCTAAATTATTTCCAACACTCATATATATATATATATATGATGTCAGCAGTCACATCTATACGTTTATTATTATGCACATAAAACATGAACAATGAAAATAGCATGTACAGACGAGCATGAATAATGTGGAAACCCAAACCTCAAATCTCATTTGTGAAAGGAGGAAAGAAAATAAGAGGGTAGAGGAAGAGCATTTTTTTGACATTGAAGAGAAAAAGCACTGAAGACTGTATATTTAGGTGTGTTATCTATAAATTAAGCCTTTCTTCTGTCTTCTTTTATGCAGCATCGAATCTTCTACTTGAAAAACACATAGCAGAAAGGGTCTTCATATCTGCATCAAAACATAAATTAACAATTAAAGAACTGAAAGAATTCATAACATAATGGATCATATATAAATATATACATACATATATATATATATATATAGATAAAGAACAGGAAGAGACAAGTGTCATAATCTCCGCTGACTTTTGGGAGAAATTTAGACTTGTGTTGCTCTCAGTTCTCAACGGTTGGCAAACTAGGGTAGAAAAAGTTCTGCAGGCTTTATTTGCTTTATTATTTGAAAAGTCTTTGCAGGAAGGGAGAAATTATTTGGTTCTTTTGAGCACAATGTCTTCTAATGAAGTTAGACCTCCATTTATTAAAGGTGAGTTCGATAAGTGTGTTTGAGACTAATTTAACAGTAATTACTTATAATTTTGTGAGAGAAAGAAGTGGAGTGACACGGTGCTCTTAAAAGATTGAATAATTATAGCAGTGAATACTCATTAATTGGACAAAAAAATTTTCATTTTGCACTTTTATGTCCATCTAGGCCTAGTTCTCCCTATCCCCCAAATCTTGCAGGGTGCAATTTAGGACCTAATAAATCATGTCCAACATTGATCAATGCAGAGGAGAAGTTTGATCCAAGGAAACAAATACAGAACGTAAGGCTTACTATACACATATAAATTTCTAAACAAATTAACTAGTATGATTGTTTTTTATCCTTTTATTTTTTAGCCAAATCACCGCCATTTTAGGTCATAATTTTAAAATTTTCATTCCCATAATTTTGATAGAGTTCTCTATATAAACATTCAGTAAGAACAGGGCTTTTCCACAAAGCATTAGGATAGAGAACATGAATGGAAGTTTCAAAAATAGAAATTAACTGAAAATGTAGCTTTCCATAAAATATAATACCAAAAAAAAAAAAAAAACAAATATAATTGACTTTAATCAGCTGAGATCATAGCTTGTGAATTCGAAATTGAGTGTTTGGACATGGGAGAACAGAAAGAGTCAAACTTGAATTATTTACCTTTTATTCAAATTTTGCAAGTAGCATTGACATCACTTTTCTGGAGGAAATTAGAACTGATGACTGAGCATAGCAATGCGGGAATCCTCGAGCATAGTGAGATGAGTTCCCATCTTAATAGAGACACGCTCCAAACATTCCCAATTAACCCAATTTCTTTACGTAGTTCAAATCATGCGAGTTTGATATTTCTTTACGCTCTGTTTAAGATTTGAATTTGTTGAAAAGAAAAAAGAAAAGAATAAAAAAAAAGATTTGAATTTGTTGAAAAAAAAAAGAGAAAAGAATAAAAAAAAAGAAATGATGTGAGATTTAAAATTCCTGTCATTGCCAAGAATATAAAATTTTTTACTTTAAACAAGTGTGTAAACATATTATTCAAATTTGCTCAATTAAAAAAGAGCGTACAATAAAAAAATATTAATTGTGTAAAATTGATGCTATGAAAGTGAAGTTCTCTTTCATCACATGAAGTATTTTTGGTAGAAAATCAATACACTGGTTTTAATCACTCTGCAAGTAGTTATATGATTTTAATCACTCTGCGAGCAATAACTTGTCTAGAAGTAATATTAAGCAATGACGATTCATGTTTTACTCAGAACTAATATTTTATAGTATGTGTACCGACCTCAGAAGAGTTTTTCTCCTTTGGACCCAGTTATCATAGGAAATAAGGAAATAAATATTAAGTAAAAAAATAAAAAGTAAAACTGATTGTGTGTCGGAAAGTCTTGGGGCGTCTGGTGGGATTCGATCTACGATGGGACAAAGAGAGTTTCGCTGTCGTCGATGACGTAACAACTTGCGTGCGTGTTTGGGTGTTTGACCGACTGGGGGGAAAATCATTATCAAGATTCGTGTCCCCTCCCTCCCTCCATCAAGCGGTCGAAACGTGCCCTTTTGAGTTAAAATTAAATAATTTTTATAATTTAAAAATAAATAAATAATTTTTTTTGTAGTTTAAATATATTTATAAAATAGATAAAAAAATTATTAAATTTAATAAAAAATTTTTTATAAAGATATTTTTGTTATTTTATCTATTTAAATTATAATATCAAAAAAACAATTTAGCCTTTCTATACCAAAAGAAAGGATTATCTTTAAAGAGATTTTTTTGTTATTTCATTAAATTATCTTCTTAATGTTTTAATTTAAAAATATTAAATGATAAGAATATTTTTATGACAAAATTTTTATTAAATTTAATAAATTCAAAGCATTTTACAGATAAATTCAAACTACATAAGAGTGATGTATTCACTTTTAAACTACAAAAAAATTATCTGATTTTAGCTCAAAGAAATAAAGTATAATTATTAAAATAAAAAACAACCCATGCGACACTTGTTAGTTTTTCTATCCGTGCGTCCCAAATTTAGCGGCTAGGCAAATGTGCTCACTCATTTGTGCATAGTTGGCACTCAAAGCTTTGCTAGTCTGCATGTTTTTTATGCTCCAACGATTACAGTGTCGGGGTGCTTCTATTTTTTTAACTTACGTCTTGCGCTTATAATTTATAGTTTAGTAGGTAAACAATTATTTAAAATTTATGTTTTTTTATCTTTAATTCATAATTAGCTTGTTTGTTTCATTGTAAATAGAATTCCTATGCAAAAGAAGAGAAATTGGACGAAAAAGAGCGAAGTCATTTGAGTGGCCTCAAGGCAAAAGGCGTTCGAATGTGACGTGAAGTCGTTTGAACGGGTTTGCAGGTATTTGATAATTCAGAGAGCATGATGTCTCATTTGAATTAGGTTTGATGCTCATTAGAAACTTCATATGCTTGAACAAGTCGTTAGATGTACGTTAGATACCCTTTTGAACGGGTTATGGATTCTGCAGCTTTTCACGCCTATAAAAGTTGTGATTGAGCTGATTTTGACCCATATAACTGCTTGCAGGGTGTAACTGGGGGCGCGGTCTGGCTTAAAACGACCGTATAAGGCCTTAACCAAGCCCGATATCAGTCTCACAGAAAGAAGCGATCCCAGATACCCAAAAGCCCTACCAAAAATCGGCCGCTCCTCAAAACCTAGGTCAGCACAAGTGCTTGTTAGTCCATTTCGATAAAAAATGATTAAACTGTCCCTAGGACCATTTTTCGGCATGTTTCTCGAGAACACACTTGAGTCATCAGAATGGTAAGTCCACCCCTTCAAAGATTGTCTTAGAGATGATCTGGCATGATTAAGTGCCTTCTAGTCAGTTGTCGGCCATAACCGGATGAAAAAAAACCCGAAAACGGCCAAAACCCAGGATTGTTGTTAGTTTTATGATTGTTAGGGTTTCTTTGATAGTTATAGGATAGTTTATTTATAGATTTTCATAGATCTTTATACTTTGTACTTGGATTCATGGATTTTAATAAATTTTCAATATATATTTGCATATCTATAATGGTGATGAGTAGTTAAATTCTATCTTATAAACAATTGTGAAGATCGATTGAAGATTTCGAAAAAACAATAAAGATAATTAGAGTTTCAGCTTTTTTATCTTTTTCTTCTTCATTTTTGGTGATCAAATTCTAGATATTTATGAAACTTTAGATTTTTGACTAAATATGATAATATCTATGTACAAACCCTAATTTGATATAGATATTGCATAAATCGATGGTGTACTTTAACATAATTACAAATTTAAGGTTAATTATTAAATAGATCATGTTTTATTGCTAAATCAACGATTTGAGGTATCAAAACTTCCATTAAAATTTTAGGTGAAGCAATTTGTTAGAACAATTAGTTCTGAAGCTTTCTTTTATTTAAGTAAATAATTTTTAATAGCTTCAGTTTAGATAAATCAAACTCTTCAAAGCATTCAATTTTTATTTTTTTTAAAAATCTTTCATAAATCTTGTGTTTTCTGATAAATGAGTGTTAATCTTAACATCAATTTACTAATTTCCCGTGGACCCGACCTCAAACGTACCTAAGTATACTGCTTTGTCATCTTGTACGTGAGATTGGTTTCCTAACACCATTTGGTGTAAGTCGGATGACCGTTCTTTTTTTTTTTTTTTTTTGAAAGATTTTTTTCCTCTTTTAACCGTGACAGTCCATCAATCAATCAAGCAAATTTTCATATTTCAACTTCTAATCGTTCTATGACCGCTCCAATGCAAGACTAATAAAAACAAAATGGGCTATGACCGCTCTAATGCAAGACTAATAAAAACAAAATCGACTTTAAATTACCTCTCTCACATCAAAGTGGCGGGTTGTTTTCCATCAATCAATCGGGCAAAACTTGCATGTGCCATCTTCTTATCGTGTAGGACCACTCTAAGGCAATACTAATAGATAAGAAGTCCGCATGAAATTTTCTTTCATGCACTGGCAGTCACATGTAAAAATTATGTATTTGAGGGGTGTTTTTTTTTTTTTCCCCCTTTCAAATCAACCAAATCTGTCCATCCTCTCCTTTTTGGTTGAGTCCACTCGGCTTGGTAAACTTCGTTTTAAAAATGCAACTCTTGTGAAGTATCAACGGTCGGGTTTAAAATTGGATCACATTGTTTCACTGGTTTTTTTTTTTTTGGGTTTTCCGGTTATGTGGATAGTTAAGATTGTATAATCGTGTGTATTTCGTACCCTCAATTAAGGTAGGACAGGCTCAGGGTAGCTAGCTCAATTTTAGAAGTATAAATATGAGTTTAATTTTGATCTAGTAGTGTAAAATTTTTTTTTATATAAGTGAGTACCGAAATACAACTCTTGTTTCTTAAAATTTTAGTACAAAATAAAACATCAGATTCATGTCCCGCTTGTGTCAGACAATTCTACATTAACAGTGATTCGAAATTAAAGTCTATAAATATCTATAGACTCATGTTCCAACTCAACCCACTTATAGCTCAATTTTCTTAGCCTGAGCTCAGTCCAATTGCGAAGAACTTTGGGCTAAGCCCGGGAGTCATATTAAATATTTATCCAAAATGTTAAAACTTTATTACAATAATAAAGTCTATATTTGAGCCACCAAGGAATTCAAACCATGATCTTAGAGGTAAAGGATCAATTAGATGTCCAAACTAGACCAAAAGAATATTTTTGAACATAATAACGTTTTGAAGTATTATAATTATTTGAAACGACATAGAGTAACTTGGATAATATATTACCACGGACTGGGCTGGGCTCAAGTTGAGTTTGGCCAGTTATGCTTGCGTTGAAAATTTGGGGCCAAACTAGGGTTTTGGGCTTGCCCAATCGTAATTCAGTAATTACCGTTCGTTCTCTTAATTGAATTGCAATTAAACTCGGCCCAATCTTTTACCAAGGATTGAGCCGAATACACAAATTCTATTGCATTTATTTTGGATAGATACATACTTATCTAGATATACAAGATTTTAAATTAAATACAAATTCAAATATAAGACTAAACAACTCAAATGTTTCTATTGTTGTGTTGGATCCACAATTAGTCCTATGGATCCTTAGGATTGGTGTATTCTTTTATATCCTGTAGTTTCTATGAATCAAGTAAGTATCACAACTTTTTCTACCCATCTCGTATATTATCCTTTTCGTTTTGTGATCTATGAACTACGACTACAACAGCCTTCCCAATCTCAGACTAACATGTGAGGGTATACCAAATAATACTTTAAATGAAACAACTAAAAGCTTGGTTTGAAAACACGTTTTGTATTTAAAATAGAGTTTTCAAATGAGTGCTTTAAAGTTAGGGTTTGAAAACCTGCTTTCAATAACATGCGAAATTACAGTCACATGTTTTGCAATGTGTAGTTGTGATTAATTTGTCAAACTGGATCCTCCATTTTCTGTATAAAATGGAGGGGATCTAAGTCCGTTGCTTGAAAGTTATGTTTTCTCTGCATTTCATCTAATCCCTTTGGGCAGAAACGTTTTTGTGACTTCCATCTCTATCAATATGAGGAATTTGAAGTGTGCCTTGATCCTTTCATGTTAGGTTTGGCTTCATGTTCTAAGTAGGGTTTGCTTCGAAGCATCAACTAAAAGGATGCACATAGAGTAAGTTTACTTTGAAGTGAAGGCAGCTAATGCTTGGTTCATTTTCCCTACCGATGCCAATATGGAAGGTTGAGAGAGGGAGGAAATTATAGAAACACCTTGCTTCAAACCTTGTAGAGCCTCTAAATCTAAATCTAAATCCTCAGTATTAAAAACCCTTCTAGAAAATTTAGAATTCTCAAATTCACATGGTTATGTGCAGGGCCGACTCGACATGATTCTGAGGCCTTAGACAATGATTTTAAATAAGACTTTTTATATTTGTTTAATACTATCATAAAAAATTTATAAGAAATTATTTTATTTTGTAAGCTGGTGTTTTTTCTTCTAAAGTTTACTCGTGTGCTAATTTTGTGACTATTTTTTTATAGCAGTCATTTTTCTTACTTAGATCAAGACCTTTTTTTTTTTCAAAAAAAATAGTAAAATGACATAGGGCCTTAAAACTATTTAAGGTTTTAAAAAGTTTGAAGCCTTTAAAAAAATTTTATTTGTATAATTTTTTGTTAAGCTAATATATATTTTTTAAGTTAACTAGGCGAGTTGATTTCATTCTTTTTTTTCTAACGAATCTTCTTTTCTCACCTAAATTAAGCACTTTTTAAAAGAAAGATGTGGAAACTACATTTGATTTTGACTATAAATATAATGTTTTAATATTTTAGGGGCTTTTAAAAAAAGTTTATTTGTAGAGTGTACTAATTATCTACAAACAGAAGTTTTTTTTTTTTAAGTTCATTAGTACACTATGCTTTGGGTTCTATTTTTCTAAAAGATAATTTTCTTTTCATTTAGACTTAGCCTTTTTTTTTTAACCTAAAGATGTAAAAATTATATAGAACCCCACTAGGTTTTTAAAAAAAAAATTAGGGTCTTAAATAATTGAACTCTATTTTTTAATCGATAACTTTATATAAAAATAATGTTAAAATTATATAAAACTTTATTAAGTTTTAAAAAATTTTGAGACCTTAAATAACTAGGGGCCCTACACGATGGCCTAATTGGCCTAATGAAAGAGCCAACCCTAGTTATGTGCCTTCACTAATATTTGAATCCTAAAGTCAAAGTTAGCAACTTCATTGGTTCGGTAAAAAAGTTAAAAACTTAAAATAAAAGCCTATAAAATAGTGTAAAATTATATTTTGGGTGAAAAAAAGCTAGTGAAAAGGAAATAATACTAGTTAAAAAAATTAATAAAAAACTGATCTGGACGAGCTAATAATACTAATAGTAATACCTGTTTGGGCTGCTCTGAACTGAAGGGCTAACTTGTGTCAGCCACCTGACAAAAAATTGGTATAAGCCCAGCCCATTGCAACCCCCACAAAATTGGGCAATGATTTAGAAAGTATTTGTTTTTTTTAACAGTGTATAGTTTATGAGTATGATTTTTTTAAAATTATGTTTGGCTGTCCACTTCTTAGGACGTGAGTTTTTAAAATTAGTTTAAGCATGGACTATGATTTTTTTTTTAAGTTGTATCCAAATAATTCTTAATTAACTAATAACTTTTGATCTTGTGTGCCCGAGACCATTCCTAGAGGTGACTGTATATCTGTCAAACTAATAGAAATTGAAAGCGATAAGAACAGGACAACCTCTCTTGCTTCCCAACTGGTCAATTTTGCCCAAACAAACTCTTTCTTTCTCCTCTGAAGAAGATTTTGAAAGTGTCTCTCTCTCTCTCCAGAGACCAGAGTATCGGAACCCATCATGAACGGCAAAAAGAGCAAGAAAGCAACTCCTGATCAAAAACCCTCCTTCAAAACCTTCAGATTCAAGCAACCCATCTCAGAATACACCATTCTTGTCCTCCTATCTCTCTCCCTTGTCCATAGTTGTCTCTCTTCAGGTCCATTTTCTCCATCACAGCCAAGGAGACCGCCGCCAATTCCAATTCTGCCCATCCCAACTTCACAGCAGCTCTCATGGCAGCTCTCGGAGACAGCCCTCTTCTTCCACTTCGGCCCTAACACCTTCACCGACTCCGAGTGGGGCAGCGGCCACGCTGATCCCTCCGTCTTCAACCCCTCCGCCCTAAACGCCGCCCAGTGGGTCAGAGTCGCCAAAGAAAACGGGTTTTCCCGCGTAATCCTAACCGCCAAGCACCATGATGGGTTCTGCTTGTGGCCCTCCGACTACACCAATTACTCGGTGAGTTCTAGTCCTTGGAAGAACGGCACCGGCGATGCTGTAGCCGAATTGGCTGAGGCTGCTGACAATGCTGGTGTCCAATTGGGGCTTTACCTTTCGCCGTGGGATCGGCATGAGTCAACCTATGGGAAGACCCTCGAGTACAATGAGTACTATATGGGGCAGATGACTGAATTGCTCACAAGGTAAAGCTCCTTGACTTATTTTTATTTTTGGGTTTTAATTGGATTTGTGTGACTTGCGTTTGTCTTGTTTTTTGAGAAATTCTTGAAGCTCTCTTTTGCTTACTTAGCGCTGATTATGTTGTACAACAAATTTGTTCTGGGTGATTGATTATTTATGTAGTGTGTGACATATTAGCTATCTTGTCAAGTGGGTTATTTGGTGTTTGAGCAAGTGTGGAATTTTTATGTTATTTATAAAGTTAGTGGTTTTCAGTTACCTTGTGTTGATTCAAGCTGATTGATGGTGCTTCTGCAGAAACAGCCCTTTCTTTTATGGTTTACTTCTTGTTGCATTTGCAGCTCGCATCACAGTTGAATTCCCCTATTGTGTTATATGCATAATTTTCCATACAAACACAATGCTTCATGAATGGATCCATTATAAAAGCTGCTTGTAAACATCCGAAAACTATAAGGAGAATCTTCACGAAATTGGAAAATGAATCAAAATGATAATATACCTTCAATTGTAGCTATGCCCCCAATTTATATAATGATCTTCTGTTAATAGTGGATTCGTAATCTATTGTTATACAGAGAATTGAGCTAGCCTCTTTTTTATTTATTTGTTTATTTATTTATCGGAGCAGATATGGCATAATAAGAGAGGTATGGTTGGATGGTGCAAAAGGGGAGGGACAAAAGGACATGGAGTATTTCTTTGATACTTGGTTTAGTCTCATTCATCAGCTCCAACCCCGGGCAGTCATTTTCTCTGATGCAGGTCCAGATGTCAGGTGGGTAGGAGATGAAGCTGGTGTTGCTGCAACCACTTGCTGGTCCAATTTCAACAGGAGCTCTGCAAAAATCGGCGACACTGATCCCAAGTGAGCCCTCACTTTCAAACTACACTTCCATAAATGTGCTCACTTCAAAACAGAAAATGATGGCTGTTCTGTCATTTGGAAAGTCTAATTTCATGTAGATGTCACTATCCATTTGTGTCATGACCAACAGTTAAAAATGATGTTTCCAGTAGTCTGGTGTACATTTCAGGGATTCCTCCAAAAAAAAAAATCATCATGGTTGCCAAAGCTCCATATCTGCTTATAATTATGTTAACAATTTACCAGCCTTACTCTTCGTCTATTTTTATCTTTGTGCTGGGGGTTGGGTTGTTTATGACTGGCCACTCTGTCAGTAGGAAGGGCAAAAGAATCATGGAAGATTTTCAGGAAACCATGGTCCAGGGTTTGTATTTTGATGCTTCTTACCTTAGTGGGTGCAACACTTGTCCTGGTTTACCGTTCTGGATTGGAAATATACTAAGGCTCATTCTGTTGCCTCCATTTCCTTCTCTGGTTTGGATATCAGTAGTCCTGCTTTTCATGGTTATCAAACATTTATTTTATGTTATGGAATATTCTTGTAAAACAACTTGAATAGCATTTTGGTTTTCTCATTGGTAATTTTGATTCTGAACTCACCAGTCAATCAATGGACTCTAATTTTCTTACTAGAAAGTCAACTGTGTAGGTGATCTAAGGCATCTTCTTCATTCCATCATTTATATGAACCATACATGACAGACCCTGTATCCGTTTACCATGTTGCTATGTCCAAATATTTAAGAGTACTTTGCCAACGAAAAAGGATCTCCCTAATGCATGGGTCGTTCGTTAGTCTTTCAAATACTAACTCTCTATCTATTTCCTGTCATTCTTTCTGAGTTATGGACAGAGGATAAGACCCTCACTTTTCACTGTTGTGTATGACAGATATTCACGAGGAGGGGATCCCCTCGGTCACGACTGGGTACCTGCTGAGTGCGATGTCTCCATCAGAACTGGTTGGTTTTGGCATGCATCGGAAGTTCCAAAATCTGCAAAGACTCTTCTTGACATATACTATAAATCAGTAGGCAGAAACTGCCTCTGGTTGCTAAACATACCCCCAAACTCTTCAGGTCTCATATCAGATGAAGATATAAAGGTGCTTCGAGAGTTCACTGAGCTTCGGACGTCCATATTCTCCCACAATCTTGCTAAAAATGCCCTTGTTACTGCAAGCAGTACAAGGCGTGGTGTTGATGATTCTCAGTTCGACTCTCAGAATGTCCTTGAAGAAGGTATCTACTCCTATTGGGCTCCGGAAGAGGATCAACCAGAGTGGGTGTTATATTTTGAGTTTCAAAATCCAGTAACTTTTAATGTTTTGCAAGTTCAAGAGCCAATTCACATGGGGCAGCGGGTTGTTGAGTTCCATCTCGATACCTTGAATGAGAAAGGGCAATGGCAGCACGTGATTACTGGCACGACAGTGGGATATAAGAAGCTACTGCAATTTCCCACAGTAGAATCTTATAACTTGAGATTCATTGTTGACAAGTCACGAGCTATTCCACTGATTTCATATCTGGGAATTCATATGGATCCAGTTTCCACTGTGGATCTATCTGACACAACTCTACATCATACCTCAATGGAAGTCAAGTTTTTCAGAAAATTACGTTCGACCATTCTCAAAATGTTTCAATTCAGTTGAAGGGTAGACCAGGCCAGTACATAAGACTCTTGCCACTACGGATTTGGGAAGGGCTAGTGATTTGCAGACTATTTTCTGTGTTTGGAACTCATGCCGTGCAACATTACCATTGTGCAAGGCGCACCCTCAAATTGTTTGAAGGTAGCTCTCAAATAAAATTGTCTTTACAAAAGCAGCTTCTTTGGGATAGCTTCTGAGTCCAGTTGTTTGAGCCTGTTGTGTGTTTGTAATAATTTATTTCCTATTATTTTGTTTAGATTCCAATTTTTTGGCCAACAAACTGCTTGTTTTAGCCATATTTACGACTTTAGTTTTTGGCCTGTTGTGTGTATCAAAAGGCGTTAAAGGAGGCTCAAAAAATTGAAGTCGTGTCAATATTCAGTCTTTCAAAAAGGTTCTTAAAAGAAATTCAATAACACATGCCGGTTCAATGACTTGTCATCCATTAAGGAAAGGACGAGAATGACGGGGAGGTGTTTGGTATAGTAATTATTTATCCGCTGGATTATGGTTTTGCTGTGTATTTCTAGACTTAAATTTCTCCTCAGTCAAAAAAAGGACAATGATGACATATTGAGTTTCTATAAAATCAACTTCATCTATAAACCCGCACTTATATTTCTCTAATATCCCACGGAAAATAGTTTAGGAATTAGCTTGTACCGTGTACTCGGTAATAATTTTTATCAATTGATGACATGATATTTGAATACATTAGCATTTTAAATTGTGGTGTAATAGAAAGATTTTTTAGGTAATAATTTATCATATTTTATTATGTAGTATTTTATTTTTAAAGGTCTCTTTACTATATCATAAATTTAAATTAATGATATATTTACACATATATCATAATTTAATAAGGATTACTACTGAATAGTCAGTACTATTTAGCCACTAAACTTTTTTTCGTCTTTAGAGATTCAATTCCATACAAGCATACTAGCGTTGCACCATGTCATGCATGGTGTCATGGTTTGACATTTTGTGAGCTTGACAGTCACAAATGTGGCTCGTGCGGCACTTGCCAAGTCCGTCTAACAAGCCAGCTAAACCCGAATTATCTCATTTGGAAGCTAGAATTGAACGTTAATGGCCAATCGTCAAGCAACCTCCTTTAGAAAATGGAAGAAAGTAATAAACATATTTCATTGATAAAAGCATCATTACATAGCTCACATATGTACAAGACATGCCTCTAGTCATACAAGAAGTTGTGGGGTGGAGGGTGGTAGGAGCATACCCCCTCCTTATATATGCTTTTTAAACCATTTCAAAACTAATACAACAAAACATGACACCCCCACGAGGAGTCAAAATGGCCTCTTATAAATTCTACAAAACTCAATAAATAGAACCCTTCAAAATCATGAAACTACATTCTAAAAGGGTCCTATAGAAAAAAACCTAGCTAAATTTGGACTTGGGAGCTCAAAGTTATGTCACACCAAAGATTAGGCCAAAGTGAGATTAAATGGGGCCTCGCGGCTGACCTTGGTGAGGTTATCTTGCTAGCATCTGACTCGCACTTTGGCATGCACAAAGTGAGGTTATCCAGGACCTCACTAGCACACCAAAATGAGTTTAGATGCTCTTGGTTGGGCGCTAGTGAGGTTAGACTGCCCCTCACCCGCGTTGTTGCTTGATACATCCGGCGGCCTTGAACACTATCACGTTGTTTCCTCGGCTGCCCTCTTGGTTGCTTCTTTGGGCCATCCTTAGTATACCTTGGAGTTGTCTTGGCCATTGTTTAGGCATTGTTTGGGCAATGCTTGGACAAGGTTTGGACAATCCTTGGACACAAGTTTGGCACCCTTTTGAGTGGTCAGGGGGCGCGAAAAAGCGGACCATGACACTTATGCCCACAACGGACCGTGGGAATGTAGTTGGTGCCGTTCAGCTACAAAAATGAAAGGAAGCAATGAAAGAGCATATGATGGTGACTCAAGCACGGAGAGTGCATGCCAGTGGGCTCGGTGGACGGAATGCCGCGGTGGCTAAATGGCAAGACGGTGCCCATCAAGAAGTGTGGTGGACAAGCCCAAGAGGATGGGCAAGACTCAGGAGGCTCCAACAGTTGTGCAATCATGTTGACACACCCCTATATAGCAAGTGGCAAAAAAATGATTCAGAGTTCAAGGTGGTGGCCTAGAGACGGACTTCTAAGGCACCTGGCCAAGGTGGCCAAATCCATTGAAAGTTTGAGGAGGCGACTTGGAGATGGACTTCTGAGGTGCCCGGCCAAGGAAGCCATATCAACCACTTCATCAAGAGGAGTGGGTTTTGGGTAGGTGCTTATGCCGGGAGCGGTCAAGCCGTGTGCCCCACTTTAGCCGGATATCTTCGAGAGGCAAGAGCCAGAGAATCTGCTCATCGAGTGCTGAGATAGTCCGAGGTGCGACACAACTTCAACTTCAGTTTTAAATCATCAAAATCTTTGTCACCGAGGACGGTGACAGTTCGAGTGGGGGAGAGTGTCATGGTCCGCTTTTTCGCGCTCCATGACCACTCAAAAGGGTGCCAAACTTGTGTCCAAGGATTGTCCAAACCTTGTCCAAGCATTGCCCAAACAATGCCTAAACAATGGCCAAGGCAACTCCAAGGTATACCAAGGATGGCCCAAAGAAGCAACCAAGAGGGCAGCCGAGGAAGCAACGTGACAGCATCCAAGGCCGCCGGATGTATCAAGCAACAGCACGGGTGAAGGGCAGCCTAACCTCACTAGCACCTAATCAAGAGCATCTAACCTCATTTTGGTGTGCCAGCGAGGCCCTGGATAATCTCACTTTGTGCGTACCAAAGTGCGAGTCAGATGCTAGCAAGATAACTCCACCAAGGTCAGCCGCGAGGCCCCATTTAACCTCACTTTAGCCTAATCTTTGGTGTGGCATAACTTTGAGCTCCCAAGTCCAAATTTAGCTAGGTTTTTTTCTATAGGACCCACTTAGGATGTAGTTTCATGGTTTTGAAGGGTTCTATTTATTGAGTTTTGTAGAATTTATAAGAGGCCATTATGACTCCTCGTGGGGATGTCATGTTTTGTTGTATCAGTTTTGAAATGGCTTAAAAAGCATATATAAGGAGAGGGTATGCTCCTACCACCCTCCACCCCATAACTTCTTATATGGCTAGAGGCATGTCTTGTACATATGTGAGCTATGTAATGATGCTTTTATCAATGAAATATGTTTATTACTTCCACCCATTCTCTAAAGGAGGTTGCTTGACGGTTGGCCATTAACGCTCAATTCTAGTTTCCAAATGAGATGATCCGGGTTTGGCTGGCTTGTTAGACGGATTTGGCAAGTGCCGCAAGGGCCACATTTGTGACTGCCAAGCTCACAAAATGTCGGACCGTGACACATGGCAACCTTCTTTAAGTAGTTGATAAAGAAATCTATCACATTACTCATGACTTGAGGGCTACAAACCAACCAAGCTCCTCAAGCAACATTTATATTAAATTTTTTAAAAGTTCATTTGAAATTTCTTCATTATATAAATTAGTCAAAGTTGAAACACATATTACAAAAGCAATTTAATTTTTTTAGCGCAGTTTAAATTCGACTCAATAAGCTATTATGTATAATATGATAGTATAACTAACAAAACTACTCAAGTTAGGTTTCATGTTGGTTCGAGCAAACTTGGCCCAAAAGATAAACCAAGCAAACTCAAATATATTTCGAAACTTTTTTTTTGTGTGGGTGCGGTGTTATATATATAGTCAACGGTATTTAGGCTAGTTTATATGCATCTCGATTAATTCTCTTCAGTGTGATCGAAGGATTGCCTAATTTCAAACACAAAACTTCTAAGTTTATGGTTCACCATTATCTCCACTCAAGACTTGGCCAGGACCTTCCAAACTTACAGTTTGAAAGTAAATATATTCAAGAAACAGAGGGCTCAAGTCTGGCAACATAAACCAGAAAACCCTAACCACCAAAATAAGTTCCATGAAGGACTTATTATGGAAGGTGATAAGCCATCAACCTTAGTTTGCATGGTGATGGCTGTGGATCAGAGTTTGCTCTGTATGCGAGAGGACTCTACCAGATGACGACATCAACAACAATTCTTCTTCTTCTATCTGCGAACACTGTAATATCCGCAATGCCTTCAACCCTGGTTCCTCGAGTTTCAAACGCCTCTTCCATGTCCTAGTAAGGATTAGCAATAATATATGCATGTTTCCAACTATTTGTTTTTAGAGAAAATAATTTCTGGGTGACAATATTCCTGATGCTTTGTTTTGGTGCTCAGAGAATATAGGAAAACTTTCTTGGGTTGGGGGACTGCCTCGATATGATTTTCTCATTTTTGGGTTTGCAGCTTTGTTTTCGTTTTGGATGATTTATTTATTTGTAAATTTCTATAGCATCAGATCCAAAGGTGTTTATGGGTCTTAGGACTTTTATTGTCTTGCAAATTCCGCGAGCAAAACGTTATTGTAGTATCGCTTCAATTGATTTTTTTAGTAAATGAGTTTTTAGGATCTGAGTGATATTGAGTTTAATAGGGTTGGGTGTTCTGTTAGAATAAATGGGTGTAAACCCCATTACTTTATTGATCTTTGAGCCAATATAAATGTGGGACCCATGCATCCTTTGTGTCGGGTCATTGGTGTGTTGGATTCACCTCCAAAAGGAGATGAATCTAGACTATTTACTTACTCAAATCCGTGTAGGATTGAATGAGTTATTGGCCTCCTAAGTCACCCCCTTGAATATGGGTTATGTAGTTGAAAGTGGGTTATCCCACATTGATTTCTTATGAGAAATATGTTGTCCATATATAACCCAAGTTTGGAGTAAGGTTTGGGCCCCAAAGGGCACCCCACTTTTGTGAAAGGGGGAGGACCTATAGAACCCATGGGTTGACCCAATACTCCACACACGTGCGCGCCGCCCGCCGGTCCGGGTCGGGACGGGACGTGGGTCGTGGGTTCGGTTCAAGTCTTATCTTTTTGGGCTAGGGTCAGAATTAAATTAATTTTATATTAATTAATTAATTAATTTCTGACGGTTTGACCAAACAGATGTGATCGTTGATCGAACAGGTGTGTCCCTCCAATAAGGGGCTGTTTGGCTGCTGGTACCTGTTCGAACCAGTGTTTCGAACAGGCACCTGGGCTCTGTAAATAGAGCAGCATTCTAGCATTCATATTAATTCTGAACATTCTGAAATTCCGAATTGTTGCATACAACGAATTCTTCTTCGTCTTCCTCCCGTATTTTCCTGAGAGAGTTCAGATTATCTTGTGAAGCTGCCGAGCAGTTTTTATTGAAGTGCTGCCTAAAGACTGCTGAGATCGTTTTATCCTGAGAGTCAGATGTCCATCATCCCGTGAGCACCAACTGTGGGGGGTGAATATGTCTTTAAGGAGAGAGCGTGAAACACTCGACTAGATCTAATTGTCAACTTCTACTTTTTCTATTTTTGTGAACGACAACCGGGTAAGTTGTTACGATTTAGTTTGTTCTTATTTAGATTCTAATTGTCTTTTAGTTAAAATTGTTTCTAGTTGATAATTAGTTGATTCATGTTATTTATTGGTTGTTATCACTAATTATACACATAGTAATTAAATAGGGATTATTTTATCTAACAATCTTAAAGACAGACCCAATTCCTATTTTTAACTGTGTTAATTAGTGTCGTGTTATATATTGTTTCTGGATTAGTACTCAAATTTTGTGTAAAATTGTTTAATCAAGAAATGGCTGATGATACTCCTATTTCTACTCTTACTTCAACTCCTACTGTGATTGGGACATCGGTACCGACACTGACTGTGCCGGTGAATCAAGTGCATACACCAAATGTGCTAGTGAATCACGGAGAAAAGCCAGAGAAGTTCAATAGAACTGATTTCAAAAGGTGGTAACAGAAAATGTTGTTCTACCTGACGACTCTGAACTTGGCAAAATTTCTTCATGAAGATGTTTCTACTCTGAACAAGAATGAGTCCGACCAGCAAGTAGTTGCGGCGATGGAAGCATGGAAACATGCTGACTTCCTATGTAGGAACTATATCCTTAATGGACTGGATAATACACTCTACAACGTGTATTGTTGCCGTGCAGACGACAAAAGAACTATGGGAATCTTTAGACAAGAAGTACAAGACGGAAGACGTCATCTCAAAGAAATTTGTGGTCAGTAAGTTCCTTGATTACAAAATGTTTGATTCTAAAACAATTATTAGCCAGGTCCAGGATCTCCAAGTTATACTTCATGACATCCATGTCGAAGGCATGGTTCTGAGTAAGTCTTTCCAAGTGGCTGCGATAATTGAAAAATTGCCGCTGTCCTAGAAAGAATTCAAGAACTATCTGAAGCTTAAGCACAAGGAGATAAGGCTTGAGGAACTTATCGTTAGGCTAAGAATTGAGGAAGACAACCGAGCTTCTGAGAAGAAGTTTGTCAACACCCATATGGTGTCAAAGGCAAATGTGATGGAGCAAGCCAAATCCAATGACAAAAAGCGAAAACATGATGGTCAAGGGTCCTACCAAGGTTCCAAAGGTAGCGATTCAAAAGGTTCAAAGAGAAATGTTACATCTGCGGCAGAGCTGGTCATACGGCCAAGGATTGTCATAAGCATAAGGATCTTGAGAAGAAGGATCAAGAGAACCACAAGAAGAAATCTACTCAAGCCAATATGACCGAGGATCTCTGTGCCAATGTGGAAGACTTGAATCTTTCTGCTGTAGTTTTTGAGGTAAACTCGGATGGCAATACTAAAAAATGGTGGGTGGACACTAGGGCCACTCGTCACATTTGTGCCAACAAGTGGATGTTCACATCTTACTACTCAGTGGACGGTGAACAACTCTACATGGGTAACTCGGCAACCTCAAAGGTTGAAGGTCAAGGGAAGATCGTTTTGAAAATGACTTCCGGCAAAGAACTTACTCTGAATGAGGTGTTCCATGTGCCAGACATTCGCAAGAATTTAGTTTCTGGTTCATTGTTGAGTAAGAAGGGTTTTAAGTTGATGTTTGAGAGTGATAAGTTTGTACTTACTAAGGGGGGAATGTTTGTAGGAAAGGGATATCTGAGCGATGGGCTCTTCAAACTTAATGTAATGGCTATGGCTTCTAAGCCTTCTAGTAATAATATTGCATCTTCTATTTACTTGTTTCAGTTTTCAAATGTATGGCATGGTAGATTAGGTCATGTTAACTTTGATACCATGCGCAGATTAGTTAACTTAGAATCTTTGCCTGAACTTGATTTTAATGCTAAGCATAAATGCACAACTTGCGTTGAGGCAAAGTTGACTAGAACTCAGTTTAAATCAATTGAAAGAAGTACGGAACCACTTGAACTAATTCATAGTGATGTGACTTGAAATATGTTCAAACTCGAGGTGGGAAAAAATACTTCATAACTTTCATTGATAATTGCACTCGCTATTGTCACGTCTACTTAATGAGAAGTAAAGATGAAGCAATAGACATGTTTATACAATACAAAAGTGAAGTTGAGAATCAACTTGGCAAAAAGATTAAGGTGTTAAGAAGTGATAGAGGTGGTGAGTATGAATCACCATTTGCACAATTATGTGTTGAACATGGTATCATACATCAAACCACTGCACCTTATTCACCTCAGCAAAATAGAGTTGCTGAGCGAAAGAATCGCACTCTAAAAGAGATGATGAATGCTATGTTGATAAGTTCTGGGGCACCCCAGAATTTGTAGGGGAAAGCGTTGCTATCCGCCAACTATATTCTTAACAAGATACCCCACAAGAAACTTGGCAAAATCCCTTATGAGATGTGGAAAGGTCGAAACCTTCCTATAAATACTTGAGAGTATGGGGTTGTTTAGCTAAGGTAGCGGTTCCTTTACCTAAGAAGGTAAAATTAGGACCACAAATAGTTGATTGTATATTTATTGGCTATGCCGAACATAGCAGTGCATATCGGTTTTTGGTTCACAAGTCTGAAATATCAGATATTCATGTGAACACAATAATGGAGTCTACGAATGTATCCTTCTTTGAGGAGGAGTTTCCGTATAAGTCTACACATGGATCAAGTTCACTTAAACGGACTCATGATACCATTGTAGATGAAGACTATGGGTCAGTGGATAAAGGAAACGACGCTGAACCTAGACGAGGTAAAAGGACAAAGGTTGCAAAATCATTCGGTCCTAATTTTCTAACATATTTGGTAGAAAATGAACCTTAGAGTTACAAAGAAGCAATGTCCTCTCCGGAAGCACCTTTGTGGAAAGAGGCTATCTATAGTGAAGTTGAGTTAATTCTGCAAAATCATACATGGGAACTAGTGGATCTTCCACCTGGTAATAAACCCCTTGGATACAAGTGGATATTTAAGAGGAAGGTGAAAGCAGATGGCTCAATTGACAAATACAAGGCCGGACTTGTAGTCAAAGGCTACAAGCAGACTGAGGGAGTGGATTATTTCGATACATATTCTCCTGTAACCATAATAACGTCCATACGTATCTTGATAGCCTTTGCGACTTTACATAATCTTAAGATTCATCAAATGGATGTTAAAACGGCATTCTTAAATGGAGATTTGAATGAGGAGATTTATATGGAGCAACCTGAAGGATTCATTGTTCCTGACAAAGAGAAAAAGGTGTGCAAACTTGTTAAGTCTTTATATGGACTAAAACAAGCCCCGAAACAATGGCATGAGAAGTTTGACAATGCTATGTTGTCAAACGGCTTCAAGATAAATGAATGCGACAAATGTGTTTATGTGAAGAACACTACTCATGGTTATGTCCTTGTTTGTCTTTATGTAGATGATATGATTATCATTGGTAGCAATACTGATGTCATTAAAGCTACTAAGAAATTGTTGAACAGTAAGTTTGACATGAAGGATCTAGGGATTGCAGATGTGATACTTGGTATTAAGATTACTAAAACATCTGAGGAATATGCGTTATCACAGACTTATTATGTCGAGAAGATACTCGATAAGTTTAATAAGTCTGATAACGATCTAGCAAACACACCCATAAATTGTTCTCTACATTTATACAAGAATGATGATGAGGGCATATCTTAATTAGAATACTCACGGATAATTGGCAGTTTAATGTATCTCATGAATTGTACACGTCCGGATATTGCTTATATGGTAAGTAGATTAAGCAGATATACGAGCAACCCAGGGTCAAACTACTGGAAGGCCATAGTTAGGGTTCTCAGGTATCTGAGATTCACCTTGAATTATGGGCTGCACTATACAAGATATCCAGTTGTTGTAGATGGTTATACAGACGCAAATTGGATATCTGACACTAAAGACTCTAAATCCACAAGTGGATATGTGTTTACTCTAGGAGGTGCAGTAATATCTTGGAAATCCTCAAAACAAACTTGCATAGCCAGATCCACCATGGAATCTGAGCTTATCGCTTTAGATAAAGCAGGAGAGGAAGCAGAGTGGCTTCGTAACTTTTTGGAGGATATTCCCGTGTGGCCTAAACCAGTCTCTGCTATTTGCATACATTGCGATAGTCAATCTGTAATAGCAAGAGCACAAAACCACATGTATAATAGGAAGTCACGACATATACGTTGACGACACAATACTGTGAGTCAAATGCTTTCCAATGGAATTATATCCATTGATTACATCAACTCTAAGGATAACATTGCGGATCCGCTTACAAAAGGCTTGACGAAAGATCAAGTAGAGAATTCATCGAGGGGAATGGGCCTTAAGCCTATGACTTAAAAAGTCGCCATAATGGCAACCCAACCTAGCTGACTGGAATTCCCAAGATCTAGGTTCAACGGGACAACAAAATTGTGAGTGATTTAGGACAAATCACTGAGAAACTCGTTCCACTGTCTATTTCTATGATGAAATAGTGATAACTTGTAGATAGTGTTTAGGATGAGCTTAGCTCTTAATGATTCTTATACCTTGGAATTCCAAGTGGAGTATAGCAGGATACTCTTAATAAGAGATCATCTATATGAGTATGAAGGGGCCGTTTCTATGAGAAATTCTTAAGGCTAATTTCTTTAGAGTACTAATGAATCTACCAGGCATTGTTCAGGGTCAAAATGAATACAACCGAATGGATCACTAGATGATTTGAGAGGAACCATGTGAGTACTATTGTCTTGGTTTATATAAACGGCTGAATAGTTTAAGACATCATGTTCACTAGTTAGCCAAATAAATCTGATGGTATTTCACTAGGGAAGGTTCAAAGTCAAAAGCCACCTTTCCCGATGCGGTAACTTTCTACCTGTCTCTCTCTCTCTCTCTCTCTCTCTCTCTCTCTCTCTCTGTGTGTCAAGTCAGTATTCTCATTTGCATTTTTCATTTCCAGCCAATCTCATTCATGTGGGGGATTGTTAGAATAAATGGGTGTAAACCCCAATATTTTGTTGATCTTTGAGCCATATAAATGTGGGACCCATGCATCCTTTGTGTCAGGTTATTGGTGTGTTAGATTCACTTCCGAGAGGAGATTAATCTAGACTATTTATTTGCTTAAATTCATGTAGGATTGAATGAGTTATTAGCCTCCAAAGTCCCCCCCTTGAATATGGGTTATGTAGTTGAAAGTGGGTTATCCCACATTGATTTCTTATGAGAAATATGTTGTCCATATATAACCCAAGTTTGGAGTAAGGTTTGGGCCCCAAGGGGCACCCCACTTTTGTGAAAGGGGGAGGACCTATGGAACTCATGGGTTGACTCAATACTCCACACACGCGCGCGTCGCCGCCTCCACCAGCCCGCCCGTCCCGTCCGGTTCGGGTCAGGACGGGACGTGGGCGTGGGTCGTGGGTTTGGTTCAAGTCTTATCTTTTTGGGCTAGAGTCGGAATTAAATTAATTAATTAATTAATTAATTAATTTCTGACGGTTTGACCGAACAGATGTGACCGTTGACCGAACATGTGTGTCCCTCTAGTAAGGAGTTGTTTGGCTGCTGGTATCTATTCGAACCAGTATTTCGAACAGGCACCTGGGCTCTATAAATAAAGCAGCATTCTAGTATTCATATTAATTCCGAACATTCTGAAATTTCAAATTGTTGCATACAACAAATTCTTCTTCGTCTTCCTCCCGTATTTTCCTGAGAGAGTTCAAATCATCTTGTGAAGCCATCGAGCAGTTTTTATTAAAGTGCTACCTAAAGACTGCTGAGATTATTTTATCCTGGGAGTCAGACGTCCATCATCCAGTGAGCACCAACTGTGGGGAGTGAATCTGTCTTTAAGGAGAGAGTATGAAACACTCGACTCGATCTAATTTTCGACTTCTACTTTTCTATTTTTGTGAACGACAACTGGGTAAGTTGTTACGATTTAGTTTGTTCTTATTTAGATTCTAATTGTCTTCTAGTTAAAATTGCTTCTAGTTGATAATTAGTTAATTCGTGTTATTTATTGGTTGTTGTCACTAATTATACACATAGTAATTAAATAGGGATTATTTTATCCAACATGTTCAACTAAATGCTAAGGAGTGTTTGATGACCCGTAGAAGTACTTTGATTGTAATTCAATTTTGAGTTGTAATGAGTGTCCCGAGTATGTGTTTGAGTGAATGGGAAGTTAGAGTATAAATTGCTAAAGTTACAGTATAAGTCTTTAAAGTATGCAGAGCTAAAATTTTAAAATGTCATATCTCAATGCTCAGATCTTTGTTTCAGGTTCATAATATCTCAATTTATATGAATTTTTGAAATCAAGTTCAATAGAAACTATAACACTAAACAAACACTAAGTTTTCTAGATTTGACTTACAACTAATGAATTGATTCTAATTAAAATGAAGCCTAAAATGTGTAAGATGTAGAGATTTGGTTTGTAAAGTACTTCAAAACAACAATTTCAAAATTTAAATGTAAAGGGAAAGGTTTTGGATACAACTAATCCAATCACCCAAATTCATCAAGCATTCAATGAGGGTTTTATAACTCAAACAAATAACTCATCATGGATCTTTGATTCGGAGAATTTCGATTATCAAAGAGTGTATTCATTAACAATTGATTTTAGAATTGAAGTCTAATGAAGAATTATAGATTCATACCATCGTTTGTGCAATCTTATTACCAATTCAAGGATTGTGCATTGAGATTACTAAATTTAGTCAAGAACCTAAGTTTTCTTAAGAATCTAAGTCTCAATTATAAAGAATTGAATGAGTTGGTAGATGAAGCTTTGAAAACTCAATTACCTCCATTGAAAACTTGACCATTGTAATAGAGTGATGTTCTCAATTGAATCCCAAAAATTTTTTAGCTAATCATCACAATTGCAACACAAATGAATAAATAAAAATACAAGAACAATTGAATTCAATCTCTCTATTACAATGGAAATTGAAAAGTTTCTCTCTCTAAAAAGTACACTAAAATTGCTAAAATCTAAGAACAATTCGCCAATCAAAAGCTAAATCCTCAATTTAGGGTCCAAAACTACCTTTATAGATTGAGAATAAAATAGAGCCATCGTAGAACATTTGAATTGCTAGCTAAAGGGAAGCTGACATGTTTTTGCTCTCTCTGAATCTCTGCTCTGGTTGCTCACCTAATTCGAAAGGTTGCTAACTTGCTTCGAACAAGAAACAGGAAAACAAGCTCTCTGAATCTCCACAACCGTAAGAGCAGTCGTTCATACGGGGTCTTCGACTCTTAGTCTCTTTTGCTTCCTTTAAGCTCCATTTTCTACATAAGACATAATAAAGCAATTAGAACTAAAACATAACTAATAAAATAGGAATAAACCTATACTAAGGCTAAGGAGCTAATTAACTCCTCTTTTAGAGTGTAATCAAGGTATATGGTCCTTTTTTCTTCTTGAGCCCTGTTTTCATCTTTGAAGAAGAAGAAGAAGATCTTATGCCCATTATTAGTACTACTAGGGCTAATGAGCTGCTTGACTCCTCAAGTTCATACTCTAATGGAGTTGAAGCACTATTCCCAAAATAACCATTTGGCTTCTAATGATCACTTCAAGTATTGAGAGGTTTCGACTAAAATTTCCATAATTAATCATGAACTTTTGGTTTTCTTCAAAGCCACTTGACATGTAGCTCTAAAGGACCATGTCTTCTTGTTCGATCTTTTTGCCATGGCTGATCTGAGTGCAACTTTCATCTGAAGAGGAACAACTTGCTTGATGAGCTCCAAAGACGAGAAAAGAGTTGTAATTGTTTCATGAGATTAGGTGGGAGTGAAGAGAGTTCGAGGCCCATGAGAGGCTTAGTTAGGATGTGATATGAACTGCAATCTCTGTAGATTGGTGATAAATTTTGTAGGGGTGGAATTTGTGAGTGTGGTGTTTGAAGAGGTGGTGGTGGTGGGTATGGAAGTGGTTTTCTCTGGTTCGGTGGGACCATCCCCATTAGCTTCTTCTTGAGCTTGGTGTTCCAGTAGTTTTTGATATCATTATCTGTCTTCAAATGACCACGACCCTCTCTTCACATTTGCCTCTCTCTCTCTCTAGAGGCTTGTGATTTTGTGATGGCCAATTACACCAGTAGTCCTTATATTTTAGTTTGAGTCTTGATTTGGTTCTTATAGTTTCAATTGCAAAAAAAATATCGTTTAATTTTATAATTAGTGTCTAGTAGGTGCAATCGAAAACAAACGTCAAACAAACTAATGAAAAAGGATCTTGTGCACAGCACACAACCACTTATCAAGGACATAATCGTAAAGCCCTTTCTTTTCTTTACTCTTCTCTTCACCGCCCTTCACCACCCCAACCCTGCTCTACCAAACTTTTTTTGTTTCGAATAAAGAGAACAAAATTTAATGCAGATTGCACAAGAGATAATGAAGAAAAAAAGAAAATAGAATTATTGTGAAGAGATCAATAGGAGAAACAAAAAATAGTTCTATTGTGTGTAAAATGTTGTGAGGTAGCTAGTGGTGTGTATGTACATATAAATAAACACACCTATAAACATAGGTGATGAGTGATGAGTGTTCAGGTTTTAATGCGGACTAGTGGTATGTATGTATACACAAATAAATATCCTATTTCACGTTTCACAATAATCAAAAGTGGCATCTGGTGGTTGGTGTTGGTGATTCGCAAGATTAGGCTATATGTTTACATTATAAAATTTTCCATCAAATTACTACGTAACCATGAGTTGTACATATATAGCAAACTCCATTGCCGAGATAACGATACACACACGTATATACATATATATATATATGTATGTCTATATATGTTGTTCAGTTAACAATTTTTGGACGATGAAGTGGCACACTAAAATTGAAGGCAAACCGATTGACCAATTTGTTTTAGGAATTGCTGCCAACACATGCAATTCGGGCATGGGCGGGTGCTCTCTAGCAATGGTTGATTGCACCCTAAAAGTGCAATTATAACACCTTAATTTTTCAATTGTTAGTCTTAATTTAGGAGTTTATATGTTTCTTTAATAAGATTTTAGTGTCAACTAAAGTTATTCTGCTTTGTATAGGTTTTGAGCTTAATGTGGAGGGTTTTGGGCTCATTTCGGATGAAGAAAAAGTGTGTTTATCAAAATGATGCTATCAATGTATAAGCTATTAAAGCTGTGGTACAACCAGTTGAAGCCCGCAGAGCTGAAACTTTGAAGGGTCATATCTTCCAAACCAAAAAGGCTACCAGAACTCATAATATATCAATTTCATATAACTTTTGAAGATCTATTCAAACAAGCTGACCGTATATATGCTTAACTGTACGTACGGTACTGTTCATCGTACGTAGGGTCTGCTAAAATTTTAAACTTCAGAAAACTGTATTTAGCGTATACAGGACCATACGAAGTTTGTACATATGGTATTTTGATCGTACGTATGGTATTTTAGACCGTATGTACGGTCCCGATGCTCCCTATTTGGTTTTCACTGCTATATCTCTGGGAATTGATGGAATTTTTGGGATCTATCTCCATTTTTAGATTAGATTGTCAGTTAGTATGATTTCTAGAGAGAGAAAGTTAGTTTTCTTGTATTTTTCTCCATTTTCTTTCACTTTCCTTGTAATTGAACATCAAGTTCTCCTACAATTAATGCAAGATCTACAATTCTTCATGCGTTCTTTTATAGAATCAAGTAGCTAAACTCATCATTGGATGCAATTGTGAAGATCTACCAAGGATCTTCAAGGTCTTCAATGGAGGTATATAAACTTTAATGAATTATCTTATGATTTCTTTATATTCATCTCAATTGTGTTATAAATCTACAAAAAACCTAGATTCATAATCACGATCGGTAATTTTTATGCACAATTCTCAAATTAGTATAGATATTGCACAATTGATGATTTACTTCTATGATTCTTAACATTGAACACAAATTCACATCCAATTGAGTATGAATTTTCGCTTTTATGGTCTAAATCTTCCGAAACAAGGATCCGCGGAGTGATTCCTTGATTTGAATTATCAAATTCTCCATTGAGACATTTGTTGAGAGCTGGTGGATTGAAGCAATTACATTCAAGCCGTTCATTAATTGTTTTCAAATCTAGTTATAATTGCTCTTAACCCTTAGTTTAATTAGTGTAATTTGGTAGTCAACATTTTCTCACTATTCAAACATTTTCGGTCATATTTGTAGTTAATTTCAAGTTGTTAAGTGACGTTCTAATTCAATTCAATTGGTTGGTTGTTTTGCTCTTATGTGTTGCCTATATTGGGTTTGATCTTTTGGGAGAACGATACCGGTACTTGCCAGAATTTTACTTTGATCGTGACACCCGTTCTCTTGCGGGGACGCTCAAGTCCATATCACTTTTGGGAGCGATTCAATTTTTGGCGCCGTTGCTGGGGATCAAAAGCATAAGGCAAATACCAACAAGTTGCGGATTGGAGAAGCATTTGGCGAATTGCATATATAAAAAGAAAAAAAAAACAAAACAAAACAAAAACAAACAAAGGAGAAAAAGAAAACAAAACAGAGCAGCAAAAAAAATTACAAACAGGTGGGAGTTGATCACTCACCCTCGGCGAAGGAATCTTCGGCTAAGGCCATGGGTAATTCGTTCCACTCTTTTGTGTGATAACATGATGGATTTTGATTTTTGGTTTTCTCTTTTATTTTATGATTATTTTTATTTAATTAGTGTAGAATTTTTCATTGCATTGAGAACTCAATTGGTGGATAATAATTGGTGGATAGGCTTATGTGCTATTTGCTTATTAGTGGTATTGTCTTTGCATAAGAAGATTGGAGGCTCTGTTGGATTGAACTTGAAATTGCTTGAATTGGTGAAAATTTTTATGTCGAGATTGGAGAGTTCGGAAGGCAAATTGGTGGAAAGGAATTGTGAATTGATTTGTTGAGGCACAAATTGCTAATTTATTTGTGTATTATATTCATCTTCCATTATGCACTTTATTATGTTTGGTGGCTCATTTTTACATATATCACCATCTCATCACATTGGCATAGGTATAATGGACTACTCTTCTCAATGGATTGAGAATGGTAGTGTACACACCCCTCCATGTTGGTCTCTTAGAGACTATATTCAAGCTAATACAATGAGAAACCAAGAACCATCTAACATGTCTCTTAGAGAGTACCTTCAAGCTAATGGCCAATGACATCCTTCTATTCTACATGACAATTTATGATAGTAAAATCAATTCAACCTTGATAGAGGATATGAGGACACATTTTTATATCATTATTTAGACTCACCTTCATTCTACCAAGATCCTTTTAACCATTACCAACCATCACCACCAATTTAGAATTACCAAGAGCCTCTTGGCTCTTATCAAGAACCACCATCAATTGACCCTTACCATGAGCATATTGAATATCTATCTCCAACCAATGAGTCTTTTAAAGAGGATTCCTAACTTGCATCTTTGGATTAGACTAAAAAAGGGTTAGCCGAGGTAAACGCTTAATTGACCCTATTATTGGAAGCTTCGAATGTCCAAGAGACAACCACCAACCAAACGAGCTTTAATGAAATCCACCTTGATCTTAACCCTAACCAAGAGCAATTCCATTCAAATGAGCAAATCTATCCCATCATTGACCCTCGGGACGAGGACATCATTGATTATATCATTCTTTCCCAAGACTTTGAGTCTAAGGAAGATGTTCTTTTGGTGAGTGAGGAAGTTATTGAAAATCACACTAAGGATGAGGAGGCCGAGAGGGAGGACCCCATGATTGAGGCTCCTAAGCAAGAAAAAAGCGAGGAAGATGTTGAAGATAAACACGAGGAAGAAGAGTCTAAGATTGAGGATTCCAAGCAAGAAGAGAAGAGTGAGAATTTTGGTCTATCAAATGTTAGGGATGTGCATGTCAAAGAGGATAATGTTGGTTTAGAGGTCATTCCTATCATATCTATAGGTCATGAGATCCATGCATTTCTATCTCTAGCACCTAATCCTATACCTCCAAAGCCGTTGGATCTCCATGCCCCAACATTAAAGCCAATTATGTTTCCCATTGCTGACCAACAAAAAGAAAGGGATGGTCAATTGCCTCATAGCACGAGCTTCATTGGCATTTTGTTGCATAGTCATTTTGCATTTTCTACGTATCATAACCTTTTTTACCCTTGTGTGTCTGCATGTTATATTATTGAGTTCATCAAAGGAGTTACCATTGTCTATTCTTATGTGTGTTTGAACTCTTTACAAGTTGCACTTGTTGATGTGTGGGATGTTGGCAAATTTTTCCTTTGTAGTATAGGGTGAACTCCTTCTCGTGTGTTTGGGTAGAAGTAGGAATAGTTTAGATAGTTTTTGTTTTTACTTTTGTTTTGTTTTACTAGTTAGGGTTTTATCTTAGTTGGGGGGTGCATTTAGGCACTCTACTATCGTTTCTCTCACAATTTTATCTCATTTCTTGGCTTGTCTTCATGCATTGAGGACAATGCATCATTCTAGTTGGGGGGAGAGTGGAGGTCGTACCTCCATTTGTGTTTTTGTTTATTTGATTTTGCACTTTTGTTTTTGTTTCTTTGTGTTGCCCAGAAAAAAAAAAAAACTAAAACAAAATTCATGATTTCCTTTAGTTAAAGGTAGAGTTTAGATGACATTTATATTAGTGCTATTTCATTGCATATATCTAACACTCTATTGTTCATGGGGGAAGTCATAAGTCATTTTGATGTCATTTTTTTCAGGTTCATTGCTATATATCTTTTGTTACACTTCAATCTCTTTGTGGTATAATGATTCTTCTTAAGTATTATATTGAATAATGATCTTTCAATTACTTGAAATCTTTGGTAAGAGGTTGAAGTATCTTATGGTCTTGGTATCATTTCTTTTTATAGTCTAGCACATATTGCCCTTATTATTCTATATTGAGGTTTAGTTTGCATGGTGGATGTGTTAACTCTTTGTTTTCGAGTACCATGACATGACTTGAGAGAGTGCTAATTGAGATGAGAAGAGAGGAACATGCATTTTTATTTTACTAAGATTGATGCAATATCTCTCTATACTTGATCTCTTTATAAATTGTGCTTCATTCATGCTTAAGTAGAGGGAACCATTTCATTGTGCACAATTATGATGATGAGCATCAATCTTTACTACCTCTAGCATGTTCATCTTTACATTAGTGGAGATTATTACCTTATAAGTTTTAGAGCATTTATCGCCTTTTGGAGCATTTACATTTTCTCATTGGTAGATTCTTTACCCTTATTTAATTCAATAGCATCATTATGTTTGTATTTGGTTCATGAGTTGAGTATTAATCTTAATATTGACACTTGTATTCTTTAAAATGCTTCAGTTGTACAACTTTGGAAATGATCTTATACCATATTCTTCTTGATAGCCATTAGTCTTCCATTGCCAAACCATACATTTTGCTTGACCCTTATTGACCTTTCGCTTTTATCATTTGAAAAATGCAAAACAATTTCTTCTCTTGTATCACAAAGGGAAGTCTATGTGAAAAAAGAGAGTGTTGCTTCATTACTAAAGTTGAAAAAAAAAAAAAGAGATCGATTTGGAAATTTCAACACAAAAAGTGCATCTTGAAGTATAAAAAAGTAGATGTTGAAAAAAAGGAGATGATGAAAGAAAAGAAGAAAAGAATGAAAAAGGAGTTTGAAAAAAGAAAAAAAAGAGAGAAAAACAAATTGATGTGAAAATATTTTGAGGAATGGTAAGAAGTAGAGAAGAATGTATCAAACGATTAAAAAGGGAAAGAGTTGTAGTTATTTTGCATTTATCATTTTATGTCTTGATCACACATGATATGACTACTTACTATCTCTTTACCCTCACCCTTCACATTTTCTATATTACTATTTTCACCTATACATGGATTAGTGATCCAAGTTGTACTTGATTGAAGTTTTCAATAGAAAATAAGATATATTTTGTCAATATCTTTGAATCAATACCTAACTATGAACATTCTTTCATAGAGCTATGCTAAAGTCAATACACTTCTATCTTTTCAGTTTTTGTAATTGGTATGTTCACTTGATGTGTCTCTTTATATTTACTCCATTGTGAGAACCATATGGGTTTTTTTTAATTAAGAGTGTATTCCTAGTGAGGTTTGGATCAAAGCTTTAAAAGATGGATTTATGTTTAGAGATGTTTTGAATTGAACTTTTCATCATGATGTTTCACACATTCACTTAAACCTCTCTTTTGCATGGCGTGTGCCATGATCTTGTAAGTGTTAAGAAGTAAGAGTAGAATGCATTGATTGATGTTTGATTAGTTGTTGTTCCTTAATCTCGTCTAAATGTTGCAACTCATAATGGAATAATTATGGGTATCATCAATGGAAACTCTCACAAGACACCACTCATCCACTAGGATAACCTAGGGGTTTAAATGCTTGATGCATATGCTAAATGTATTCGTGACTCCCACGAAAGTAGAGATTATCATTTGTACACACTTGCTTTAGTTTTAATATTTTGTTAGGGACTAGTAAAAAGTAAGTTGGGGGGTGTGATTGCACCCTAAAAGTGTAATTATAACATCTTAATTTGCCAATTGTTAGTCTTAATTTAGGAGTTTATATGTTTCTTTAATTAGATTTTAGTGTCAACTAAAGTTATTTTGCTTTGTATAGGTTTTGAGCTTAATGTGGAGGGTTTCGGGCTCATTTCGACTGAAGGAAGAGTGTGTTTTTCAAAAGGATGCTGTCAATGTACAAGCTGTTAAAGCCGTGATATAACCAGTTGAACCATGCAGAGCTGAAACTTTGAAGCGTCATATCTTTCAAACCAGAAAGGCTACCGGAACCCATAATATATCGATTTCATATAACTTTCGAAGATCTATTCAAATAAGCTAACCGTACGGTTAAGCCACTGTCCATACGGTTGGCTTCATTGTACGTACAGTCTGCCAAAATTTTAAACTTCAGAAGGCTGTATTCAGCATATACGGGACCATACGTATGGTATTTTGACCGTACATATGGTCCCGGCACTCTCTGTTTGGTTTTCACTGCTATATCTCTAGAAATTGACGGGATTTTTGGAATCTATCTCCATTTTTAGATGAGATTGTCAGTTAGTACGATTTCTAGAGATAGAAAGTTTTCTTGTATTTTCCTCCATTTTCTTCCATTTTTCTTGTAATCAAACATCAAGTTCTCTTACAATTAAAATCAAAATCTACAATTCTTCATGCTTTCTCTTATGGAATCAAGTAGCTAAAATCATCCTTGGATGTAATTGCGAAGATCTACCAAGGATCTTCAAAGTCTTTAATAGAGGTATATAAACTTCAATGAATTATCTTATGATTTCTTTATATTCATCTCAATTGTGTTGTAAATCTATAGAATCCTAGATTCATAATCACGATCGGTAATTTCTATGCACAATTCTCAAATTGGTATAGATATTGCACAGTTGATGATTTACTTCTATGATTCTTAACATTGAACACAAATTCACATCCAATTGAGTATGAATTGTCACTCTTATGGTCTAAATCTTTCGAATCAAGGATCTGCAGAGTGATTCCTTGATCTGAGTTATCAAATCCTCCATTGAGACATTTGTTGAGAGTTGGTGGATTGAAGCAATTGCATTCAAGCCATTCATTAATTGTTTTCAAATCTAGTTATAATTGCTCTTAACCCTTAGTTTAATTAGTATAATTTGGTAGTCAACATTTTCTCACCATTCAAACATTTTCGGTCTTATTTGTAGTTAATTTCAAGTTATTAAGTGATGTTCTAATTTGATTCAATTGATTGGTTGTTTTATTCTTATGTGTTGCCTATATTGGGTTTGATCCTTTGAGAGAACGCTATCGGTACTTGCTGAAATTTTAGTTCGATCGCGACACCCGTTCTCTTGCGGGAAAGATCAAGTCCATATCACTTTTGGGAGCAATTCAATGGTTCCACCATTTTTGTGCACTTCACTATTATTTCTACTTTTGGATTTCCATATGTTTTCAATCACAATATTAGAGACTGCAAGCCCTTTTATTGAAATTTATCAATCAACCACACCCTTCAGCGCTAGACGGACGCACGTTTAGACAGTGGGGGCCTACTTTTGATAGAAACCCTTAGTATATTATATATCTTAGGTATAAAAATACAACAAATATGACATGGTGGCCCCCTATATTTGTCTTGACTCTTCCTAGGAATCCTGCCCACTTATTCTTCTTTTAGCCTTTTGATTTTGTGTGTTCAAAACTTATCCATCGAGTGGTACGAATATTGTATATTTTGTCTATATCTCCACTTATTCCATACACTACCGTACAGAGATGGTGGCCCCTAGATTTGTCTTGACTCTTTGCTAAGGATCCCACCCACTTATTCTTCTTTTAGCTTTATGATTTTGTGTGTTCAAAACCTATCCACCGAGTGGTACGAATATTGTATAGTTTATCTATATCTTCACTTATTCCATGCACCACTGTACGAATATTGTATATTTGATCTATATCTTCACTTATCCCATACACCACTATTAGGTTTGTGACACTCAATCGAAAGTCCATACATTTCTTAGTTGGAGAGAAAGAGAGAGAGAGACAGAGAAAGAGAGAGAAATTGGGCCCAATGTCTACCAAATTTTGTTGTTGACTTCCCAAGAGGACCAAAATAGAAATTTAGAGTTTTTTCCTTCCTGAAATCGGGTTCAATGTAGTAATTGAGTTCTCGGTGAGTTTGGAGTTTTGAATGGAGCCAATTCAGATAAAGAAATTGGGTCCAAACCCAATTCTTGTGAAGCTTTTTCAACTAAGGTGCAAAAGGTAATTCGTGAAAAGATTGGTGATGCAAAGTTTTGTCTAATTGTTGATGAAGCTCGTGATGAGTCAAAGGAGTAGATGGCTATAGTTTTGAGATTTTTTTGACAAAGATGGTTATGTCCGAGAGTATTTTTTTGGACTTATTCATGTCTCTGACATTGCAGTATTGACCTAAAAAATTTTAATTTATTCGATATTATCTTATTATAATCTAAACATTCAGAATATTCGAGCGTAAGGGTACGATGGTGCAAGTAACATGCTAGATGAGTTTCATGGATTACAAGCTTTGATATTGAATGATTGTCCATATGCTTATTATGTTCATTGTTTAGCACATCGCTTGCAATTGCCATTAGTGGCAGCATTAAAAAAAGTTATCCCAATTCAACCATTTTTCACTAAACTCACTTCTATTATTAATATTGTCGGTGCTTTATATAAGCGTAATGATGAATTAAAAGTTGCTCAAGTTGCTAACGTTGCCCATATGATTTCCCTTAATGAGCTTGAGAATGGTCGGCGACTTAATTAAATTGGCACTTTACAATGAGTTGGAGATACTCATTGGAGTTTACACTTGAAGTCAGTTTTTAGCTTGATAAAGATGTTTAATGCCACATGTGTAGTTCTACTTAAATCGTTGATGAATGAACTACTCCTTTCCAACGAGAAGATGCAGATGATTACACCCTAAAAGTGTAATCATAGGCCCTTAATGCACACCTTGTTAGATTTATATTAATGTTAATTTTTCTATTTTAGTTAGATATATGTTTGATTGTGTTTTTTGTGTGCTTTGTAAGTTATAGGATCTAATAAAGGCAAATAGACACAAAAAATGATCAAAGCGGGTTCAAAACGAGCAAAATGGTGAAGAGAAGTTCAACCCATCTTGGTATTTTGGTCATAACTTTTCACTCTGATGTCTGATTGAGCTGATTTTTGTGTCATTAGAAAGAAGACTTCAAGAGCTACAACTTGACCTCTAATGTGCATGAGCTGAATCATGCTCTAAGGTGGTCAAATAAAGTTTCAAAATTTCTAGGTCGAATAATGATAAATAGTAACCATCCAAACGATCATCCGGACGGTTACTGTTCACTGTCCGGACGAACTTCAGACGTGCATTAGACGCACCTTTTGATGATCGTTCAGATGGTTACTGTTCATCCAAAATGCATTTTTTGCGTCCGAAGCTGCGTTTTATGATTTTTTATAGGTTTTTTGAGTAGTTAGGGTTAGTTGGAGACAGAGGGGCGGCGGGAGAAGCTCCCAACAGGTTGGCTCTTCCATTTTTGTACATTTTTAACTTAGATTTAACTTTGTAATGGTAGTATAGGTGTAAAACTTGTAGTTTTCTTTTATTGTATTGTATTTTCTTTCACTTTCTTGCATTTTCTTTATAACCAAACAGCTTTAATATTTAAGTAAATTTTAGATTTTAGTCTCTACATGCTTTCTTTACATTTTTACATGTTTTTATGATGTATTCAAGTAGCTAGAAATTTGTATTGGGTTTAAATGTGAAAATCACCCAAGAAATCCAAGGGTTTCAATGGAGGTATTATCTCGCCCAGATTTTTCGCACTCGAGGAATACATATACAAGCAGAAAAAATATTGTACTCTCTCGTTAGAACTCATTTTCCTAGAAGAATGAGTGCTACTAGGTTTGAATTAAAAATTGATTTGAATAAAGAGCTTTTGAAAAAAGTTTGAAGTCGCCACCTAACTTGATTAAGGTGAGTTAGGTCACCTAAAAACTAAGCACAGTCCGAAGACTACACTTAGGATTTTCATAAAACGATTTTGAAAATACTTCCTCAAGAGAGGATTTTTAGGAAAACAGGTTATTTAGCAACCTTTAGAAAACATTTAAGCTCTTTTTTGAAAATAAACTCCATTTTGGTCTTTGAAAATAGTGATCCTAGGTTCGGAGGCTGGTTATGTGTAGAGAAGACGCACTAAGCCATCACCCTACCCCGCCCTTGCGGTACCTACATGTCTATTCACTCTAGATTCACCTATGAGAGTCTTCAACTAACAAATGTCCAATTCTATCCACTTTAGAAAAAGAATGTTTAAAAAGACATGATGCATGATATGCAATGCAAGAAAAGAAAGTTGAAAAATAGATTTGAAAAGAAATTGATTTGATTTAAAAAGAAATTTGAAAAGATAGATTTGAAATTGGAAAGTTTTAGAAGTTGGAAATAGAGATTTGAAAACAGATTTTTGGAATTGGAAACTTGAAATGGATTATGGAATTGGAGATTTGAAAAGACTTATGGAAATAGAAGCTTAAAAAAAATTGTGGAATTTGAGATTTAAAAAAGGTTGTGACCGCACCTATAAGGGTTGCCTACATATCCTTTTTGCGAAATCAGGTCAGTCGTAGTTCGGACAAGAGTCCGATAGAAAATCGAAGGTTTGATATGGAAGAAGAAATTGAATTGGAATTTAGACTTGATTCGAATTTAGAATAGAATATTAGAATTTGAAATTTAAGAGATTGAACTTTGATTTGGATAGATAGGACCTGGAAGAAAGATTTGGACTTGTTTTGGAAAGATTGAGATTTAGGAAGCCTATACTTAAGAAATACTTGAGACTTAGGAAAAACTTGAGGTTTAAGAAGATTTGAATCGAATATTGGACTTGAAAAATTAGGGAAAGATTGGATTTAGGAAATGTTTGAATTTAGGAAAGTTTCAAAATAGGAAAGTTTCGAATTAGGAAAATTTCAATTTGGGAATGTTTCAATTTAGGAAAGTGTTATTTTTTGAAAATTTCGTTTTAGGAAAGTTTTCGTTTTAGGAAAGTATTGATTTAGGAAAATTTTTAAATTAAGAAAGGTTTTGAAATAGGAAAGGTTTCATTTTAAGAAAGTATTAAAATTGGAAAGTTTTGAATTTAGAATGTTTTGAAATAAGAAGGTTTTGAATGTAAGAAAGTTTTGAGTTTAGAAAGTTTTAGATTTGGAAAGATTTGAAATTTAGGAAAGTTTAGAATTTTAGAAGTTTAGGATTTGGAAAGGTTGGGATTAGGAAAAATTTAGAAGTTTAAAGTTTAAGGAAAAATTTAAAAGTTTTGGGAAACTTATGATTTAGGAAGGAGTGAATTAGGAAAGATTTGGAGTTGGAAGGATTGAGATTCGTATTTCTTAAAACAAGGGATTGAATTTTGTTTCTAAAAAGAGGTGTTTTGATTTTGTTTCCACAAACGGAGGATAGGATCTAGTTTCCTAAATGGAAAATTGGATTTGGAGATTTTGGAAACCTAGGTTTTCAGGCAAGAAAAGTTAGGGTTTCCTAATAGTTGGATCTAAGGTTTAACTTGGGCTCTAAGAAAAAAGGTTTTTGGAAATTGAGTTTTTAGAAAGGGAGATTTTGGAAAAGAGATCCTAAAAGGAGTTTTTAGAAAGTGAGTTTTGAAGAGAGAGTTTTAGAAAGAAGATTTTGGAAGAAGCTTTTAGGAAAGAGTTTTTAGGAAAGAGATTTAGGGAGCGTTTTTAAAAAGTGAATTTTGAGGAGAGTATTTTGGAAAGCAGTTTGAAAAAGTGTTTTTGAAAAATAAATTTTTGGAGGGAGTTTTTGAAAACAACTTTGGAAAGGAATTTTGAAAAGGAGATTGAAGAGAGTTTTTGAAAGTATGTCGGAAGAGAAATTTTTAGAATAAGAGATTTATAAAGAGAGTTTTTAGAAAGTATATAAAATATCTCACTTTCCTAAAGTGATTCTAACCATAAGAAGGCTAGAACCACTTTAGGATAGTGGTTTTAAAAACAACAAAGACTTAAAAATATGGATCATATTAGTCACTTTAAATGTAACACTTTCTTTAAGTAACCCTAACCATGAAAAGGCTAGAATTGCCCTAGGATTGTGATTTTGAAAACAAGTTTTTGAAAAAGAAAGTTTTGATGTAAGTTTGAAAATGATGTTAATGCAAGTTTTGAAAACAAGTTTGAAAACGAATTTTGGAAGAATGCAAGAATATGATATGCACAATACAAGTTGGGGTCGTGAACATACAAGGTTAAAGGCTTCACCACATAATCAAAGGGGTTGAACCCACGTGGTCTCCGATTAGACTGTAAGAAAGCCTCCGACACGGTGACCCTCCAATAACCTAATCCTACACAAGGACTGGGAAATCTCTTGTTTCAAGCATGCAAGAAAGGGGGGGGGGGGGGGAAGAAGATGGGGGATTAAGATAGAAGAAAACCCAAGTGGGTTCAGAGACAGAAGAGAGGGGGAAGATGCGTAAACTTAAATAGAAAGCCTACCTTGTGTCTTGTTTATTTTGCTTTGCTTTGCGCGCTTTGTTTCTCTTGCTTTCCTTCGGTCTTTGCTTCAGTCTTCGTCTTGATCTTCGGGAACTTGTCTTGATCTTTGAGAGCTTCGGATTGCAGCACTTTAAGTCTTCAATGGAGGGTTTGGAGGCTAGTGTATGAGTGTATGAGAGTATGTACGAGTGTATAGGAGGCTAGGGTTTGGAAAACCTAAAGAAGACTAGGGTTTTGGGAGGCTACGAGCTCTGTGTATCGAAAATTAGGGTTTTTAGACTGAGTTTGTGGACCTGTTTCACGCTGGAGGAGGCTTTATATTTATAGAGAGAAGAATGATCTGGCGCCTGTTGTAGTGGCGCCAAACCCAAAATCCTTCCTAGTGGCGCTAGGCCAAATTTTTGCTTGGCACCATTACTAGTGGCGCCAGCCACTTAGGAAAGTTTTAAGGTCGGCAAGCAACGTATCGTTAGAAGATTTAGGCGCCTGTACTAGTGATTACCATGCAATTTTTAGCTTGACTTCATTAGGAGTGGCTCTGAAAGGTCCGGAAAGAATTTAAAGGACCAGGAATGACCCAGAAGGCCGAAAAAGGGCAGGAACCCTTAGAATAGTGTCCCGGGGGGTAATGGACTTGAAAAAGGATGTCAGGGTTTGTTAGAGGGGTCGACCGGGCCATTAGGGGCAAAATGGTCAACCGGACCGGAAAGCTGCCAGGACAGACTCAGAATGTCCCGGAAGAAAACTCGAGAATTGGAAACATTATTTAGAATGTTCCTAAAGGTTACCGGTTTGATACCCAGAGCCGGTGTGGTTGGAAAAGGCGACCGGCCTACTAGGGGCATAATAGTCATTTTGCACCGAGTTTGTCGGAATTCACTCAGAATGATCCGGAAAGATAATGAATAGCCGAAAATACTATAAAATTATTCTCAGGAGGTTACCGATTTGATACCCAAAGCCGGTGTGGTTCCCGAGGCGCTCAGATACCTAGGGACAAAATGGTCATCTTGACTAGAAAGTCTCGGAATTAGCCTAAAACTGACTAGAAAGCACCTAATCATGTCGGATTGCTTTTAAGACAATCTTGGAAATGTGAACTTACCATTCTGAGGACTTAGGTACTTTCTCGAGAAACGTGCCAAAAATGGCCTTAGGGGCAGTTTGGTCATTTTTCACTGAAGTGGACTAGCAGGTATCGGTGTTGACCCGGGTTTTGAGTGTTTCCGCCACTCTTACGGCGGTCCCGTGGTATAGGGGTTTGTTGGTAATTCCCTATATCGACCTGTTTATGAGTACTTTCGCTACTCTAACGGTTGCGATGTTTGCGAGTACTTCCGCTACTCTGATGGTTTGCGATCATTTCCGAGACTGCCTGATCTCGGGAAGCTGCTAAATGGACTCTGCACCTAAGGAATCAACTTTCTCAAAAGACGTACTGAAATGGACATTTCTACATTAGCGGGCTAGTAGGTGCCAAAGGTGGACCGTTCTACCATCTCGGGGACTTGGGGTCTCATCCCGGTCGACGGGTTTGAAGGGACTTACCGTTCCGAAGAGTTCACTCAAAAACGTGCCGGATTGGAGGGTCTTACCACCTTGAGGAATCAACTTTTTTGAAAGATGTGCCAGATTTAATTGGAATTAGAATTGGAATTGGAATTGGAAATGAAATTGGTAAAGGGACTTACTGTTTTCAAAAAGACGTGCCTGATTTGGAATTGGACTGAAACAATGCCCCCAAAGGCATTTTTGGTCATTTTGCCTATATTTGGGCCTGACGGGCCTACGAAGCGGTTTGATTGATAGGATTAGATTTGGAAGGTTGATTTAGATTGGGAATATGTCCACATTGACTTGAATACAAGTCTGGATGGACTGTAGACTACCGAGCAGTAAAAAATGGGGTGCTTACAGCTGCTCCTCTTTTTCTGTCTCTGCTTGTCGAAGACAGAAATCGATAAAGTAAGAGTCACATATTGACCGTGAGATAGTCGGAGGGACGAACTTTAGAAATTTTGGAAGACGGGATTGTAGTAACGAATATTTGGCCCAAAAGGCCTTTGAAATCAAGTTTTGGCAGGAAAAAGGGCAAAGCTGCCCAGAATTGGTAACTGGCGCCACTAGTAGTGGCACCTTTGGAAGAAATGGCTTAGCACCACTAGCTGTGGCTCCAGGCTTGGGATCAAAACCAGAAATATTTCTGATTCGAGCATTTACGGGATTTGAAGAATTTATGAAAAATTGAGAGGCATTGTGAGGAAATTGACCTAGACATTAAAGTAGCATCTCTTAGGGACCACGGGGGATTGCCGAAAATAGACGCTATTGCCGAAAAAGTCGCCGGAAGACAAGATTTCGTCGGAGAACTCCAAGTGGTGAGTTTTCAATTTTCTGTTGATTTCAACGTGTAAAATTCCGTTTAAGTTGTGTGAACAGTGAAAATTGAAATTTTGATATGTTTTGAACACCGTGGTGATGTTATTTTTGCATTTTAATACTTGTTTGATTGAATTTGAGTAATTATGTGAAGGGAGTTTCTGCAGGAATTGGGGTTCGTTCTTATAGGCTTGGGTGTTGAGTTTTTCGGCTAAATTTTTGTACTATATTCCTTAGAAAAATGTGTTTAACAACCGTATGAAGTTTCATGATTTTTCAAAAACTTTTAAATTTTTGATTTTTTGAAAAAATAGAAAAAAAGACTTTGAAAAATAGAAAAAATGGAGAAAATTGAGAAAGTGATGAAATTAAGGGAGTTTAAAATTTAGAAAAATGTTGGAATATTTTAGAAAACATTTGAAATGATTTTGAAAAATTTTAGAATATCTTTGAACACCATTGATTTATTGAAAAATGAAACGAGTCTTTTGGGAAGTTCGAAAATTTTAAAAGTGTGTGTGGGTGTTGGTGGTATGTGATGGTGATGTTTGTAAAGTTCATGGCTTGTGTTTTATGTTGATGTGGTGGGTGTTGTAGGGACCATTTTTAAATGAAACTCTACCGAAATTTTTAGAATTTGGAAAAGGTTTTGGATAAAATCTTTTTGAAGGAAAATGACAGATAACCCTAGAAATTTTAGAAAACTTATTTTGACTTGAAGTTGACAAATCAAAATGTGTAGGAAGTTCATTTTGACTCGAAACTTGACCTTTTAAATCAAAATGTGTAGGAAATTCATTTTGATTCGAAACTTGACCTTTTAAATCAAAATGTGTAGAAAATTCATTTTGACTTGGAAATGGAATTTTAAAATCAAATTGTGTAGGAAATTCATTTTGACTTGGAAATGGAATTTTAAAATCAAAATGTGTAAAAAATTCATTTTGACTTATCACTTGAAATTTTTTTTTTCTTTTTGCCTCTTTTTATTATTATTATTATTATTTATTTTTTTGTTGGTTATTTATTTATTTTATTATTATTTTTAACTGCATATATGGTATATTAACACCTCTTACATTGGCTTATCTTTCCAGGATGGCAAATATGATTTTGACTTGATTGAGAGTTTGGCATGACAGCTACGCTCTAGATGAGCAGGATATCTTCTGCCGATCCTTTGGTCAGGTGGTGTCACTCCTGTCAGTGCAGTTTATTCCCGGGTTCATGGAGGCAGTGACTCCCTTTTGGCAGCCTAGCTTATCTCTTTTCTGCTTCAGGGAATGCGAGCTTGCCCCTACTCCTCACGAGTATGGGTTTCTTCTTGGTTTTCGAGATGATTCTGTCGACATCGTAGGACCCATCTTTCCTGACAATTGTATTACAGTGGTCTCATCCCAGCTTGGACTCCAACGCGCAGTTCTTTCATCTTCTTCTCTGTTCCAGTTTCCTTACATTCTAGCAGAGTTCCTCTTTTCTCGCTTTGAGTTTGCCACGGGCATGCGAGCACATTTTGGTGATTGGCACACTTCCCAAGATTGGTCTGTTTCCCGTATGGTTACTCTGGCCCTGCTTCTTCTAAACTACTTGGTGTTCCCATAAAGTGATGATTTAGTTGACTGCCGACTATGTGCACTGTTGGTCCTGATTCGTAAGGGGCATTCCTATGCTCCCATGGTTGTGAGAGAGACTTTTGTGAGTCTTATGAGATTCTAGCAGACTGTTGATGCTCATTTCTAGGGATGCGTTGTTCTCTTCCAGCTTTGGGCGATTGGGCACTTGTTTGTTACTCCTTTATTCCAGCATACATGGTATCCGGAGCTTGACCATATATGTTCCTTGGCGAGATCTTATAGAGTCATGGCAGATAGGGGAAGGTTTTTGCGGACCATTGCAGCCTGGGCTGACTACCTCCAAAGCATGAGGTCAGGCACGGTCAGGTGGTATTCAGGATTGGTTGGTAGGTATTACTTGAGAGTTCGGCCTTCCAAGAGGGCCTTCATGCCCCTAGTAGGCCTGCGGGGCATTGCCCCTTTCTTTGGGATTCGGGTTCGACGACAGTTTGGTAGGAGTCAAGATATCCCTTATTCGGCATCTGCAGCTGAGTTCACTCTTGTTTTTAAGGCATCGATCTCGAGAGCGCTGGTGGAGAGAATTATGGACATATGGAGATCTTTGCTTCCTTACGTAGATGATGGCAGTCCATTCTCTGTCATGCCCCTTGAGACTGAGACTTATCACTATTGGCTTCGGCGCTACGTGCTAGGTCCTAGCAAACTTAGGGATCTTCTTATTGAGACTCCTTTACCTTCTGTAGGGCACACTGACTTCTTGACAGCTATGATTGTTTAGGGGCATTGTCACAGGCGGCAAAATCACCAGTTGATACGGATATTGCATTACCGGTTGAGACTGAGGGATGCTAAGGTAGCTTCTTTGGAGATGCAGCTAGCAGCGGCTAGATCGACATATTTGTGCGATGGATAGTCAGTCTTTGCGGGAGGCTGTGGAGTTCCTTACCCGAGAGAGGGATATGCTTCTGGCCATGTGTGTGGACTACGAGCAAGGCCGGCTTGGATCTTCTGCAGCTAGTACTTCTTCGAGTGCTCCTTTTGCGGTTAACGAGTTAGTTGATACTTGCCTAACTGATTCCTCCTCTGATGATGATGGGGAGCGATATATTTTTGCCCCTCGCTCCCAGATTTGTTGATTCTTGCATTTGTAGAAAAGCATAATTTGTTTAGTATTGTACACCTTTTTGCTTTATGAACTTATGGCCTTCCATACTTTTGATATGATTTTCCTGCATGACTAGTACAACAACAGACTTGAGAAAAGCTGAATGAAAACTGCAGCTCAATGGAAAATAACTCCCTTTGGTTTGATACTTTGACTAATTGATTATCCCGCGAAAGGAACCCCTGCTACCTTTAACCTTAACTGGGCTAATCCGAAGAATGCCTTTCGAGACACCTTCTGACTTTCACACAGTTGCTTTCATATGTACAACTTCTGGGGAATGCTACAGCTTGGGTCATTTCTTACATCTAAGCCCCTTCCTTTTTATTTTTTTTTTCCTTTATTTTTGCTACTGGTGCCTGTGAGGGTTTTCACCAGTCCTAGCTCTTTCATTTTTGCACCAAGGCACCTTTGCAGGTTTTTGCCGAGGTCGACAGTTTTGTATCTTGCCACATCCCTACTCTTTTACCTATGGCGCCCTTTCGGGTTTTCACTACATCCTTGGGACCGTGCTTATTTTCTCTCTTATTTCTCTCTCTTTCTTTAGCTTGGTCTCTGGTTTCTGTTGAGAAGTTCCTAAATACTACTTATGCCATCCCCCAGCTTTCCTTGCCGATAGCATATTTCAGTAAGCTCATTTGGACTAAACAATTTAACTCTGATCTGAGAGGACTTTTAGGGTGCGTTTGGTTTTGTTTTTTGTTTTCTCAAAAATAAACACACAAAAAAAAAAATACAAAAATAGATGTATTTTCTGATTCTATAACATTGATATAGTACTTTTAGCAGAATGGTAATCTATAAATCCCATCGTTAGACCATAAAAAACAAAAAACAAAAACAAAAAACAGAAACAGATAACAAAAAATAAAAACTGACAGCACTTCCAAACAGACCCTTAAGGTTTGTGGTGTGGGTTTTTTTTTACTTTTGAAAGAAAAGGAAAAGGCTCAAACCTACCATTCTACTAGTGATCATCGTCAATGATTTTTGGTCTAATAGCACTTTTTCTGCGTATTCTTATCTTTCTTTGGATATCTCATCACCTTTTTTTTTTTGTTTGAAATAACGATGTTAACAACAACGCTTGTGCGAACTTAAGGTAATACTTTAAGGATTTTTTTGTTTTTTTTTTTGGTGACGCATATCTCCAGTGCTTCTAATTTGCCCTAGCATGATCACTTTGTTAGGGAATGTTCTTGAAGGAAAGTAACCGGCTCTAAGGGTTTGACAAAGGTTATATATTATGTTTTGTAATTGTATAGGAAATGAAACGACAGCCTCTCGTCATCTCATAATTAAATTGTTTAGTCCATAGAGCTTTACCATTGAAACCTTACCCTATTGATTAGTGGAGATTAAGGAAAGTAGATTTTATTACTTCTGCACAGAAACCAAAGGTCTAGCTTTTGGAATCATATGTAGTAGTGTTTGACAGCATCTGAATTCAATGGACTAGGGAATTCTTGGCCATCCATTTCCTCCAAAACAAGAGCCCCTCCAGACAGGACCTTTTTTTTTTATTTTTTTTTATCACGAATGACCCTTTATAGTTTGGAGCAAATTTCTCTTATGCTGCCTTCTAATGGGGGAACACCTTTTTGAGCACCAAATCTCCTGGTTGGAATAATGGAGGCCGGACCTTCTTATCAAACGCCATGTCCATTCGTCTTTTGTAGCATTGAGTATGATAAACCGTAGCTAGCCGCTTCTTATCTAGCAGGCAGAGTTGGGCATGCCGGTCTTTGATCCATTCTGCTTCATCCAACTTTGTTTTTGTTGAAATCCTTAGGGAAGGAATCTTAATCTCGATGGGGATGACTGCCTCAGTGCTGTAGACCAGCTCAAGGGGAGTGCTTCCTGTGGAGACCCTCATAGTAGTTTGGTAAGCCATCAATGCAAAAGGAAGTTTCTCCTGCCAATCTCTGTACTTGTCGATCATTTTTTGGAGTATTCTCTTAATGTTCTTGTTGACTGCTTCCACTGCTTCGTTCATTTGAGGCCAGTAGGTGACTGAATTCCGGTGCATAATGTGAAATGTTTGGCATAGTTTTGATACTAACTCATTATTTAGATTGGAAGCGTTGTCAATAATGAGTGACTCGGGAATCCCATACCGGTAAATGATGCGATTTAAGAGGTCAGTGGAGCTGACATGGAATGGAGCTTAATGGGCGGTGCTCTAATCTTATCCCCATGTATCTAGCATTTGTGACACCAAAGAACATATCTAATATAATTTAACTCCATTGTTGACCAGTAATACCCTGTCCGGAGAATCTTTTTTGCAAGCGTATGGCCATTCATGTGGGAATCGCAAACTCCTTCGTGCACTTCTTCCATGATAACTTTGGCTTCGATGGCGTTGACGCATCTTAGAGGTCCGAACCATGATCTCTTGAAAAGCTTATTTTTAGCCATAAAGTAATGTCCCGCCAAACGATAAATGGTCTTCCTATCTCGTTGTGATGCTGCATCGAGGAATGTCTTGGCTTGGATGTACTTCTGGATGTCATAAAACTATGGTTGCTCATCGGGCTAAGCGGTTGTGTGAAGGCAATAAGAAGGGGTATCCCTGGTAAAAATCTGTAGAGGGGGTATCTTGATGCCCCTATCGACCTTGATTGCTGCAACTAACGTAGCTAAGGCATCGGCAAAACTGTTCTCTGCTCGGGGTACATGATGAAAATCCACGCTTTTGAATAGCTGACACAAATCTTTGACCTGTTGATGATATGGGGAAATTTTAGCATCTCGATTTTGGTATACGTCCCTGGATTGCTGAATAACCAGATCTGAATAGCTGAAAACAACCAGTTCGTCAATCTTCATCTCTAATGCCAGCCTTAATCCTAGGATGCAAGCCTCATATTCGGCGATGTTATTGGTGCATAGTTCAAGTTGTAGCTTAACAACAATAGGATAGTGCTGCCTATTCTTGATACTACTACTGCCCCGATGTCAGCTCCTTTTTTGTTAGCAGCCCCATCAAAATACATCTTCCACCAAGTTCCCACTTTCTCTTTAGATGTGTCATCAATGTATAGTATATCTTTATCGGGGAATTGGGGTTCCATGGATTAATAATCATCAATAAGGTTCTCAGCCAGATAATCAACTATTACCTGCCCCTTGACTACTTTATGGGTAGTAAACATAATGTCGAATTCTGACAGGATCATGTGCTATCGGGCAATTCTGCTGGACGAGGTTGGTTTCTCGAATATATACTTAAGGGGATCCATTTGGGAGATGAGGAAGGTAGTATGATAGAGCATGTAATGACGAAGCCTGTGAGCTGCCCAGGCTAATGCGCAACAGGTTTTCTCGAGATCTGAATACGTTGTTTCATATGGTAGGAACTTCTTACTGAGGTAGTAAATGGCTTGCTCTTTTCGTCCCGTTTCATCATGTTGTTCCAAAACACACCCCATGGAAGTATCTAACACTGATATGTACATCAACAAAGGACGCCCCGGGGTTAGTGCCACTAGGACAGGAGGATTCCACAGGTATTCTTTGATCTTCTCAAAAACTATTTGAGAGTTATCATCCCACTTTTTTGGAACATCTTTCTTAAGGAGTTTAAAAATAGGTTCGCACAAATGGGTCATTTGGGCGATGAATTTGCTGATAAAGTTTAACTTTCCCATAAAGGACCAGACCTCCTTTTCCCTTTTCGGTGCTGGCATTTCGATGATGGACTTAACTTTGGCAGGATCAACCTCTATCCTCTTTTCATTGATTATAAACCCCAGCAATTTCTCTGAAGATACTCCAAAGGTGCATTTGGCAGGATTTAGCTTAAGCTGATACTTACGGAGACGATTTTCGTGCCCCGATTTTTGGGTGTCCAAGGTCCTTTCGGCTCGGAGACCTTAAAGCACGGAACTCTGTCACTAGAACTCGTCCTCCTAGAAGGATAAGTGCGACTGGGTTTAGACTGAAAATTGGTTTGACTAAGGACTTTTTAGAAAAATAGGAGTCGCCACCTAACTTGATTAAGGTGAGTTAGGGCACCTATAACTAAGTGTTAATTCGAAGATTAAACTTAGGGTTTTTTTTGGAAAAGGTTTTGAAAAGTCCCTTAAGAGAGGGTTTTTAAAGAAATAGGTTGTTTGGCAACCTTTGGAAAGATTTAAGCCTTTTTGGAAAATAACTCCATTTTGGTCATTTGAAAACAGAAATCTATGATTCGGGGGTTGGTTACGTGTAGGGAAGATATCCTAAAATCATCACCCTACCCCGCCCTTTCGAAACCTACATATTTAATCACCCTTTGTTCACTCACTGGAATAACTGGTTACCATTTTCCACTTAATATCCACTTTAGAATTTTAAGAACGGGGTTTAGTCATCACTTTTAGGATGGATGATGCATGATGCAAGTTTTCTGAAGAGGTTTGAAAATAACAAGGGTTTTGAAAGAGTTTAGAATAGAAACTTTGAATTGATTAGAATTTTTGAAAAAGGGATTGGAGTTGAAATAAAAGTTATGACCGCACCATTTTTGGTTGCCTACGTATCTCATTTGGTGAGAATCAGGTCAATCGTAGTTCGGGCAAGAGCCCGATGAAAAATAGTCGCATTAGGGCCTTTGGAAGGTTTGAAGACACTTTGGGGTCTTTGGAAAAGTTTAAGACAATTTGAGGTCTTTGAAAAAATTTAAGACACTTTGAGGTTTTTGAAAGTTGAAGAATCTTTGTGGTCTTGGAAGTTTTGACTTGAAATTGGATGGTGGCGTGTTTTGAAAATGTTTTTGGATCAACTTGAGGGAGTTTTGGAAAAATGCTTTGGCATGACTCAAGAGAACTTGAAAGTGTTTTTGAAGTCTTGTTTTGAAAACCTTGGAGGCATAACTTTAGAATGTTTTGATGAATTAGTTTTTGAAAATGAGTTTTTGGAAATAGCTAAGGGTTTGGAATCCTCATATGGACAACCTTAGAGGTTGTTCTTGATTTATCACTTGTCCTTGGAATCCCTAACCATGAGGGGGCTAGGGACACCTTAGGTTTGTGACCTTTTGAAAGTATTTTTTGAAAATGTCTTGAAGATAGAGTGTAAGGACATTTGAAGAGTTTATGGAGTTGGTTTTTGAAATCATGAGAGTAGGAGGTTTTAGAAAAATAGGTTATGAGAATAGTTTATAATTAAATGATCAAAAAAGGGTTCAAGAGTTTGGAATCTTGAAGTGTATTAACCTAAATAGGGTTGGCCTAGGGTTAGGGATAACCTAAGGTTAACTAACTTGGGTTAGGTTAACCTAGGGTTAAGATGACCTATGGTTAACTAACTTGGGTTAGTTTAACCTAGGGTTAAGATGACCTATGGTTAACTAACTAAGGTTGGGTCAACCTAAGGTTAGGATGACTTAGGGTTAAGTTAACCTAAGGTGAGAGAACTAGGGTCAAGTTAACCTAGGGTTGGACAACTAGGGTCAAGTTAATCTAGGGTTAGGTAACTAGGGTCAAATTAACCTAGGGTTGGGTTGGAAAATAATTTTGAAAGTTGGTTTAATGCACTTTTGGAAGGGGTTTTGAAAAACAAAACATGCTATGCAATGGATTTAGGTTGGCAATCTTTTTGAAGATCATTTCCATGAAAATTTTGACTCTTGCCAAGAACATGGTTTGTATGGTTGATGTTTGGAGACCATTCCAAGAAAAGTTTCCTCATAACCATTATAATCATTATCTTGACAAGAGTATGGATTTTAAAAATAAACACAATGGTGATAACCTTTGAAAAACCACTTTTAATACAAAGATGGCGATAATGAACTCTTGAAAATCATTTTTAAGAAGGAGATTTTGAAAATCATTTTTAAAGGAAACTATTCTAGCAAGTTAACATTCATATGACCTATGTAAGGGATATCTCTCAAGTGAGGGTTCTAAGGGGCCATTTTAACCACTAAACTTGAGAGAATAGAAACTATAGAAATTAAAGAGTTTGAATATCATTCTTAGGCAAGCATAAAGAGAAAAGGGAACCATTCTGAAAATTTAGGGTTCTTATGGCCAATGTAAAGGGAGACCACTCAAGAGAGGGTTCCATGTGGCCATTTTAACCACTAAATTTGAGAGAATGGAAATCTTGAAAATTAGAGAGTTTGAAAGCAACTTTTATGCAAGTTGAAATGCAATTATGCAAAAGTGTGAATTAGGGGGTAGTAAAGGATTTTTTAAGGCATGACTCCTAAGATCTCATCCTAAATTTCAAGAGACCAACTCTTGGAACGAATTTTAAAAAGAATATAGAGCTTGAAAATGGTATGAAAACAAAAGCAATGTAAGCATTGTAGAACATGACAATAAGCATAAAATGAAGCCAAGCATGCAAAACATGATCAAAATAGTAATATGCAAGGGGTCATGATCACATACAAGGCTTATAGGCTACACCACATAAACAAGGGACTCTTAGGCCATACCATCTTAAAGTAGGCTAGTGAGATGTCCCCCTACACGGTGGCTCTCACTTGCTTTCCTTTAGGCATGATCTAAGAGCCCTCTTGGCTTAAGCATGCAAGAATGGGGGGTTAAAGATTGGGATTAAAATAGAGAATAGCCTAAGTAGGCTAGGAGAGAGGAGAGAAGAGTGAGGAGAGACACAAATGTAAAGGGGAGAGACACCTTTTACCTTCAACACACTTGTTGTCTTCAAGGGATGCTTTGATGGGAGCTTAAATGACTACAAGAAGGCTTAAAGGGCTGGTAGGGAGTGTTTAATGGTGTATAAGGCTTTATATATGAAGTATATAAGCTTAGGGATGATGGAATCTAAGCTAAGTGTTGGAGGGATGAAGTGTGTATAGAGATTCGCAGTTCTGGAATGACTTCAGCAGGGCTTCGCATAAGAAATTGGACTTTGAATATGCAAAGGATGGTCTACTATTTATAGAGATTTTGGAGCAGGCCTAGCGCATGTACTACATGAGCCTGGCCAAAATTTGACCCTGTGCATGTAGGACATGCGCAGGTACTGTTTCATTGCCAGAATGACACGTGGCACCCCATGTACTGGATAAATCTCGACTGTTGATTGAAAGTTGGTCGATCTGATCAAAATTTGAGCGCATGTAGCATAAGCTCCATCACCAGGAAGGTTCGTCCAAACTTTGCCTCGATAATTGAGTCAATCGGGAAGGTTTCGGGGGAATTAGTAGCACTCGGGACGTTCTCCCAGGGCTTCCGGTGAATTTTCATGTTTTTGGAAAGTTTGAATTATGTTTGAAAGTGTGAGATATCGTATTGGGAAATGTGCGTAAAAGGACAATTTTACGGAGCGTCTGTGATACGCTCCGTGGGTGTTCGAAAGTAGCTATTTTCGTATCACATGATCAAGGCCTTCGGGAAGCGATCTTTTCGATCGGACCGTACCGATGGAAAGTATTCTGGAAATACTTTCGGGAATTCTCAGATTTACGCATTTCTCAAGTCATTTGACGGTGCGTTTTGATTAGGGAATCGGAGAAAAAGTCAACCTTGGCGGCGCATCTGCGAGACGCTCTAGGGGTTATCGAAAGTAGCCACGTTTGAGCTATACGATGAAGGGCTTCGGGAAGCGATCTATCCAGTCAAGCCGTATCGATGGAAAGATCTATGAACGAGCTTTCAAAAATTTCCTGATTTACACATTTCTCAAGTCAGTTGACGGTGCGTTATAATCGAGGAATCAGGAGAAAAGACAATTTAGGCGGAGCGTCTGCGAAACGCTCCAAGGAACTTTTATCGAGTTGTGTGAGTTTAGTGTTGCAGGGTCCTCCTCTAGTTAAACAAGGGTGTATGGTGAAATCCTTTGCTCGAGCTCCTAGGACCGGTGCTGTTTCGAGGCATGTTTGGATTTCTAGGGGCAAAAAAACGGTCATTTTGACCGGGATTGGCTGGAAATGGTCAGGAATGCTTTGCTGTGTTGTGTTAAGCATGTAGGGTTGTTTAGAGATGGTTTTGGGAAAGTCTTTTACTGTTCGGCGAGGTTTGTGCAGTGTTGAGGTGTTTAGGGGCAAAACGGTCATTTTGACTGGAGTGGGCCGGAATAGGACTAGATTTTGACCAAATGGGGTGCGGGGGACACCTAATGGTTTAACAATGCTCTGGAAGGATGGACTTATCATTTTGAGGGATTTTGAACTTTCCAAAACGTGCCTAGAGGCCCAAAGGGCAGGTTTGGTCATTTTTCACAGAGTCGGGCTAGTAGGCATCGGTGTTGACCTAGGTGTTGGTTCCCGAGACCGCCCGGTCTCGAAAAACTACCTGTACGGTGTCAGTCTCTAAGAACGCCCGTCTTAGAGAACTACCTGTAGGGGTGGTGTTGGTTCCTAAGAACGCTTAGTCCTAGAAAGCTATCTGGAATGGTGGTGTTGGTCTCTGAGAACGCCCAGTCTTAGAAAACTACCAAATGACGGACATTCTACATTGGCGGGCTAGTAGTCGCCAGAAGTGAACCGTCTAGAATTCGATGAGGTGTTGGTCCCCGCGATTGCTCGATCCCGAAAAATTACTTGGATGGCGTTGGTTTCCGGGACCGCCCGGTTCGGAAAGTTACCTGGAATAATGGTGCTTATGGCTCCAGCAGGTCCTTGTGGGCCCGAGAAGTGACCAGCGCATTGGACTAGAGATTGTAAGGCTCATCTTGAACCTGCATGTGCTGTGATGTTGGAAGACTTAGCCTGGTCGGGCCGAAGATTGCTGAACGGGCAAAAATGGGGTGCTTACCACAATCAAACACCTTCTGCATGTTGAATAGGTGGTCATTCCGCTATTTGGACTTGATGATCATGTCATCCATATAAATTTCTACGTCCTAATGTATCATGTCATGAAATAAGGTTACCATGGCTTTTTGGTAGGTTGCCCCTGCGTTGCGAAGTCCGAATGGCATAACTTTATAATAGTACACTCCCTAGGGGGTGATGAAAGTAGTCTTCTCTCGATCCTCTTCAGCTAGCTTGATCTGATTATATCTCGAAAAATCATCCATGAAGGAAAACATTTCGTGACCGGCCGTGTTGTTAACAAGCAAGTCTATGCGTGGGAGAGGAAAGTCATCATTTGGACTGGCCTTATTGAGGTCCTGAAAGTCAATACACATCCACACCTTTCCGTCTTTCTTGGGTACAAGGATAATATTAGCCAGCCATTGGGGATACTCTACTACTTGCAGAAATCCTGCCTGGAACTGTTTAATCACTTCTTCCTTGGTCTTCAAGCTCGATTCAGGCTTCAATCTTCTCAACTTCTGCTTAAAAGGTTTCATCTGCGGGTCTAGGGGTAATCTATGTTCAACAATGGATTCATCTAGCCTAGACATGTCTTAATAGGACCAAGCAAAAACATCCAGGTATGCACGCAATAGTTCTAACAATTCTCTGTGCTGCCATTGATTTAGGCCTGTACCGATTCTAAGCTCTTTTAGATCCCCTTCATTCCCCAAATTAATAGTTTCTATTTCCTCAATGTTTGGGGTAATACGGTTCTCATGCCTTTCTATTTGTTCCTGAATTTTCTCTGGCACCTCTTCTAAATAATTTACATCCTCTACAATTCCCAGTTGTTGGTAATCAAACGCGGTGTTAAAGTCATCATTTGTCAGGATTGGCATTCTTTGGATCAATTTAGTAAGACGTCGGATGCAAGGGTCCCTGGCATGGAAAATAATGTGCAATGAATCAAACAAAAAGGAGTATTTTTTCATTAATAACTTGATTTAAAAGTTACGACAAGTAAATTAAAAGGACAGTTTGTTTATGGCAAATCAGCTGCTCCGGGATCTTGCTGTAGTGAGCTTTGTACCGAAACTTGCGAGCACGGATGATGTCTTCACTGGCCCAATTATGCAAATTTTCACCTAGCAGCATCGCTCGAATGGATCCATCTTGAGTTATTCCAATGTCGGCTGTCATGACGGGTGCTTCTTCTTGGACTTTCCTCTTCTTCTTATTTAATGCAGATATTTCTTTCCCCATGTCCAACTACTTGAATCGATCAGAGAGTTCCATGACAGCTTTCCTATCAACCCTCTTCTTCCGCGCTGCTTCTCTTTTCTCCTTTCTCGTGGGTTCATACTGTTGAGTCAATGCCTTGATTTTGATGATAACAAAACATGGTTAAATGATCTAATAATTCTACTTAGTGTGCAGATGAATTATTAATTAGATATTGACTTGAAGCTTATCATAATAGAGGATTTATGATGCAAAGATTTGAATAAAGAATAAAAAGCATGATAAAGTGATGTATTCTACAAAGCTGATATTATAAGAAGAAAAAGAAATCTCAAGTTGATGAAAATTCTAGATTGAAGATTGATCAGCATGAAAGAATAGCATATTCTACAATGGTGATTTTATAAGAGAATGAAGATGATGGATATCAAAGAAGAAGAATGAAAATGATCAAAGTCTTGATTTAAAAGATTGAAAACTTTGAGGACTTGAAGATATCTTGCAAGAATTGGAAAAGAAGAGACCAACTCAAAAACATAAAAGCTTTCTTGATAGATTTAAAGATGTCTTGAAGACATGGAAGGAATCACAAGACTTGGAAAGCTTTCTTGGAAGAGTTGTTGAAGTTCATGGAGAAGCCATATTGATTGAAGAAATGAAGATTCTAAGTCATGGAAGCTCTCTTGAAGATCTTGAAGAAGACTTGAATCAATGGATGAAGCTATGATAATGGAAGAGCTCTACAAGTGATGAAAATGAAGAAAATTCACCTTGAATGGATTGAAGATGTTCTTGGAGTCATCTAATCTTGAAGAAGTGTTTGCAAGCTTTAAAAAGCCTATTTAGATGGTCCTTGAAGAGATTGGAAGCTTTGAAAAGAATGAAAACAAGTTGCAAAAATATGGGTTTTTGGAAAAAGAGTCGACCCCTCAAGCAAAAAGAGTCGACTGATTCGAACAGAGCCTTGGAATTCTGCTGGAAGCTTAAAAGAGTCGACTCCTGGCCAAAAAGAGTCGACTCATTACAACAGAGAACAACAATTCTGCAGACTGCTAAAAAGAGTCGACTCCTGGGACAAAAGAGTCGACTCATTTGGACAGTGACTTGAAAAATCTGCTGAAATGCAAAAAGAGTTGACTCATTGTGAAAAGAGTCGACCCCTAGACCGTAACGGCTAGTTTTCTGACAGACGGTATGGGCAAAACTGCTACCAAATCTTCTCCCATACTTCTCCAACGGCTAGAATCGATCCATACCTATATATATGAGATACATACAGCTTCAAACCAGAAGAGAAGAGCAATCATACCATTCATATCAAGTGCTTGAAGCTGAAAATCACTTGTACCTAACTGCCACATATTTTTGCTGAGTGTTTAAAGTTATCCATTGAGTTGTATTCATTTGTATACTCACTAGGAGAGTCACTCTTTGTATAATCTTCATTCATTCTCAGTTGGGTGGGTTTGTAACCTTGTAAGTTTGAGTATTCTTGGAAAAAACACTTGTAAGTTTAAGAGAAGCTTGGACAAAATCTCTTAGGTTTTGAAAGCTTGGGAAGAAGCTTTTGTAAGAGTGAGCTGGGCACTCGTGGCACAACCAGCAGCTGTGTAAGGAGTATTACATAGTGGAATTCCTTCGAAAGGATCGAAGAAGAGAGGACGTAGGCAAGGTTGGCCGAACCTCTATAAATCTGGTGCACTTCTCCTCTGCCTCTGTTTTGCTTATTTGCTCACTATACATGTTTGCATAAATATATATATTGATGTATACTCCACTTGCTTGATATATATATTTTGATTAATTATTGTTAAAATACATAAACAATTTTTAGTTGCAATTTCTAATATAAATTTTATAAAACCCAATTCACCCCCCCTCTTGGGTTGCCTTCTTGGGCCAACACATACCCCAGCCCGAAGGTGGGTTCAGCTGACAGTATTTCTATAACCTCAGGCCTTCCTTGTAAATATCTCCCTAAGCCTTTCCCTGGATGAAAACCATTTGCTTTAAAGTACCGCACTATCATTTGAGAGTTTTGGAAATATTTCGGCTCCACTTGATCTTCTTTCTCCACAACAGTGATATATTTGAATGACTGGAAATAGGAGGGTAATTCAGTGTCAGATGCAACGATATCAGCTTTGTATACAATGAATTCTTTTCAACGAAAATATAAATAAACTTGGAGCCCACGATGAACTTGATTTTCTGATGAAGGCTAGAAGGAACCGCACTAGCCGAATGAATCCAAGGTTGTCCTAATAGCAAATTGTAGATAGCCAGAATGTGCAAGACTTGGAATTTGATTGTGAAGGTTACTGGTCCTATCTCAATGGGTATTTCAATTTCCCCTATAGCTTCCCTGCGAGAACCATCATAGGCACGAATAATCATACTGTTGTTCTTCAAATAAGTTTGGTCCTTTCCAAGCCTTTCTAGGGTAGAATATGGGCACACATTCAAAGCCGACCCATTATCTATCAACACTTTGGCTACCATATTTCCTCTTATTCTTACAGCGATATGCAGAGCCCGGGTATGGCCTGTTTCGTCAACAGGAATCTCGTCATCGGAGAAGGTAATGATGTTTGGGGCCATGATGAGGCTCACCATGTTATGTAAGTTATCTAGCGTGAAACTCTCAGGCACATGAGCATCCTTGAGGATCTTCATCAAAGCATCCCGATGTACTTCATAAGTGAGCAACAAACCTAACATTGAAATATGGGCTGGGGCTTTTCTAAGTTATTCCATGAAGTTGTAGTTGACCTTTCCTACAGCTTTGGTGAATTCTAATATATCTTGATCTGTCCGTTGGTTAAAGCATTCTTCCTCTTTGTTTGTCCCTTTTCTTTTTCTTTCCACTTCAGCAGAGGTGTAGAGGCACCCTGACTGAGTTATCCCTCTATTTCTGTTACGGGCTCTCCGGTGCCCCTATCAGGTGGGTAATTCCATGGGACACTATGAAGACTGAATATTGGCAGTTAGGTTACAATGGGAAGAGTTATCCTTGGGTTTATGGGCAAAGAGATTACCATAGGTGAAGGGTTGGTGAGGACGGGTAAGGTGATGGGCACAATTGGTTTCTTTGGCAAGACTAAGGGCAACTTAGGTTGTACAACTCCTTGGATACGGGTTTGAGGTTCAGGCCTAGCCATAGTGACCATAGGTTCAGGTTTAAACAATGGAGTAAGGATAAGGCGATAATGAGGGGGGTTAGGTGAGGTTTCTATGGTTAGGTTCATGTCGGGTTAGTGAGATTGCATGGTTAGAAGGGAATGGTCTTGGTATTCGGGTTCCTCCAGGGTATAAGTTGTCCTTCTGGAATTATGACAAGTGGGTTGCGTAGGGTGTCTCTGCTAACATTCCTGCTTTCCAACGGTATACTCTCCTGAAGCTTGTGAACCATGGCCTTTACTATTACGAAGGATATTGGACTAGTATTCATTTCCCTTACCTATAAAAATATGGACAACAGTTGCAAATCAGGGCTTGGTTCTTGGAGAGTTCTATGCAATGCATGCCCTAGGGTACCCCTCTTTAGGAGGGAAACTAAACATGGCGAATTGGCTCACTTTTGGAGGTAGGGGATTTGCCCTCGTATGCAGATACCTTATCGTCAGACGGGGAACTTCATCCATTCGCATATTCATCCATCCATTGGCTCGAGGAAAATAAAAAAAATACATTTTACCTTTGGGTTTACGATACAAAAGAATTGAAATACATTTTAACAGGGGGAGAGGGAACATGTTTCTTTGAGATTTCTGCCTATCTAGTTTTACATAAGAAGTCCTAAACTACTTTTAAGTTTTCGGATTCGCCTTCTCGGGATTTGGTGTCGATGAAGTCATTGAGAAACCTTGTTGATTGATTGCCTCTTGTCTTCTTGGCAACCCTATCACTGTGAGCATGGAGGGATTGTGGCCCCTTGTCGCGCCCAGATTTTTCGCACTCGAGGAATACTCACACAAGCGGGAAAAATGTTGTACTCTCTCATTAGAACTCACCCTCCTAAAAGAATGAGTGCAACTAGGTTTGAATTGAAAATTTGGTTTGAATAAAGGGCTTTTGAAAAAGATTCGAAGTCACCACCTAACTTGATTAAGGTGAGTTAGGTCACCTAAAAATTAAGCATAATCCGAAAACTACACTTAGGGTTTTTGGAAAACGATTTTTGAAAATACCACCTCAAGAGAGGGTTTTTTTGGAAAAACAGGTTGTTTGGCAACCTTTGGAAAACATTTAGCCCTTTTTGAAAAATAACTCCTTTTTGGTCTTTGAAATCAGTGATCCTAAGTTCGGAGGTTGATTACGTGTAGGGAAGACGCACTAAGCCATCACCCTACCCCGCCCTTGCGGTACCTACATGTCAATCTACCCTAGATTCACCTATGAGAGTCTTTAACTAACTAATGTTCAATCCTATCCATTTTGAAAAACAATGTTTGAAAACTAACATGATGCATGATATGTAAGTACAAAATAAGAGAGAATTGAAAAATAGATTTGGAAAGAGATTGATTTGATTTGAAAATAGATTTGAAGAGATGGAATTGAATTTGGAAAGTTTAAAAATTTGGAAATAGAAATCTGAAAATAGAAATTTTGAAATTGGAATTTTGAAAGTAGATTGGAATTTGAAACTTGAAAAATGTGGAGACCGCACCCATGAGGGTGTAATTGAAAGTTTGAAAAGTGTTGTGACTGTACCTATGAAGGTTGCCTACGTATCTCTTTGGGGGAATCAGGTCAATCGTAGTTCGGACAAGAGTCCGATTGAAAATAGATTGATTTGGAAGAAAGAGATTGAATTGGAAATTGGATTAGAAGATTGAGATATTGAACTTAGAATAGAAGATTGGAAATTGGAATTTAGAATTTTTGGAATTGAAGATATTGGATTTTGATTTGAGAAGATGGAACTTGGGAGAAAGATTTAGACTTGTTTTAGAAAGATAGAGGTTTAGGAAACCTAGACTTTGGAAAGAGACTTAGGACATACTCAACTTGGAAGGTTTAGGAGATTAGGAAAGATTGGATTTAGGAAAGGTTCGAATTAGGAAAGGTCCGATTTCGGAAAGTTTCATTTTTAGAAAGTTTTGAAATTAGGAAAGTTTGGAATTTAAGAAAGTTTCGAAATAGGGAAGTTTCGTTTTGGGAAAGGTTTGAAAAAGGAAAGTTATCAATTTAAGAAAGTCTTGAATTAAGAAAGTTTTGAACTTAGAAAAGTCTTAGATTTGGAAGGATGTTGAAGTTTTGGAAAATTTAGAATTTAGAAAGTTTGGAAGTTTAGAAAGATTTATCTTAAGAAAGTTTTGAATTTAGAAAGCTTAGAATTTTGGAAAGATTTGATATTTAGAAAGTTTAAGATTTTGAAAATTTTAGAGTGTTTTAGAAAATCTTGAGATTAGGAAAGGTTTAAGGTTAGGAAAAGTTTGAAAGCTTAGATTTGAAAAGAGGGTAGAATTAGGAAAGGGTTGAATTAGGAAAGATTTGAAAGTTGAGTTTTAAAATTTAGGAAAGATTTTTATGTTCAAGTTTTGGAAACTTAAGGTTTGGGAAAGTGGAAGTTTAGGAAGGATTTGAATTAAGAAAAAGATTTGGATTCGGGAGGGATTGGATTTGGTTTCTAAAAGTAAAGGTTTGATTTTGTTTCCAAAAACGGAGGACGAGATCTAGTTTCCTAAACGAGGGAGTTGGATTTGGCTTCCTAAGCGAGAAGATTTGATTTGGTTTCCTAAAGGGAAGATAGGATTCGGCAAGAATTTGGAAAGGGAGATTCTAGAAACCCTAGATTTGGAAAATTATAGTTTTGACGTAGAAAAGAGGTTTTAGAAACGTGTATCGTTTGGATGTGAAAATAAGGGGTTTTGGAAACCTAGGTTTGGGGCAAAGTTTGAAAACTATATTTTTGGGAAGAAAATTAGGGTTTCCTAATTGCGAGTTCTAGGGCTCAACTTGGGCTTCTAAGGAAAGAGGATTTTTAAAAGTGCGTTTTTGGAAACAAAGGTTTTCTAGAAGGGAATCCTAGGGAGGAGTTTTTGGAAAGTGAATTTGAAGAGGAAGTTTTTGAAAAAAGATTTTAAAGAGAAAGAGTTCTGGAAAGTGTGTTTTTAGAAACGAAGATTTTAGAAGAAAAATCCTAGAGGGGAATTTCTAGAAGGGAGATTTTGGAAAGAGAGTTTTTGGAAAGATTTTTGAAGAGAGTTTTCCTAGGAAGGTTTTTGGTAGAAGATCGTTGAAGAGAGTTTTTGGAAAGATTTTTAGGGAACGTTTTTAGAAAGTGAATTTTGAGGAGAGGATTTTGAAAAGGAGTTGAAAAAGGGAGTTTTGAAAAATAGATTTTGGAAGGGAGTTTTTGAAAACAACTTTGGAGAGGAGAGTTTTAGGAAAGTATGTTGAAAAAGAGATTTTTAGGAAGAAAGACTTTTTGAAAAGAGAGTTTTTAGAAAGTGTAAAAACATCTCACTTTCCTAAAGCAATTCTAGCCATAAGAAGGCTAGAACCACTTTAGGAAAGCAGTTTTGAAAACAACAAGATTTGAAAATATGGACTGTATTGGTCACTTTAAATGTAACACTTTCCTAAAGTAATCCTAGCCATAGAAAAGCTAGAATCACCCTAGAATTGTGATTTTGAAAACACATTTTGAAAAAGAGATTTTGATGCAATTTTGAAAACAAGTTTGAAAACGATTTGAAAAACTACTTTTGAAAACGGTTTTTGGAAAATGCAAGATCATGATATGCACAATGCAATTTTGGGGTCATGAACATACAAGGCTAAGGCTTCACCACATAATCAAGGGGGCCAGACCCACATGGTCTCTGGTTAGACTAGAAGAAAGCCCCCGACACGGTGACTCTCCAATAGCCCACTCCTACACATGGACCGGGAGTTCCCTTGTTTCAAGCATGCAAAGAAAAGGGGGGAAAGAGATGGGGGATTAAAATAGAGAAAACCCAAGTGGGTTAGGAGAGAGAAGAGAGAGGGGGAAGTGCGAAAATTTAAATAGGGAGCTTACCGTATGTCTTCTTTATTTTGCATGCCTTGCTTGTCTTCAATCTTCGGTCTTCGTCTTCGTCTTGATCTTCTTCTTCAACCTTCAAGGGTTGTCTCTAAGCTTTAGATGACAGCTCTTCAAGTCTTCAAAGGATGGTTGAAGGCTAGTGTTTGAGTGTATGAAGGTGTGTATGAGTGTATAAGAGGCTAGAGTTTGTGTAGGGTGGCTAGGGTTTGGAGAACCTAAGGAGGCTAGGGTTTTGGGAGTGCTCGAGCTCTGTATATCGAATTATATGATTTTTGGGTTGAATTTGCGGATCCTCTTCACGTGGAATGAGGCTCTGTATTTATAGAGGTTGGACAACACTGGCGCCTGTTGCAGTGGCGCCAGGCCAAAGTTTACACTGACACCACTAGGAGTGGCGCCAAGCCATTTTGGCGCCAGCCATTTAGGAAATGTTTAAGGTCGGCAAGCAACGTATCTTTGACTAGATTTGGGCGCCTATACTAGTGACTACCATGCAATTTTTAGCCTGGCTTCACTAGGAGTGGCTCCGGAAAGTTCGGGAATGATTTGAAGGAGCCGGGAATGACCTAGAAGGTCGGAAAGGAGCAGGAACACTTAAAATAGTGTCCCGGAGGTATTTGACTTGAAAAGTGAGGATAAGATGTGTCGGAAAGGTTGACCGGGCCTTTAGGGGCAAAACGGTCAATTGGACCGAAAAACTGCCAGGACAAACTCGGACTGTCTCGGAAGAAGACTTGGGATCTGAAAACATTATTCAGAATGTTCCCAGAGGTTGCCGGTTTGATTTCCAGAGCCGGCGTAGTCGGAAAAGGAGACCGGCCCACTAGGGGCAAAACGGTCATTTCGCACTGGGTTGGCCGGAACTGACTCGGAATGATCTGGAAAGGTAAAAGGAAGTTGAGAACACTATAAAAAGTAGTCTCAGAAGATTACCGGTTTGATACCCAAAGCCGGTGTGGTCAAAAAAGGAGACCGGCCCACCAGGGGTAAAACGGTCATTTTGTATCGGGTTGGCCGGAACTGACTTGGAATGATCCGAAAAGATAAAGGAAGGTTGAGAGTACTATAAAAAGCAATCTCAGAGGGTTATCGGTTTGATACCCAAAGCCGGTGTGGTTTCCGGAGCATTCGGATGCCTAGGGGCAAAATGGTCATCTTAACTGGAAAGTCTCAGAAAAATGTCCAAAGGGCAGTTTGGTCATTTTTCACCGAAGTGGGCTAACAGACACTGGTGTTGACCTGGGTTTTGAGTGTTTCCGCCACTCTAACGGCGGTCCTCGTGACACAGGGGTTTGTTGGCAATTCCCTATATCGACCTATTTGTGAGTATTTCCGCTACTCTAACGGTTTTGTGAGTAGTTTTGCTACTCGGACCGTCTCGAGGAATAAACTGTCTCGAGAGAGGGATTGGAAAAGGGATTTATTGTCTCCGAAGAGACATGCCTGAATTGGAACCGTCTCGAGGAATAAACTGTCTCGAGAGAGGGATTGGAAAGGGGACTTATCGTCTCTGAAGAGACGTGCCTAGATTGGAACCGTCTCGAGAGAGGGATTGGAAAGGGGACTTATCATCTCCGAAGAGACGTGCCTGGAGTAGAACCGTCTCGAGGAATAAACTGTCTCGAGAGAGGGATTGGAAAGGGGACTTATCATCTCCGAAGAGACGTGCCTGGATTGGAACCATCTCGAGGAATAAATTGTCTCGAGAGAGGGATTGGAAAGGGGACTTGTCGTCTCCGAAGAGACGTGCCTGCGTTGGAACCGTCTCGAGGAATAAAATATCTCGAGAGTGGGATCGGAAAGGAAAGGACAATGCCCCCTAAAGGCATTTTGGTCATTTTGCCTCTATTTGGGCCTGACAGGCCCGCGAAGCGATGGACAGACGGGATTTGAACCTAGAGAATTGGTTTTGATAGGAATATGCCCACAATGACTTGAAAACAAGTCTGGACAGAGTGTAGACGGCCGAGCGGTCAAAAATGGGGTGCTTACAGCTGCCCCTCTTTTTCTGTCTTTGCTTGTCAAAGACAGAAAACGATAAGAGTAAGAGTCCCATATTGACCGCGAGGCAGTCGGAGGGACGGACATTGGAAATCTTTCGACAACGAGGGTAGAAAACGGATAACAGGCCAAAAAGGCCTTTGAAAACGAGTTTTGGCAGGAAAAAGGGCAAAACTGCCCAGAATTTATAACTGGCGCCTCTGCTAGTGGTGCCAGGTTTAAAGTTAAAACCAGAAAATTTCTAGTTCGAACAGCCGCGACACTTTGGAGAAATTTCTGCAAATCCAAGAAGTTCTGCGTGAGACTTGACCTGAACTTTGAAGGGGCACTTCTTGGAGGCCATGAGTGATTGCCGGAAGGACACCACGTCGCCGAAAAAGTCACCGGAAGAGATGATTTCGCCGGAGAACTCCCGAAAAGTGAGTTTTCAAATTTTGTTGATTTTGATGTGTAGAACTTCGTTTGAATCATGTGAATAGTGGAAATTGATGTTTTGATATGCTTTGAACACTTTGGTGATGTTGTTTTTGCATTTTGATAGTTGTTTGATTGAATTTGAATGATTTTTTATGATTATGTGAATAGGGTTTTCTGCAGGAATCGGGGATCTGTTCCTACAGGCATGGGCATTGGGTTTTCTGGCTATATTTTTGTGCAATGTGCCTTAGAAAAATGTGTTTAACAACCGTATGAAGTTTCGTGATTTTTGAAAACTCAGTGAATTTTTGACTTTTTGAAAAATAGAAAAATATTTAGAAAATTAGAAAAATTAGAAAATTCAAGAAATTGATGAAATTTTTAAAGTTTGAAATTTGGAAACATATTGGAATATTTTAGAAAACATTTGAGGTGATTTTGAAAAATTTCGGAAGATGTTTGAAAACCATTGATTTATTTGAAAAATAAAACATGTGTCTTGAAAATTTTGAAAAATTGAAAAGTGTGCACGGGTGCCATTGTCATGTGATTGTTGCGTTGGAAAGTACACATTTCGTATTTTGTGTTGATGTCATGGGTGTTGTAGGGGCTATTCTTAAACGGGACTCTACCGAAATTTTTAGAAATTATGGAAAGAGTTGGTTAAAGTTTTAGAAATAAGATATTTTTTGAAGGAAAAAGGCAAAGAACCCTTGAAACTTGGTGTAAGTTGGAAAATCAAGATGTGCATGTAGGAAATTTGTTTTGACTTATCATTCGAAGTCGTTTATTTATTTTGTTTGTGTTAGTTGTTTATTTTATTTTACTGTTATTTAAACTGCATGGATGTTATATTAATATCACTTACCTTGGCTTACCTTTTCAAGATGGTAGATGCGGGTGATGACGGTTCTGAGAGGAGACGCCGCTCGGGGAAAGCGGCCCAGACCGATTCTATTGGCGGCTCTAGTCGATCTAGAGGTAGTTGACGATCCACCGAACGATCCTCATTCAGTCAGAGTGGGCAGGGGAGTAGGCTACCTATCGACCCTTTTCCTCCGGTTAAGCAAGCTTTTGCCGAGGAGATTGATGCTGAGGAAGAGGTACCGGGCCTCGAGGATTAGGTGACCGGTTATGGGAGAGCTTCTTCCAGACATAGACAAACGGATGCCGACTTGGGAGATCTGCAGATACCGGACGTCCCACCACTCGGGGATCTTGCCTATCACCCCAGCGTGTATTCCAGACAGCACTTGCCGCCTCCGCGGGTACATACAGCTTTCAGAGGGGCTATTCATCAGGTGTTTGTGACCATGCGGCGAGCTGCCCCATCATATCGTGCCTTCTTGGTGGAGATCGGATTCGGCGCTTTTATGGGATTACAGGCTAACCACCTGAACCGGCATTTGGTACTGGCACTTGTTGAGAGGTGGTTCGGGGAGACTGGGACCTTCCATTTTATCGGCTTCGAGTTAGGTCCTACTCCTTTAGATTGGGCGATTATTACAGGGCTCTCATTTGTCGGCTGACGGATCACCCTGCACCCAGTCAGCAGGGACGAGGCCTGTTTGCTGTTGGACTTGCCTCATCCTGAGCGTTCTACTTTCTTGGTCTCTTGGATTAGTCAAGATGAGCACACTTTTGCTACTGAGCCATCGCCTGCCAGGCGGGACATCATGAGACGGCGACTTGTATTGTATATCATCTTTAGCTGCTTCTGCAACAACAACAAGTCACTCGTGCCGTGCCGTTTGGTGAGTATAGTAGCTGATCTGGGGGCTTTGTCTGAGTTGGACTGGGGGTCCTTTTCTTTTAACTACTTTCTTCGATCGATACGAGTTCGGACTTCTTCTGAGCAGCATGACTAGCTTCTGGCCTTTCCTTGTCTGGTGGAGTTACGAGTACTTGCCGGTGCGTTACCCTGCAGTTGTTGAGGATGATCTCTATCCTCGTGCTTTGAGGTGGGCTCATGACCGGGGTAGCCCAGCGATCGGAGATTACTGACTTTGTGATGCTCCGGGCTAACCTGGAGCTGATTGAGGCGAGGGATGTGACCTGGCGACCCTTCATTGGATCAGTCCATTACGAGATAGTCCGGTACCTAGTCCCGTTGTCTTTGTCGAGAGCTGCTTTTCTCAGTGATGACACTTAGGAGTCCTATCTTAGAGAGTGACATTGGCGGCAATTTCATAAGGAGTTCCAAACAGCAGGGGCTCCACCAAAGTATATGTTTGAGGCCCTGGTGGCAGGAGTGCCTATCCCTTACTAGGAGCGCCAGCCAGGTGCTGAGTTCTTGCGTCCTCCGAATACAGATTATGTTACGCACTTTGGGGCTCATTCGGTTGGTGCCTTCACCCGGTTTGAGGTAGTAGTCGGCGGGTACGCTGTTGGCCAGGAGGTGGTTGACTTGTGGCGCCGTGCTGGAGGATATGTGCCCCAGGCTGAGTTTACTGCTGTGAGAGACTAGAGAGACCAGTACCAGATGGAGTGGGACCAGTACCAGGCTGAGGTAGCTTCCCTGACGACTCGGTTATCTTAGATGGGTGATGGGGGGGGGTAATGTTATTTTTTCTTTGCTCCTTATTGCTCTGCTGTTGCTTAGTTCCTTTTGTATGCAGCTGATTTCGGTTCTATCTTCCCTGCAGGATGGTGGTGCTTCGAGTAGTTATCCACCTCCTCCGATGCCGGGCTTCGGGGATTTTGATCCAGATGACATCGACTTCGACCTGTGATAGATGCCCCTTGTGGAGACTTTGATCCTCTTTTGCCCCTGGTCCTTGAGTTGCTTAGTTCCTTTTGTACGCAGCTGATTTCGGTTCTATCTTCCCTGCAGGATGGTGGTGCTTCGAGTAGTTATCCACCTCCTCCGATGTCGGGCTTCGGGGATTTTGATCCAGATAACATCGACTTCGACCTGTGATAGATGCCCCTTGTGGAGACTCTGATCCTCTTTTGCCCCTGGTCCCTGAGTTGTATTTATGTTAAACAGTTTTATTCTGATATTTTTGTACAAAAATGAATATTTATGGTACTTAGATGCATGGATAGACAGATACATTTATGATCTTTACAGCTAGGCATATGATCAAATGCATGTGATGTATGATGATGTTAGATATTTATTCCATGAGTTGATGCTGATGACTTCTATTTCTACAGGGAGTTATATCCTATGTGTGCAAAGCCCATGTTGAAAAAAAAAATTTCTTTTTTTTTTAAAACACATGTACAGGTTAGAAGTATGTTAATAAAATAACGCAAGGTGCTGGTAGACTTGTAATCCTGGGAATGGTAACTCCCTCCTCCTTGGGGATTTAGCCTCTTTTCTAGCCCAACCCTACTTTGATTGAATGATAGCACTTCGCACCTTTCTCAACCTCTTGATCGTCTCCAACTTTCTATCTTAGGGTTAGTGTATAGGGTTATTGGGCTGAGACTCTCGACTCTCGGGGTTTTAGCAACAACTTACCTGACCTTTGGCAGAGCGATAAGTGGCCAGTCATTTCAATCCGAGAAGACTTTGTTTAGGACCGTAATGTAGGCTAGGTTATGGGGTTTTAGAAATAACGGGATATGTAGGCTCAAATTCAATGTTGTTTTCAGCAAGATTTAGATCCATACTGTCCTTAACCGTTTTTTCAGTAGGATTTGCATTTTTTTTTTTTTTTTTTAGCTTTGGCAGCGTATCTAATTCATTTAGATCAAGCAATCCATTTTCAATCAGAGAGGACTTTAATAGGGTTGTAATGTAGGCTATGGTTTCGGGGTTTTACAAGAAAAGGGTAAAAGGCTCAAACCAATTGTTCCTACTGGGCTTCCTTGTATCCTAGGATTACCTTTAAACTTCCTTCTTGCTTTTGACCATATACTTCTCAGGGTGAAAATGACCCTATTCTTTCACCCTTTCTATATACTTTTTGAGATAAACATAACTTTCTTCTCATATGCTTTTGAAGATAACTCAATCATGATTTTCTTCAAGCCTTTCATTAAAGGATTTTTTCTTTTTTCTTTTCTTTTTTTTTTTTTTTTTTTGGCCTTTTGCCCCTTGGCAACTCCTTTCCTTTGCTTGAACCGTCTCGAGGAATAAACTGTCTCGAGAGAGGGATTGAAAAGGGGACTTATCGTCCTCGAAGAGACGTGCCTGGATTGGAACCGTCTCGAGGAATAAACTGTCTTGAGAGTGGGATCGGAAAGGAAAGGACAATGCCCCCTAAAGGCATTTTGGTCATTTTGCCTCTATTTGGGCCTGACAGCCCCGCAAAGCGATGGACAGACGGGATTTAGACCTAGAGAATTGGTTTCGATAGGAATATGCCCACAATGACTTGAAAACAAGTCTGGACGAAATGTAGACTGCCTAGCGGTCAAAAATGGGGTGCTTACACCCCTCTTATGGAATGAATTGATGTGCATGCCATGAGTCCTTAGGGCTGCACGGGAACCCTTAGGGTTTGGGTAGGTTTAATGTATGGGAGAGTGAACTAGGTGTCACTCTCTTTGGGTTGATCATATGCATAAGAATGCAGTGACTTGAGTTACTTGGAACTCTTGTCTTGACATGGAATATGAAATGCATGAAAATGGAAGCATAAAGTATAAGGAAAGAGAATACAGTTAAAGTAAATATGCATGTATGAGCAGTTAGACAAGCATTATAACATTAAGAATACAGTCATTATAACAACACAAATAAACAGGTATAAATAAAAGTAAAAACAGTCGCCCTTTCCTCCATGGTTTTGAAAAAGGTGCGCGTGTCTTAAATCTGGCAGAGGTTCGGCTATGCGAGGTGTCTATATAAGTATGAGATTGAGGGTTGACTAATGCATCCTAAAAAGGCTCGGTCCCCGAATATTCAAACCTAGGCCCACTCCCCGAGGTAGTGCCATGATCTATTGGTGATTCGAGCAGGGGAACCATCAAGAGGCCGTAGGCGAAGAAACTGACACAACATCTTGCCCACAACTAATATACCGTTTCCCCTTTCTAATTAGAAGGGTCATATCAGGGTAAAAATGCAAGTATGCAGAATGCAGGTGCACATGCAGTGTGTGTGTTATTTTTTAAAAGTAGAGGAAAGAGCCCAACAACTCTTATCCATTCTGTTTATCACATTCATGCATAGCAGTTAATAAAATTTAAACAAAAAGTGCACCTACGAAACAAAGATGCAAGAGTTAGTATGTGGATGACAAACTTAATACAAGATAATATGAATAAATGTATAGTTTTTGAAAACAATTTTGAAAATTTGGTTTTGAAAATTTAAAGTGAATAGGACTAAACAAGTTAATTGAATACTCTACAAGGGTGAAGGGTAAAGAGACATGATTACGGTCTAACCCTCTAAGTGTCCCCAGTGGAGTCGCCAGCTGTTGCGCCTAGATTTTTCGCACTCGAAGAATACACACACAAGCGGGAAAAATACTGTACTCTCTCGTTAGAACTCATCCTCCTAGAAGAATGAGTGCAACTAGGTTTGAATTGAAAATTGACTTGAATAAAGGGCTTTTGAAAAAAGTTTGGAGTCGCCACCTAACTTAATTAAAGTGAGTTAGGTCACCTAAAAACTAATCACAATCCGAAAACTACACTTAGGGTTTTCAAAAAATGATTTTGAAAATGCTTCCTCAAGAGAGGGTTTTTAGGAAAACGGATTTTTAGCAACCTTTAGAAAATATTTAAGCCCTTTTTTGAAAATAAACTCCATTTTGATCTTTGAAAACAGTGATCCTAGGTTCGGAGGTTGGTTACGTGTAGGGAAGACGCACTAAGCCATCACCCTACCCCGCTCTTACAGTACCTACATGTCTATTTACCCTAGATTCACTTATAAGAGTCTTTAACTAACAAATGTCTAATCATGTCCACTTTAGAAAAAGAATGTTTAAAAAGACATGATGCTTGATATGCAATGTAAGAAAAGAAAGTTGGAAAATAAATTTGGAAAGAAATTGATTTGATTTAAAAAGAAATTTGAAAAGATAGATTTAAAATTGAAAAGTTTTAAAAGTTGGAAATAGAGATTTGAAAACAGATTTTTGGAATTGGAAACTTGAAATAGATTATGGAATTGGAGATTTGAAAAGAGTTATGGAAATAAAAGCTTGAAAAATATTGGGGAATTTGAAATTTGAAAAAAGTTGTGACCGCACTCATGAGGGTTGCCTACATATCATTTTTGAGGAATCAGGTCAGTCTTAGTTCGGACAACAGTCCGATAGAAAATAGAATGTTTGATATGGAAGAAGAAATTCAATTGGAATTTGAAAATGAATTGAATTTAGAATAGAATATTGGAATTTGAAATTAAAAAGATTGGACTTTGATTTGGATAGATAGGACTTGGAAGAAAGATTTGGACTTATTTTGCAAAGATTGAGATTTAGGAAATCTAGACTTAAGAAAGACTTAAGACTTAGGAAAGACTTGAGGTTTAAGAAAGATTTGACTTGAATATTAGACTAGGAAGATTAGGGAAAGATTGGATTTAGGAAAGGTTCGAATTTAGGAAAGTTTCAAAATAGAAAAGTTTCAAATTAAGAAAATTTCAATTTGGGAATGTTTCAATTTAGGAAAGTGACATTTTTTTAAAGTTCCGTTTTAGGAAAGTATTGATTTAGGAAAGTTTTAAAATTAAGAAAGGTTTTGAAATAGGAAATGTTTCGTTTTAAGAAAGTATTAAAATTGGAAAGTTTTGAATTTAGAATGTTTTGAAATAGGAAAGTTTTGAAAGTAAGAAAGTTTTGAGTTTATAAAGTTTTAGATTTGGAAAGATTTGAAATTTAGGAAAGTTTAGAATTTTTTAAGTTTAGGATTTGGAAAAGTCAGGATTAGGAAAGATTTAGAAGTTTAAAGTTTAAGGAAAGATTTAAAAGTTTTGGAAAACTTATAGTTTAGGAAGGTATGGGATTAGGAAGGAGTGAATTAGGAAAGATTTGGAGTTGGAAGGATTGAGATTCGTATTTCCTAAAACAAGGGATTGGATTTTGTTTCTAAAAAGAGGTGTTTTGATTTTGTTTCCAAAAACGGAGGATAGGATCTAGTTTCCTAAATGTGAAATTGGATTTGGTTTCCTAAAGGGGAGATTGGATTTGGTATGGATTTGGAAAGATGATGTTTAGAAACTCTAAATTTAGAAGACTATAGTTTTGACATAGAAAAAGGGTTTTTGAAAACTTATGATTTTTTTATGTAAAAAGGGAGATTTTGGAAACCTAGGTTTTGAGGCAAGAAAAGTTAGGGTCTCCTAATCGTTGGCTCTAGGGTTTAACTTGGACTCTAAGAAAAGAGATTTTTGAAAATTGAGCTTTTAGAAAGGGATATTTTTGAAAAGAGATCCTAAAAGGAGTTTTTAGAAAGTAAGTTTTGAAGAGAGAGTTTTAGAAAGAAGATTTTGGAAGAAGCTTTTCGGAAAGAGTTTTTAGGAAAAAGATTTAGGGAGCGTTTTTAGAAAGTGAATTTTGAGAATATTTTGGAAAGGAGTTTGAAAATAAGTTTTTGAAAAATAGATTTTTGGAGGGAGTTTTTGAAAACAACTTTGGAAAAGAATTTTGAAAAGGAGATTGAAGAGAGTTTTTGAAAGTATGCTGGAAGAGAAATTTTTAGAATGAGAGATTTATAAAGAGAGTTTTTAAAAAGTATATAAAATATCTCACTTTCCTAAAGGATTCTAACCATAAGAAGGCTAGAACCACTTTAGGATAGTGGTTTTAAAAATAACAAGGATTTAAAAATATGGACCATATTGGTCACTTTAAATGTAACACTTTCTTAAAGCAACCCTAACCATGAAAAGGCTAGAATCGTCTTAGAATTGTGATTTTGAAAACAAGTTTTGAAAAAGAAAGTTTTGATGTAAGTTTGAAAACGATGTTAATGCAAGTTTTGAAAACAAGTTGGAAAACGAATTTTGGAAGAATGCAAGATTATGATATGCACAATGCAAATTGGGGTCATGAACATATAAGGTTAAAGGCTTCACCACATAATCAAAGGGGCCGAACCCACATGGTCTCCAATTAGACTATAAGAAAGCCCTCGACATAGTGACCCTCCAATGGCCTAATCCGACACATGGACCGGGAAATCTCTTATTTCAAGCATGCAAGAAAGGGGGGGAAGAAGATGGGGGATTAAGATAGAAGAAAACCCAAGTGGGTTCAAAGAGAGAAGAGAGGGGAAAGATGCGTAAACTTAAATAGAAAGCCTACCTTGTGTCTTGTTTATGTTGCTTTGCTTTGCTTTGCTTTGCGCGCTTTATTTCTCTTGCTTTGCTTCGGTCTTCGCTTCAGTCTTCGTCTTGATCTTTGAGAGCTTCGGGTTGTAGCACTTCAAGTCTTCAATGGAGGGTTTGGAGGCTAGTGTATGAGTATATAAGAGTGTGTATGAGTGTATAAGAGGCTAGGGTTTGTGTATGGAGGCTAGGGTTTGAAAAACCTAAAGGAGACTAAGGTTTTGGGAGGCTACGAGCTCTGTGTATCAAAAATTAGGGTTTTTAGACGAAGTTTGTAGAACTCTTTCACACTGGAAGAGGCTCTGTATTTATAAAGAGAAGAATGACCTGGCACCTGTTGCAGTGGCACCAAGCCCAAAATCCTTCCTAGTGGCGCCAGCCACTTAGAAAAGTTTTAAGGTCGGTAAGCAACGTATCTTCAGAAGATTTAGGTGCCTATACTAGTGATTACCATGCAATTTTTAGTCTGACTTCACTAAGAGTGGCTCCGAAAGGTCCAGAAAGGATTTAAGGGATCGGGAATGGCCTAGAAGGCCAGAAAAGGGTAGGAACCCTTAGAATAGAGTCCCGGGGGGTAATGGACTTGAAAAAGGATGTCAAGGTTTGTTAGAGGGGTCGATCGGGCTATTAGAGGCAAAATGGTCAACCGGGCCGGAAAGCTACCAAGACAGACTCAGAATGTCCCGGAAGACGACTCGAGATTTGGAAACATTATTTAGAATGTTCCCAAAGGTTACCGGTTTGATACCCAGAGCCGGTGTGGTCGGAAAAGGCGACCGGCTCACCAAGGGCAAAACGGTCATTTTGCACTGGGTTTGCCGGAATTCACTCGGAATGATCCAGAAAGATAATGAAAGATCGAGAATATTATAAAAAGTATTCTCGAGAGGTTACCGGTTTGATACCCAGAGCCGATGTGGTTCCCGGGGCGCTCAGATGCCTAAGGGCAAAATGGTCATTTTGATCGGAAAGTCTCGGAATTGGCCCAAAACTTACTAAAAGGCACCTAATCATGTCGGATTGCTTTTAAGAGAATCTTGGAAAGGTGGACTTACCATTCTGAGGATTTAGGTACTTTCTCGAGAAACATGCCAAAAATAGCCCTAGGGGCAGTTTGGTCATGTTTCACCGAAGTGGGCTAGCAGGCACCGGTATTGACTTGGGTTTTGAGTGTTTCCACCACTTTGAGGGCAGTCCCATGATATAGGGGTTTGTTGGCAATTCCCTATATCGACCTGTTTGCGAGTAATTTCTTTTCCAAGGTTTCAAGCAAAGTTTCTTTGTCTACGAAATTAGCTAATACTAAAAATCTTAACAATCTCTCCCTTTAGCAATTCCGTGACAAAAGTTAAACACTCAAACAAAATCATTACCACAATTGCCACCAAATTCTCACGAACTCCGGTTTAAAATTACTTGCTCGATTCCTCAAATTTTTTTTCTCCTTGGCTTCAACCTCACCACGGTCACTAAGGAGTCCTTAAAAAGTAACTTACTTGGATGAGAGATTATTTCAATTCAAACAAATTTTTGCCGTATCACTCAAGCAGACTCCGAGCGATGCTCTCGGGATTTTTGTTTTTGCACAATTTTCACGTATCGCTCGAGGCATGTATGTTACTTGTGCTAACTTAAGGGGTTGATTTGAGGGGGAGAAAATGATATTGCTTGTGGATATAATTATTATTATATACATTTATATATATAGTTTTTTGTTGATTTAAGTTCTTGGGATGGAATTTGTAATGAGTGTGTTTGGGTATTTAAGTTTTGTCACGGAATTACCAAAGGGAGAGATTGTTAAGATTTTTAGTATTGGCTAATTCTGTGGATAAATACACTTCGATTGTAATTTTATTTTAAGTTGTATTTGGGTTGAAAAGTCCAAGATTCAAGTTCAAGCTGCCAGAGTACAACCTATCTAACAGTACAACCCTTTAAAGCACGTAGAGTTAAAACTTTGAAAGACCATATTTCTTTACTCAAGTGTTCCTTCAAGCTACATAATATATGGATTCAATGTAACTTTTCGAAAGCAATCTGAATATGCAAAGAAACATGGCACGAGCAAAGTCTGCTTCGCTCGAGCGATATTCTCATCGCTCTAGCGATACGTGAAAATTTCGTAGAAGCAAAAATCCAAAGAGCATCGCTCGAAGTCCGCTCGAGTGATATGGCAAAATTTTAAACTCTTCAGGTGTGAGAGCACTATAGATAGCATTTAGAGTTTTGCTATTCCAGTTGAAATTAGCATAACCACTTACATCCCATTGTTTATAGGTCTTAGGGTCAGTCGTAGTTCCTACAGTCATTATGGGAATGCTGTAGCCATTCATAACAGCTAGCCAAGCCATTTCATCTATAGACTTGATGAAGGCTCTCATTTGACCTTTCCAATAAGGGTGATTAGAGCCATCTAATAGTGGTGGTGTAATAGTAGATAGTTCCTCCTTAGGTAAATCCATGAATACGAAAAATAGGATCACACTCAATAAATAACTAGGAGTGACCCGCTTTGATACCAATTGAAATTCGGTTTTCCTTAGATTCACAATTAACCTTTACCTATGTGAGTGCAATATGCAACACAGGCAATCAATCACTCGATAATAAAGAGACACAGCAATATATCGTGAAAACTCAAACTCGAAAAAAAAACCACATCCAGCAAGCCAAGCACTAAATTGAGCAGTTTACACAAGTACAACTTACAACTCTTGACAATTGAACTCCACAACTGTCGTTTGAATCCCCTCAAACTCCAGTTTAAGTCTACTTGCTCGACTCCTCGAGTTTCTCCTCTCTGCGCTTCAACTTCAACACCGAATCTTCACAACGTTCTCCATCTTCAGAATCCTCTTAAGACGATCTCAACATGATTCGCTTCAGTTTAGAATCAATGGTGAAGAAACACTGTATGCTCAAATAATCATCAAGATTATCACCTTCTTTGTTTCTCTTCTCTGAATATTTTTTGTATCTTTTTTCACAACTCTAGAGTCACATCTAACAATTAATTTTTGAGAACTCTTTAGCTAGATCTTTTCAACCAATCAAGAGGTAGTTCTAGCCTACCTTCTTGGTAATGCACTCTACATACTAAGATTGTTCTCGAAAAGTTACATGGAATCCACATATTATAGATCTTAAATGGATACCTGAGCAAAGAGATATGATGTTCTAAAGTTTTAGCTTTGCATGCTTTAAAAGCTCGTACTGCAACTTGAAAAGCTTGTACTCTGACAGGTTAAACTTGAATCTTGAACTTATTTGACCCAAATACAACTTGAAACAAGATTACAAGCCAATATTTTTCTTTATACAAAATTAGACAATACTAAAAATCCTAACAATCTGTCCCTTTGGCAATTTTATGACAAAACCTCAAATAGCGAAAAACTAACTACTTAAGTACAATCCTAACCCAAGATCTAATGATTTTAGAACTTTGAAGTATAATATAGAGATAGATACAACCTATTCGTTCAAGCTTCATAATATATAGATTTCCTATAACTTTTCGAGAGCAATCTAAATATACGGAGAAACATGGCTTGAGCGATAGGTGAAAATTCTGCAGAAGCAAAAATTCAAAAAGCATCTTTGGCACTATAGAAAAGTTACATGGAATCTATATAACTTGATAGCCAAAGATTATGAATGCATGTAATCTATTAAAGCAACTTGAAACAAGGTTACAAGCAAAGTATAACCTTGTATCAGAGCGAGGTCACAAGTTCAAGTCCCAGGATTGTTGCTTGCAGGGGGGAGGAGATTGTTGGCTTTATATGAATTAGGACTTACCTATGTGAGTATTATATGCAATGCAATCAATCAATCACACAAAAATTAAAGAGACACAGTAAATTATCGTGAAAACCCAAACTCGGAAAAAAAATCACATCCAGCAAGCTAAGCACTAAGTTGAGTAGTTTACACAAATACAACTTACAATCATTAACAATTGAACTCTACAATTGCCGTCTGAATCCCTCGAACTCCGGTTTCAGACTACTTGCTCGACTCCTCGAATTCCTGCTCTCTGCGCTTCGACTTCAATACCGAATCTCCACGGTGTTCTCTGTCTTCAAAATCCTATCAAGACGATCTCGATTTGTGTGTCTTCAATTCAGAACCAATGGTGAAGAAGCTCTGTATGCTCAGATAATTAACAAGATATTCACTTTCTTTATTTTTCTTCTTTTTATATTTTTTTATTCTACAAAGATCTTTTTTACAATAAATTCTTTTTACTCTTATAGCATCCTTAGAATCCCTCAGAAGGTAGACTAGAACTACCTTTTGATTGACTGTAATGATCTAGCTAAAGAGTCCTCAAAACTTGGCTGACTTAGATGAGATTAAATTTCAATTCGAACAAACTGCTGCCGCATCACTTGAACGAACTTCGAGTGATGCTCTCTGGATAATAACATCCAACCTAAAAGCTAAGCTGTTAAGTGGTGCTGACTACCTCCCTTATAAGGCCCAAGACCTCCCTCCTCCTATTCAATGTGGAATCGTGATGTACTCCCTTATGGGTCGGACCACCCTACTTACTCCACCTGAGCACTTGGTGTAGAATCGGATTAAGAGTTGGGCTATTCTGATACAACTTGTCACAGGTCGGGCGTTTGCCATCCAACCCAAAAGCTCAAGCTAGTAGAGTGCGCAGCGTTCCCAATGGAAGCGTCTTAAGTGGGCTGGTCTATTCTTGCCCCAAATGGGCCCCACCACCTCGGTAGTCAACCAATATACTGTAAGCACCCCATTTTTAACCGCTCAACAATCTCCGGCCCGACTGGACTCACATTCAAACTGACACAGACACATTTAAGCTCAAACTAACTTTCTAGACTCAATTCAGTCAATCAACCGCTTTAAGCCAAAATACAAGTTTGGCTGTGACACATTTACCAATGAATGTGATGCCTTTGGAAACCAATTCGTCACACACTATCAGAGTGGCGAAAACACTCAAAACCCGGGTCAACACCAGTGTCTGCTAGCCCACTCTGGTGAAAAATGACCAAACTGCCGCTTGGACCCTTTCGGCACTCTGTTTGAAAAAGTACCTAAGACCTTAGAGTGATAATTCCATCCTTCTAAGATTGTCCCAAAGATAATCTAGCACATTCTAGCGCCTTCCAGTCGCTTTCGGATCGATTCCGAGAGCATCCGATCAAGATGACCATTTTGTTCCTAGGCATCCAATTGCCTCTGGGAACCACACCAGCTCTGGGTATCAAACCGGTCACTATTTAGGGATACTTCTAATAGTATTTCCAACCTTCCAATACCTTTCTGGACCATTCCTGGTCCATTCCGACGAAACCAGTGTATTTCCAACCTGGTCCATTCCTGGTGGGCCGGTCACCCTTTCCAAACCAAATCAGCTCTAGGTATCAAACCAGTAACCCTTTAGAACACTCCTGATAGTGTTTTTAACCTTCAAGCTTTCTCCTAGATCACTCCGGGTCGATCCTGGTGTTTTTCCAGTTTAGATGACCGTTTTGCCCCTGGTGGGCCAGTCACCCTTTTTAACTATTCTGGCACTAGTTCTCAAGCCAATTACCTCCAGAACACTCTTTCAAGGATTCTTGTCCATCCCTGGCCTTCCATATTATTCTCCAACTTTTCAAAGTCATTCCTAGTGGAGCCAGGCTAAAAATTACATAGTAATCACTAGGACAAGCACCCAAATCTTCTACCTTACATCCCAATGGTCAAAAGATCTATTTCTTACCGCCTTAAAAGTTTTCCAAAGGAGCTAGTGCCACTAGTAGTGGCGCCAAGCCAAAAAATAGCCAAGCGCCACTCTTTGTGGTGCCAGCAACATGCGCTAGTTCTTGTTTTAATTGCCTATAAATACTGATCTCTTCCTGCGTAAAAACGATGTGTAAACTCAATCCAGAACCTTGCTTCACTAAAAATAGGCTGCGAAACCCTAATTTTCTCAAGTCTCCTTCAAACCCTAGCCTCCCAACACTCTATATACACAAACCCTAGCTTCTACACACTTCATATATTTAAACACAAGCCTCTAAACATCCATTGAAGATCAAGTGCTACATGTTCAAAGCTCTCAAGGGAAAGTAAGCAAAGCAAGTAAAGCAATCGAAGCAAAAGAAGAGATAAGGTAGGTTTTCGATTTAGTTTATGCAGTCCCCCCTCTTTCTTCTTTCTCTAAACCCACTTAGGTTCTCTTCTATTTTAATCCCTATCTTCTACCTCCTCTTTTTACATACTTGAAACAAGGGACCTCCTGGTTCAGGCCTAAGAAGTCTGGGAGAGAATCACCGTGCCGGGAATTTTCTTTAAGTTCCCCCTAAAATGGTGTGGGTCCGACCTCCCTTAATTATGTGGTAAAGCCTAACCTTGTATGTTCATGATCTTATTACATTATGATTGTCATGTTCGTGCATTGCATTCAATATTACATTCAAAGATATTTTTAAACTGGCATCAAAATTCTCTTTCAAAACTTGTATTCGAAACCTCCTTCTTTCAAACTTGTTTTCAAAATCACACTCCTATGATGATTTTAGCCATTCCATGGTTAGGGTTGTTTTAGGAAAGTGTTATATTCAATGTGATCATCAAAGTCCAAAGAGTTCAAATCATAAATTGTTTTTCAATAAATTACAATCCTAAAGTGATTTTAGTCATTCCATGGTTAGGGTTGTTTTTGGGAAACTATTACATTCAATATGATCATTATGGTTTATATTTCAAATCCAAATTATTGTCAAAATCATAACCTTAGAATGGTTTTAATATTTTCATGGCTTGAATGGTTTTAAGAAAGTGAGATATTCAAGAGACTTGCAAAAGTCTATATTCAAACCTTTCTAAATTGTTTTGCAAACCTACCTTCTAAAAGGTCTTTTCAAGTATTCACTTTTCAAAAACTCTTTGTCTTGAAATCCAAGTCAAAACCTTAGAATCCATTATTAGGAAACCCTAATTCCTTTCTTAAAATCATGATTTTCTATTTGCCTCAAGTCACAACTTTCCAAAACCCTTTTTCTGCATAAAATCATAGATTTTCAAATTCAAGATTTTCAAAACTCAAGCTTTCTAATTTCGGGTCAAATCGAATCTTATCCAAATAGAAAACCAAATCAAATCTTTCAATTTTAAAAACTAAATCAGATCTTCTATTTTTGGAAATAAAATCCAATCTTTTGCTTTAGAAAATAGAAATCAAATCTTTCCTAAGTTTAATATTTTCAAATTCTAAAACTTCTTTTTTCAAAACTTTTTCAAAAACAAAATTTCCTTTTTCAACTTAAATTCGATCTTTTCAAATGCTTTGCATAAACCCTAAGGTCTTAGGATTGCCTAGATCCCAAGTTACTTCAATCCTAGATCAAACCTTTTCAAACTCAACTTTCTAAATTCAACTTTTTAAATCTTTTTAAATTCCAACTTTCCTAATATCAAACTTTCAAATCTTATTTTCAAATTTCCAATCTTTCTAGGTTCAAACCTTTCTTAAATCAAGGCTTTTCTAAAATATATCTTTCTAAATCAAATCTTTCCAAAAATAATTCTTTCCTAAGATAAAAACTTTCCTAAAATGGAAACTTTTCTAAAATGAAACATTTCTAATTCAAAGTTTTCCCAAGTTCAAGTTTTTGAAATTCTAACTTTTTAAATTCTTCCAAATCAAATATTTCCAAAGCAAGTCAAATATTTACAAGTCTTTTCTAAATCAAGTGTTTCTAAATCAAATCAAATCATTTTCTAATCTTTCTTAAATCCGAATTTTCTAGTTTAAAACTTTTCAAAAATAGAACTTTCCTAAAATAGAACTTTTTTAATTCGAAACTTTCTAAAGTCAAATTTTCCAAAACGAAACTTCTCAAATATATGTTTAAACCTTAGGTTACAAAGACTCTAGGAGGCCAAAACTTAAAGTTCAACCCTTAACCCTAAATCAAGGAGCTTCAACTCTTTCTCTAAACTAATATAGTTTTCAAACTCCAATTCAAGTCAGGATGATTTCAAAATTCAATTCAAGCTTTCAAATTAAAGTCATTTTCAAATCAAAGTTCAATTTCAAATGCTCCAATCAAAATTCAAAATCAAACATTTTCAAGTCAAACTGTTCAAAGATCTCAAAGTGTCTATTTTTAATCGGACTATGAGTCCGAACTACGACTAACCTGATTTTCAATAAAGGGATACGTACGCAACCCTCATGGGTATGGTCACAACCTTTTTCAAATTTTCAATTTCAACAATCTTTTTCAAATTTCAAATCCCCTCTTCGAACTTATTTTCAAAGTCAAATATTTTTCTTGCACTTACATGTTATGCATTATATCAAACATTCTTTCAAAATTCTTTTCAAAGTGGATAATATTGGACATTTATTAATTAAAGATTCTAAATGAGTGAATCTAGAGTAGAAAGACATGTAGATATCGCAAGTGCAGGATAGGATGATAGCCTATTGCATCTTCCCTATACGTAACCAACTCTCAGACCATAGATCATTGTTTTCGAAAGACTAAAACCGGAGTCATTTTTCAAAAGGGGCTTAAACATTTTCTAAAAGTTGCTAGACAACCTATTTTTCAAAAAACCTTCTCTTAAGGAAGTTTTTCAAAACCTTTTTAAAAATCCTAAGTTTAATGTTCGGATTGCACTTAGTTTTAGGTGACCTAACTCACTTTAATCAAGTTAAACTCCAAATATTTTTTAAAAGTCCTTATTCAAATCAATTTCTAATTCAAACCTAGTTGTATTCGTTCTTCTAGGAGGATGTATTTTAATGAGAGAGTACTGTGTTTTTCTCACTTATATTTTTTTGAGTGCAAAAAATCGGAGCGCGACATATACGTGAACCACTCACGTGAAGAACCATTACCCTCTCTCCACAAGCAATATCTTTGTGACCTGATAACCTAGTCTCAAGCAAAGTGTAACCTGGTATGAAGTTTCATAATCTTAGACTTTTTGATCCAAATGCTTCTTGAAACAAGATTACAAGTAAAGTGTCTTTGTCCACAGAATTAGCCAATACTAAAAACCTAACAATCTCCCCATTTGATAATTTCGTGACAAAACTTAAATACTCAAACAAACTTAATTATCCAAACAAAATCATTACAAACTCCAACCCAATAAACTTAATCAACTAAAACAACGAGTTATATAATATAATGAAGTCAGATGAATTTTAAAATTTATAGTTGCACATACAGAAACAATACAACCTTATTTTGTTACTTTCACATTCAAAAATTCTTGACGAGAGAAAACTGTTATTTCCAACAAGAAGCATACCTAAAAAAGGAAAGTAGTAGGACTCCAAACTTCCAAATGGATGATTTGGACCAACGAGGTAGGAGGGCTTTTATTTAACATCATTATTATCATTTTGTAAAATTGTCACAGATATGTCGCATAAAAAGTAAGTCATATAACACGAGCAAGTAATTTATTCCCCAAACTTTATGGGCATGTCCCTCTTCTTTCGAACTATTATTCGGTACACACTGCAATTTTATTTTTCCTCTTACAAAAGTTATGAATTCCCTCCATTGGTAGAGGCATTACTCTCCTATCTGAGTCATAAAACTCACGAATTCTGCAAGGGAAAGGGTGCTACTTTTATATGTTCTTGTTTGAGTCTCATTCTCGAATAAAGGTATAGCGGTTAGTTAGTACTAAGTATTCGGTATTTATTCCTATCAAATGATAACACTTGACTTGTGAATTTACGACTCACCTGAATTTGTAATGTAGTTGGAAGGCTTTTAAGAAAAAAAAATAGTACATGGCAAAATCTGATTAGATATTATCTTAAAAGTCTTTCCACTACGCCACAAATTTAGTTTAATGGCATATTCACATGCTACATGTCATTCTTTGATAGAAATGAATACCGGGTACTCAATACCATAGTTAGTAAAATACAAAACGATAAAAGAACTGTACGTAATATGTACGGGTTTAATACGAATTTTTTTAAAATATGGTAATAAAATTTAGCATAAAAATACGAGAACGTAAAAAATACAAATATATAATTATCTGAGTATTATACAAACATTAGTTAAGAAGTAAGAACATCAAATACCATAACACTTATAAGTAATTTCGTTTTATATATCTTAGTATGTAGTATGTTTTTCTCATATATATTATTTTTTAAAATGTATTACTAACAAACAGTTAAATTAAAGTGGTAGATAAATAAATTTTATTATTTTAATACTTGATATAAGAATAGGTTAATTTGTCAATTTTAATATGTGATTTAATATATTAAGTATTGATGAGAAGCTATATAAAAATATGTTTAATGATTTAAATATATATAATATGAGAAAAGTATCGTAAAAATATATGACAAGATACTAGTGAAGATAGGTTATGCTATTATACAAGGGTTTTGGGAGTGTGCACTACACGCTTTTCCTTAAATTTAACACACACGAGGGCATAACCTGAAATATGATTTATAATTGTGGACTAAAACATTTTTTTTATAATATCCTTACCATATACATTATCAAAGAGATATATGGTTGTTCTTGACATAATCGACAGGGGACAGTTGCTAATGATATCACCAAGTCAAGTAATCGACCATATCACAAACATTAACTGTTACTTACAACCCTTTATTGTTTTGGAAAGTAAAACGAGAATGACAACATAACACCATACGTATTCTAAAATATAAAATATAAGACAATAGGGCAGACTTATATAAATTTTTACAATTTAAGATACTTTTAGAGTAGTTATTTTTTGACAATTAAACATTCAATATAGTATGACTTATTTTTCTTAGATTAATCGTGTTAAAACATGTTTATAAGAGCATTTGACCAATTATATATATATATATATATATATATATTGTCCTGTTAAAACTTCATTATATCTGTTATTTTTTTATTTTTTTATTTTTTTTCCTTCTTAGGTAATTTTGAAAGAAATAAATAAATAAATATTATGGATTTATTAAGATCCCGAAATTTATCATTTTAGAATAAAAATGTACTATGCTTTTAACATGTGTTTCAAAACATAAATCACTAAGGCATTAATGCTTTATGCTAACACAGGGTTAACTTCTCCTAGACAAAAAAAAAAAAAAAGTAATGCTATAGAATAAAAAATTTTGCACTAAATTGTCATACTAAACGATGTGAATGTTTGTCTTTCATTTTAGACAAAAATACTAATATTATGATTTTTAATTAAAAACTATACCACTGACACATCATTTTTGTAGAACTCAACATTCTATAAAAATAGAATTTCTCCCTAAAAATGACCTTGGGTTTATGGTGAAGCTTGGTAAACAGTCCAGAAGTAGATAGTCATGCTATATATATCTTCCCATATCCAACTTTCGCCCTTCTTTCTACTACCATCTCGTCATCTCCGTTCCAAAAGAAGCAAACAGATGGAAAAGAAAGGTACAGGCAGCCCTGGCTTTTACCAGAAAAAAGAAATGTAAAAAACAAAATTACCCTCAAAGTCGATGGATATTTTTTGTTTTTTAACATATGTTTGTCATGACACAGGAGAAGTCATATAAGCCTGTGAAAGTATCATGGATATTGTTAGGATAAATGCTATGTTTCTACGCTTTTCGTAGAGTGAGAAGCTCACAACTGAGATGCATTATTCAATACATTCTTTTTACAGACATATTCTGTGGGTATTATACGTGCTACCTGCTAAACTCCAGATAAACTGTATTGGCACTACACGGTGACAAGACGGCTCTTAGATACGTGCATTTACGTCGTAAAAAGTTCGATCCATGTTAGCTATGCGTAAGGCCTCTCTAGAAGAATGCTTAATAGTCGGGTTAATTCACCGAGTTTATATGCATTTTGAGTTATATATATTTCGACCTAATGCGGACTGCTCGAGAAAATCAAAGAAGATCGAGGACTGACCCAAACTATAGACAAACAGTAAAACTCTGATAGATAAAATAGGGTAATTCTATACAAACAGAAAAATTCATACAGAATTTATTATCAAAATGATGTGGTTAAATGAGAACCATTTATTTAAAAATATAATATCCATCATGGTGACTTTTATTTATAAAAAGATCATTGCCACATCATTTTGATAGAATTTTCTATATAAACTTTTTGAAAAAATAATATTTTTCATAAAATAACATGCTCAGACATCTGAATAATATATATATATATATATAAGAAGTTGTTGCATTTAAATTTTGAAGGGTTGTTACAAGCGGGCCGAGCCAATATTTTGATTTGCCTAAGCTATGCCAGAATTTAATAAATTTCATTTTTTTATTTTTTTGTAAAACAAGCATATGTAAAAGTTATATAAACCAAACAATTTTACAACTAATATGTAACAAAGGTGTACATAAAAAGATAAATATTTAAAAATATCTAAGGAAAAGTACCTATTGAAGTTGTACCCGACGGTTCTTCATAAAATACAAATCATCTATTATCGATCTCTACTCTCTTTGTATAGCCGCTGATGTATGGGAAAAAAGTATAGGCTCAAACCCTAATTTAATGGGGGTCAAATGATTTTTTTTTACGAAAATAAAAAAAAAATTAATGGTTAGATAACATGAGTATAAAACATATTAAAATTTTTTTTTAATGGTTGGACAATAGCATAAAAAGTGTTAAAAAATAGTTAAGACGGTAATTCTACTTCTACCTCTTTCTTAGGGCACTTTATAAATGGTTAATTAATTAATTTAATATTTATTGAGTTTAAAAATTAAGATGTAGGCTATGTTAAGTAATTAGACTATAATAAAAAGTGTTGAGCTGAGTAATAAAAAGAGATGGACTGAACAATAGTGAATTGGGCTAAACTTAGAAATTAAAAAAATTTGAACATTAAAAATTAAACTTGGACTGGACCCCCCTAGGTTATAGCTCAGGGAGCCTTCAACGTCCCTCCACCCCTGGTTACAAGCAGACATGATATATAGATGCTGTACTAAAAGCTAGACAGAAAAATATTAAATCATGTATAACAAAACCACCAATACGATCATGCGGAGGATTAGGAGGGAGGGAAGAACTGAAACATGCAAGGTGACATTATATGGTAGAAATGGAAGGTCACATAGATGCTATTTCAATGGCTTCTAGTCTTGGGAGTAGTGAATTTGTTTGAAAGAAGCCAAATTGTCATGGAATAGAGGTATGAAAGCAACAATGCTTCCATCACCTATGAAGGATGATAGAAGAAACATCATTCCCTCTGTCGGGAAGTAAGATGGCATGAAAATATAAGGGCACCCTCCCCCAGAATCCAGGTGATAAAATGGAAACCTTAGCCAGCTATAAACCTCCAAGTTAGGGCACAAAACAGAGTTGTTCATGTCCGCGGTGGGAATGAGATCCTCCTTTGCCACCTTGTGGTTTGCAAAGTCAATAAATGATCTGAAGTGGTTGTTGTTCACCTCTGTGACTGCATCGTGGATGAGTTTGGCCACGTAGGGGAACGGCTCGCCAGAAGGTCATTCATCTTAGCACTCGGAAAGGCCCAAAGAACCAAGTTCCCCGAGTATTCATTGGCTACTCTAGGGTTTAGCCTCATGAGGCCATTCACTGAAATTCTCACGTGGGTAGTCTCATGGCCGCGCCGCCAAGCAAGGGAGCTTTGGTTATGGCCCCTAGAGATGAGCAACCAAGCTCTCGAAAGTGCTGTAGGGCTTGTTACTACTATTTATCGAAGAAGGCTTGGCCTTGAGCTTGGCAAGGAACTCCAAATGTGAAATTAACTTTGTGAACTACAATATCATCCACAATATTATCGATAGGATAATCCTTCTTCAGTTTCTTATCCCCATCAATTTACTTGTAATTAATCAAGCACTTATTTTTCATCTTCTAAGCATTGTAAAGACTTTATTAGCAATAAAAATGCTCTTTATTGTTAATTTCTTTTGTATTTCTATTAATCAATTTCTATTGTAATGACTTGTATTGTGCAATCAAACTTTGTTCTTGCGACCAATCAGTGAAGAATTAAGCTTGGTGACATTATCAAAGGAGCTTGGTTGGCTGTCAAGGCCCACCCACTTGAGCACTCATTGGGTGTCATGTTGCTTATTTGGAGGACTAATTTGACTTGACAAACCTAAAAGATTCTAGACAATTCTAGGGCATTTAAGTATAAGCTTAATTGTAGAGACATGTAGAGTATTCTAGAACCCCCTACACAAGTGTATAAAATGGAGTGTTCTAGAATAGAGGGTAAAAACTTGTAATCTAGAGTCTTCCACACTAGTGTACACAATGGAATATTTTGAAATGGGGAGGGAGCTTCCTAAGGAAGTTTTTTACATATAAATATCTAAATAAAGTGTGCAACAAGCAGAATACCAGAGTGCAACACGTATCATTTGAAATTTAAGTACAACAAAAAAAAGTAAGACTCATGGACACATGTCATATTCTGGTACCTGCTTGTGTAAAATAATTCTACACTGTCAGTGCATTAAAATTAAACTCTATAGATACGAAGAGATTTTAAGAATGTAATTACCTAACCAATCAATGGAAATTGGATGAGCAAGCCATGCAATTTTTCTTTTAATTTTATATCTAAAGCGATTTTTTGTGTTTATATAAAAAACTTTATTTTCTATGTTGATATCTTTTTTATTTTATTTTTTTGGTATAGTGGAGGTTCAAAACCTTGGGAGGGTGAGTCGAATATGACCTAAACCATAAGTGGGGAGCACCACTATCACTGGGCTCACCTATATCCTTATTTTGATGTCTTTGTATTTAAGAGATATGGTTTTAACAACTTATCAAAAAGAAACGTAGAGTTTTAATTACAGGTCCATAATTTTATACATTATCCCAATTAATATTCTTAAATTTAAATACCCTTAATAGGATTCCTAATTATATTATTTCCTATTCTATAGCTAATTAAAATTGCTTCCTTCTTTAAACCTTTAATTTTGATAATTTCCTAAACTATCTCCTTAGCTTCTGATTTATCTACTAATTAATGTTTAATGTTCTCTCTCACTTCCCTGCTATTCACGGATCTATATTATCATTTTTCAATGATAATTTATTTTCTTTAAAAGTTAAAAGCACTAATAACCCTTGTAAGCATCCCATTTTTGCCCTTTCGGCAATCTCCGGCCTGATCGAACTCCCTTTCAAAACTCCGTAAGTATATTCAAGCCTAAATCAACTTTCAAACTCATATCCAATCAGTCAACTGCTTCTCGGGCCCGCTGGGCCCAATAGAGGCCTAATATCTAAACCTGCCCCTTGGGCCTCCAAGCACGTCTTAAGAAAGTTCAAAATCTCTCAAAACGATAAGTCCACCATTCCAAAATGTTACTAAGCACTTAGGTGTACTCTGCACACTATTCGGCCCAATTTCGAAACCATTCCGGCTAGCTCCGGTCAAAATGATTGTTTTACCCCCTAACACCCCAGCACTACACAAACCTAACCGAACGGTAAAAGACTCTCCTAAAAACATCCCCGAATGACACGACACACTTAACATGACACTCCGATCCATTCTTGACCATTTTCAGCTAAAATGACCATTTTACCCCTGACAACACAAACGCGCCCCAAAACAACACCGGTCCTAGGTTACTGAATAGCGGGCCTGACCATATGCCTCTGTTTAACCTAAGGAAGACCTTACAACCTCAAACACCCGCGACTCAATAAAAGTTCCCTGGAGCGTCTCGCAGACGCTCCGCTAAAATTACCTTTTCTTCCGATTTTCTAGTTATAACGCACCGTCAAATGACTTGAAAAATGCGTAAACTAGAAAATTTATGAAAGCTCGTTCATAGGTCTTTCTATCGATACCGCTCGATCGGATAGATCGTTTCCCGAAGCTCCTCATCGTATGGCTTTAAAACTGCAACTTTCAGTAACCCCTAGAGCATCTCGCAAATACTCCTTTGGGATTGACTTTTCTCCCAATTCCCTTATTATAACGCACCGTCAAACGACTTGAGAAATACGTAAATTAGGGAATTCCTAAAATTATTTCCAGAGTATTTTCCATCGGTACGGTCCGATCGAAGAGATTGCTTCCCAAAGGCCTTGATCATGTGACATGAAAATAGCTACTTTCAAAACCCAGCGGAGCATATCACAGATGTTCTGCAGAAATGCCATTTTATGCACATTTTCCGAGACGATATCTCACACTTCTGAACATCATTCCAACTTTCCGAAAACACGAAAGTTCGCGAGAAACCCTAGGAAAACATCGTGAGTGCAACTGATCCCCTCGAAACCTTCTCGATTGGCTTAATTAACGAGACAAAGTTTAAACAAACACTCCCAGTGACCGAGCGTATGCTACATAGGCCCAGATTTTGATCAGATCGATTAAATTTCAATCAACCGTCGAGATTTAGCCAGTACAATGGGTGCCATGTGGCATTTTTTCACTAGAATAGTACTGGCGCATGTAGCACATGCGCCTGTGTAAATTTTACACAAGCATATGTCCTAAATGTGCCAGTGTCCAAAATTTTGCCTATAAATAAAGGTCTCCCCCTTTGCATATTCCAGAAGCAAAATTGATGCGAAATTCTGCTGAAACTGCTCCAGAACCTCGAATCTCTACATGCATTCCACTCATCCAACACTTAAGCTAGATACCACCTCCCTCTAACCCATACACTTCACCTACATAGCCTTATACACCATTAAACCACTCCTTCCAGTCCCTCAAGCCTACTTGAAGCCATTCAAGTTTAAGTCAAGGCATCCATAGAAGTCTACTAGTATATTGAAGGTAAAAGGTGGTATTCCTTTTACATTTTTGTCTTCCCCCATTCTTCTCTTCTCCCTCCTAGCCTACTTAGGCTATTCTCTATTTTAATCCCCATCTTCAATCCCCTTTTCTTGCATGCTTGAGCCATGAGGGCTCTTATCTCATGCATAGGGAAAGCTACTGGGAGCCGCCGTGTAGGGGGATCTCTCACTAGCCTACTTTAAGATGGTATGGCCTAAAAGCCCCTTGATTATGTGGTCAAGCCTAAAAGCCTTGTATGTATTCATTACCCCCTTGCATTTTGCTAACTTGATCATGTTTTGTGTGCTTGGCTTTATTTTTATGTTTCTAACCATGTGCTACAAAGCTTTCATTACTCTTATTTCCATGTTATTGTCAAGTTTAATATTCTTCTCAAAATAGTTTTAAGAGTTGGCTCCTTAAAGTTTAGGGTGAGACCTTAGAAATCATAGAAAATCCCCCATTAACCCTTAACTGACACCTTTGCACTCTTGCATTCCAACTTGCATAAAAATGGTTTTCAATCCCTCTAAATCTCAAGGTTTCTATTTTCTTAAGTTTAGTGGTTGAAATGGCCCAATGGAACCCTCTCTTGACTAGTCTCCCTTCTATATTGGCCATAGGTGCCCTAAATTGTTAAAATGGTTCCTTTCTCTTTTATTCTTACACAAAAGTGATTTTCAAACTTTTTGATTTCTAAGGTTTCTATTCTTTCAATATTAGTGGTTAGAATGGCTCCATGGAACCCTCTCTTGAGTGGTCTCCCTTTACATTAGTCATAAGAACCTTATCTTGTTGGAATGATTTCCTTTAAAAATAGTTTTCAAAATCTCCTTTTCAAAAATGGTTTTCAAAGATTCATTCTCTCCATCTTTGCTCTAAAAATGATTTTTCAAAGATTGTCACCATTATGTTGATTCTTGAAATCCATATTTTTGCCAAGATAAATATTATAATAGTCCTAAGGAAACCTTCTTTGAAATAGTTTTTAAACACCAACCATATAAACCATACTCTTGGCTAGAGTCAAATTTTCATGGAAATGATATTAAAAAAAGGTTGTCTACTAAAGTCCTTTGCATAACATGATTTGTTTTTCAAAACTTTTTTCGAAATGCGTTAAACCACATTTCAAAACTATCTTCCAATTCAACCCTAGGTTAACTTGACCCTAGTTGTCCAACCCTAGGTTAACTTGACTTTAGTTATCCAATCCTAGGTTAACTTGACCCTAGTTGTCCAACCCTAGGTTAACTTGACCCTAGTTATTCAATCCTAGGTTAACTTGACCCTGGCTGTCCAACCTTAGGTTAATTTGACCCTAGTTGTCCAACCCTAGATTAACTTGACTCTAGTTGCCTAACCCCAGGTCACCTCAACCCTAGGTCACATTGACCCTAATTATCCAACCTTAGTTAGCTAACCCTAGTCCAACTTAACCCTAGGTTAACCTAACTCAAGTTAGTTAACCTTAGGTCATCCTAACCATAGGTTAACCCAAGTATGCTTCAAGATTCCAACTCATGGACTCCTTTTAAATGATCTTTCTATTTAAAACTATTCTCGTGACCCATTTTTTTCAAAAACCTCCTACCCCCTTGAGATTTCAAAAACAAACTCCATGACCTTTCTAAATACTCCTACACTCTATCTTTAAAAATGCTTTCAAGAACTCACAACCCTAAAGTATCCCTACCCTTCTCATGGTTAGGAATTCCAAGGGAAAATGATATATCAAGAACAACATCCAAGGTTGTCCATATTACAATTCCAAAGTCCTAGGTGTTTTCAAAAACCTTTTTTAACATTCCAAAATCATACCTCCTAGGTTTCCAAACAAAACTTCAAGATGTTTTCCAAACTCTCTTGAGTTGTTCCAAATACATTTCAAAACCCCTTCTTAAAAGTTTCGAAGTTCTATTTCAAAAAATTTCACTACTCGATTTCAAATCAAAACTCCTAAGCTCTCCTTTCCAAAAGACCTCAAAGTGTCTTCAAACTTTCCTAAGACCTCAATATGCCTTTAAAACATTCCAAAGGCCCTAATGCGCCTATTTTCCATCAGGCTCTTGCCCAAACTACGAATGACTTGATTCTCGCCAAATGAGATACGTAGGCAACCTCAAATGGTGCGGTTATAACTTCCATTTCAACTCCAACCCCTTCTCAAAAGTTTCTATCTCAAACCCCTTCAAACTCCCATGTTTTCAAACTCCTTCGCAAAAACTGGCATCATGCATCATTTATCTAAAAAGTGATGACTAAACCCCGTTTTCAAAATTCTAAAGTGGATGTTAAATGGACTATGGTAACCGATTATTCTAGTGAATGAACAAAGGGTGATTATGTAGGTACCTAGTGAAGGAACAAAGGGTGGATTAGATCATAACAGTGATAGATTTGGGAGAGATTCTAGGAATTAGAGATAAAGTAGGATCCTTATTTCCTTTCATTATCCGAAAGGGCGGGGTAGGGTGATGATCTTAGGATATCTTCCCTACACATAACCAACTCCCAGATCATAGATTTCTGTTGCCAAACAACTTATTTTCTTAAAAACCCTCTCTTGAGGGAGTTTTCAAAATCTTTTCCAAAAATCCTAAGTTTAATGTTCGGATTAACATTTAATTTTAGGTGTCCTAACTCACCTTAATCAAGTTAGGTGGTGATTTCTGTTTTTCTAAAAAACCCTTCATCAAATCAATTTCAAGTTCAAACCTAGTCGCACTTATTCTTCTAGAAGGATAAGTTCTAGTGACAAAGTTTTGGGCTTTTGTCTCCCAGCCGAAAGGACCTTGGACCCAAAAATCGGGCTTTTTTAGAAAAACCCTAGAAAAATTCTTCCGAGACCTTAATAGCTTTTAACTAAGAGATGGAATTTTGTATTCCATTTAATTTATCTTTTTAAAGGGACGACAACCCCAAGCCGAAAACTTAAAAACAATTATAGCAAAATCACAAACATTGCTTCAACCAAATGATGATGGCCTATGTTGTTTATTAGGAATTGAAAGAAAACCAAGGAAATCCAAAGGAGATGAGTAGGAATTTTTTAGTTGAATCCGAGATGGGAGTAACTATTATAGAAACATAATATGAACTTCACATTACAAAAATGATTAAATAAATGAGCATACAACATGAATTCCTCGCGTTTTGTATAAAAAATAAGTCAACTCTCCACTGGAACATGAACAAATGAGAGATGCTCATTATGAGCGGTCATGATATCATTGTAAATATTCGTCAACTCTGATTCAACCTTCAATTTATACTCCTTGATCCTCTTTGCGTTTTGGTCTGTTTTTAAAAGTCAATTCAAAATTTAGCATTCATAACCTAGTTCATCAAAATCAAGCAAAAATAAACAAAAACAGAAAAGTTTTAAACACGTACTATGAAATAAGAATGCCATAACACTAAGCATCAACCCAATTTTCATACCCAAACAATTTCAATTTCTCTTTGTACATTTCTCTGTGTTTGAGGAGGTGATGGAGGTGAATGATCATAAATAGGGGGATGGAGTTCATTTGTAAGCATGAGGCGATCAACTTATCAAGTAAAGCTTTCAAGTTTCTCTCAAATGTGCTCCCTTATTCCTTCTCTGGTATTTTTGCTCACTTAGCCTTTCGGTTATTCTCTTGTTCATTAAGGGAATGATTAGGCCTACTTAGCACTTCATGTGGGTCAAGTATTTAAGCGTTGCACGGGTCGAAGGTGTGAAAATTTTAAATCTGTGACAGTTGTATCAAAGCTTTGGTTTTGACAAGAGAAGGCCAATGGCAACTGGTTCGAACATCACCAACGTTGAGAAGGATCCTAATCCTAATGTCGGCAAAACCCTCTTTGAAAGCAAGACTCATGAGGGTAGAACTTGCTATGGCTGATGGAAGGGATAAGTTAGAGGAGATTGACCAATGCGTCACGCGACATAAATACGACGCCATGATGATATTTAAAAAATATAGGTCACAACAAGTTAGAAATGCAAAAAAAATATAAATTATATATATATTTTATATGTCATATAAATATATATATATATATCTTTTAAGTCCGCCGATGACAATGACTCTACATAAATTTGAGAGTTTGTTAATACTTTTATCTTTCTGTTTATTTAGTGTGGGGACGAGAATGGTTATTTTAATACATTTCTCTCTTAATTTATTCTCTATTAATAAGAAAAAAGAAAAAATCGTTTTGTTACTTTCACATTAAAAAATCCTTGACGAGAAAAAACTATGATTTCCTACAAGAAACATGCATAAAGAAAAGTAATAGAAGGATTGCAGACTTTCAAATGGATGATTTGGACTGGTAGGAGGGCTTTTATTCAACACCATTATTCTCATTTTGTAAAATTATCACAGATACGTCGCATAAAAAGTAGGTTATATAACACGCGCAAGTAATTTATTCCCGAAATCTTATGGGCTCGTCCCTCTTCTTCCGAACTATTATTCGGTGCTCTTCAAACACATCGCGATTTTATTTTTTCTCTCACAAAAGTTATGAATTCCCTCTAGTGGCAGGGCATCACTCTCCTATCTGAGTCATAAAAACTCACGAATTCTGTCAGGGAAAGGGTGCTACTTTTCTAAGTTCTTGTTTGAGTCTCATTCTCGAACAGAAAGTCTAGTGTGGCGGTGACATCAAAAAAATCAAGCAATACTAATAAAAACAAGTAAATTTTATTTTTTACTCCTTCAAGTGGAGAGTCCATCTATCAATCAAGCAAATTTGCATATTTAGATTTCTAATAGTGCTATCACCGCTCTAAGGCAATACTAATAAAAGCAAAATTCTTTATAAATTACTTCTCTCACATCAAAGTCGCGTGTTGTTTTCCATCAATCAATTGGGCAAATTTTCACATTCCATCTTCTTATCGTGCTGCTACTGCCATAATGCAATTCTAATAAATAAAAAGTCCGCATTAAATTCTCTTTCATACCGGTGTGGCAGTCACATTAAAAAAATTACGTTTGATGGGTGCTTTTTCTCTTCCTAATCAACTAATCCGTCCATCCTCTCCTAGTTGGCTGAGTCTACTCGGCTTGATAAACTTCGGTTTTAAAACTGTAACTCTTGTGGAGTATCAACTGGTCAGGTTTTAAATCAGATGACATGTTGGTCTATTTAGAAGTACTGTCAGTTTTTATTTTTTGTTGTGTGTCATAGGTGTGTGTTTTTATTTTTTGTTTTTTATGGTCTGGTGATGGCATTTGTAGGTTACTGTTTTGTTAACAATATTAAACCAATGTTTTGAAAACAGAGAACACACTCATTTTAGTGTGTTTTTATATTTTTTATTTATAAAAAAACAAAAAATATTTACCAAACTGAATCGACTACTATTTTTTGTTTTTTTGATTAGGTGGATAGTTAAGATTGTATAACCGTGCCAATTTAGTAAGCTTAATTAGGTTAAGGCAGGCTCGAGATAGCTCAAGTTTAGAAGTGTAAATATGAGTTTAATTTGATCTAATAACATAATAGAAATTTTTTATACAAGCAGGTATTAAAATATAGCTCGAAACCTTTAAAGTTTTAGTACAACTTAAAAAATAAAACTCATGAAGACATATTATATTTTAAACCCACTTGGATTGGACAATTCTACATTGACCGTGGTTTGAAATTAAACTCTATAAGGCTATATTTAGTACAAGAAAATAGAATGAAAATAGAATGGAATAGAATAGTTATTTTGCTCATTCTCATTCTCTTATTTGGTAAGACCAATAAACAATGTTAGAATGGAATAAATGAAATTTTAATGAATAATATGAAAATTTAATATTATGTTATATACAGAATATTAGAAGTATTATATATTATTTATTAATTATTATTGAGCATTTGTGATAGTGACAACGATGATGGGTGGTGTGTGGTAGTGGTTGGTGATAATAGCGGCTAGTGGTGGTGGGGCAGTGGCGGTAGCGATGATGACGTGTGGTTGTAGCCGACGGTGGGTGATGGTGGTGGTGGGACGGTGGTGATGGTAAGTGGTAACGGTGGCGGTGAACGGTGGATGATTGTGACCGACGGTGGATGATGGTAGTGATTAGTGACGGTAGTGATGGTGAGAATTTTTAACTTTTTAATTTATTTTTAATTTTTAAAATTAAAAATATAATTACCAAACATGTTATATTTTTTAAAAAAACTTGATAACAAAAATCTTATCAAATTTTGTTTTATACTCCTCATGTGAGAATGGAATTACCAGTTCTACTCTTGAAATAGGGAATGTCCATTTCAACAAAATATAAGAATGGTTATTCTATAAAAATGACCATTCTAACTTTAAATAGTGGTTCCAAATAAGATAATGAAAATAATCATTCCATTCTCTTATACCAAACATAGCGTAAGCATTTAGAGGCCCATGTTCCAACTCAGCCAAATTATAGCTCAATTTTCATAGCCTGAGCTCAGTCCAATTGGGAAGAATTTTGGGCTATGTTCTGGGAGTCATATTACATATTTATCCAAAAAGTTAAAAGTTTATTACAATAGATGTCTAACTGGAACAAAAGAAAAATTTTGAACTATTATAATTATTTGATAATATATTACAACGGGCCGGGCTGGGCTGAATTTGTGGTTGCATTGAGAATTTGGTGCCAACCTAGGGTTTTGGGCTTGCCCACCCCGTTCGGTATTCCTACGTTTGATCCACGGACTAGCCGAGGCTGTTCTGATCATTTAGAAATGTTCTGATCAAACTCCTGCCTTCTTATGGTTATCAAACTTATTTTACGTTACAGAATGTTCTTGTAAAACAACTTGACTTCTTGGTTGATCCAAATAGCATCTTGGTCTTCCTGTTGGTAATTTTGATTTTGAACTCACTAAGTCTATCAATGGGCTTGAATTTTCTTACTTGAAAGTCAACTGTGAAGGTGATGTGAGCCTCTTCTTCACTCATTTATATGAACTATACATGCTTTTACCATTTTGCTAGGTCCAAATATTTTAGGAATACTTGGCCTGTTGGCTGACAAAAAAGGATCTCCCTGATGCATGGATCGTTCGCTACTTTCAAAAACAATAACGTTCTTTCTATTTTCGTGAAATAAAGAGACAAAAAGAATGACAAGTGACACAAAAAGGTTTCCATTCTACAAATTTATTATGCTGCTTCTTTTCTTCCCCGTCATTTTTTTTTTTTAAGTTCTGGACAGAGGATAGGAGCCTTACTTCATTTTTGTTTTGTACATGACAGATATTCACCAAGGAGGGGATCCACTCAGTCATGACTGGGTACCTGCTGAGTGCGATCGATGTCTCCATCAGACCTGGTTGGTTTTGGCATGCATCGGAAGTTCCAAAATCTGCGAAGACTCTTCTTGACATATACTACAAATCAGTAGGCAGAAACTGCCTCTGGTTACTAAATGTACCGCCCAAACTCTTCAGGTCTCATATTAGATGAAGATATACAGGTGCTTCGAGAGTTCACTGAGCTTCGGACATCCATATTCTTCCATGACCTGACCAAAAATGCCCTTGTTACTGCAAGCAGTGCAAGTACAAGGCGATGAGGTGTTGATGATTCTCAGTTCGACTCTCAGAATGTCCTTGAAGAGGGCATATACTCCTATTGGGCTCCGGAAGAGGATCAACCAGATTGGGTGTTGTACTTTGAGTTTCAAGATCAAGTAACTTTCAATGTTTTGCAAGTTCAAGAGCCAATCTACATGGGGCAGCGGATTGTTGAGTTCCATCTCGATACCTTGAATGAGAAAGGGCAATGACAGCGAGTGATTACGTACTGGCACGACATTGGGATATAGGAAGCTACTGCAATTTCCCGCAATTGAATCTTATTATTTGAGATTCATTGTTGACAAGTCACTAGCTATTCCACTGATTTCATATCTGGGTATTCATTTCATAATCCAGTTTCCACTGTGAAACTATCTGACACAAATCTACATCATACTTCAATGGAAGTCAAGTTTTTCAGAAAATTACGTTCGACCATTCTCAAATTGTTTCAATTCAATTGAAGGACAGACCAGTGCATAAAACTCTTGACACTATGGATCTGGGAAGGGCCAGTTGTACACTCACAGTTTTCGTGTTTGAAACTCATGACGCTCCAAGTCATAGTAGTGCAATCTTACCATTGTGCAACGCGCAACCTCAAATTGTTTCAATGTAGCTCGAGGAAAATTGTCTTTACAAGAACAGCTTCTTTGGGATAGCTTGTGAGTCCAGTTGTTTGAGCCTGTTTTTTGTATGTAACAATTTATTTCCTATTATTCTGTTGATATTCCAATTTTTTGGCCAATAAACTGCTTGTTTTAGCCATGTTTGGAACTTTCGTTTTTCTTTACTTGACAAGTAAAATATGTATCAAAAAGGCGTTAAAGGGAACGCAAAAAAATTCTTAAAAAAAAAAAAAATCAATAACCCATACCGATTCATTGACTCGTCGTCTATTAAGTAAAGAACAAGAATGACAGGGAGGTGTTTGGTATAGTAATTATTTGCCCGCTCGATTGTGGTTTAGCTGTGTGTTTCTAGATTTAAAACTTCTCCTCAGTTTTAAAAAAAAAAAAAAGAAACGATAATGACACGTTGAGTTTCTATAAAATCAACTTCATTTATAAACCTACTCCCGCACTTATATTTCTCTAATGTCCCACAAATGCCATTTCAATTACCAACTTCCTCTTTTACAAACACGTCGTTTCTCATGGCTTCAGGCTACAAACCAACTCCGCTACTTGAGGTGCATTTATATTTAATTTTTTAAAAGTTCATTTGAGAATGATTGATTATATAAACTAGCCAAAATTTGAACACATTAATGTATACTAATTACTAGGACATTATAAATAGACAAACTACTCAAGTTAGGTTCATGATTGATGAGATCAAATCTTATTTGATATTGACTCAAAAGATAAATCAAGCAAACTAAAATATATTTTGAAACTCTCATTAAACGTTTTTTTTTTTTTTTTTTTTGTGGTTACGCATTAAAGCTCTTCATAATGATCAGAGAATTACTAAATTTCAAACTTAGAACTTCTGAATTTACAGGCGGTCTCTATCTCCACTCGAAACTGGCCTAGACCTTCCAGACTAACAGTTTAAAGGTAAATATATTCAAGAAACAGAGGGCTCAAGCCTGGCAACATAAACTGGAGAACCCTAACCACCAAAATAAGATCCATGGAGGACTCATTATGGAAGGTGATAAGCCATCAACATTAGTTTGCATGGTGGTGTCCTAGAAAGCATTAGTAGTAATATCTTCATGTTTCCAACTGTTTGTATTCACAGAAAATGATTTCTGGGTGAGAATATACTTGATGCTCTGTTTTGATGCTCAGAGAATATAGGGAAACTTTCTTGGGCACGGGGACTGTCTCGAATGATGTTCTCATTTTGGGTTTGTAGCTGTGGATTTGTTTTTGATGATTTTTTTTTTTTTTTTTTGCAGATGTCTATAGTATCAGATACAAAGGTGTTTGTTGTGGTGATCATGTTTGACAGAGCTGCTAGGGTTCTGTTCGGTTGTTCTGCTGATTAGTTCTTTGATTTTGCCACGCTTCACACCTTTGCTGATACTTTACCTCTCCTTCATTTCCTTCCGAGATGCAATTTAGAATATATGTGACATCTAATTGTTACAATCTGTTGAGTTGACAAGTTCTGTTGCTTTGTTTAACCTATATTCCAGCCTTATATTTTTTTTTTTCGCCTATCAAACTCATGATGATCTACCAGTTGATGAAGAAAATGAAGGATTTTTTTTTTATTTGATTTTTCTAAACATGAAAATTTCAATTAGAATTTGAATTTTTGTTCAATTGATTGCCCATTTTGCCTTCCCAGGTTCCGCAACTATTCATTTTTCTTGGCAACCAAAGGAATGAAAACGACTAGAATTTGTTTGGGGCTCCCTTTGGCTCTTAGGGACAGTGAGGGAAAAATGGAAAGGAATGGAAAGGAGAAGAAGAGGGAAAAAGAAGAGAAAAGGAAAGGGCAATGAGGGATTTCCATTCCCCACGGGAGGGCATAGGAACAAGACACAACCCGTTCATGCTGTGCATTTCCATTCTTTGGTTTCAGTAGTGTCACTCTCAACATTTCTCCCTCCAAAACTTTACCAGCAGTCTCCACTCGACAAAATATTCCCCAATTGATCAAAAGAGACCAGTAAAGAAATTCAATTGAGACCTTGAGGGAATTGTATGGAGCAAGTGTTGGTTCATAATTTTGTTTAGCATCTTTGTATATTTTAATAAAGTTCCAAGAATTCTACGTGTGCCGGTGAGCTTCTTTTGATGTAGTATCCTTATAGAGAAGGTCTGAGCACAAGAACTTGTATCATGTTCTGATTATTGACTGCACACCAAGAGTTCAATGATCATGTGATTTTTTGGTGTTTGGATTTGATTCATTTCAATATTGTAAAAGATGATTGATTTCTTCCTAGCGAGGTTTATTCCTTCGTTGTCCTAGTGAATTCCATTTACTCTTTAAATCAAAGAAATACATGAATTTTGGGAGTACTGAAAGGCAATGTCGATACATGGGGACTGAAAGGAGGCTAGCTAATCAGTTTAGGGCAATCACATGGGAGCAAGCCGACCTTCTGACTCGGTCAGAGAGAGTTTGCCTTGAGTCCACCTCTTCAGCATCTCTAATGAAGCTTTGGGTTGATCCATTGGAACCATGTGACCAGCATCATGAACCTGTTGTTACAGTAAACGAATTTGAGCCTGCAACTGCTAACCCCAGATAGAGAGAGAGAGAGAGAGAGAGAGAGAGAGAGAGAGAGACCTTGAGGAAAGTTAGAGCCCCATGGCTTTTTAGCAGTCCTGCTTCTGCACCATCAACAACAAATCGAACAGTGGGAGCAGCTGTGAAGTCTTTCTTTCCAGACCATTCCATCTCATGAACCCATCTTGAATTCCCTGCCCAAATTAAAACACCCCATTAAAGACTAATGGAGCTCCCTGCTGCAAATCCATAAACGCGAAGATGTTGCCAGAATCCAAGAAGCTTACCGAGCCAGTTGCAAATGAGATCATATTCCCCAGCATACACAAGCAGCTTGATTCCATCTTCAAGCAGCGCAGGAATGCCAACCTCAAGATTCCTCATCCAGTCCATCATCATGGCCTGGTACACCGTCGAACTACACGAAACAAACTCAATGTCCCCGACACCAAGAGCATCTCTGACCAACTTCTGGTTCAGCAGATTCTCCATGTTTGCAAAGTCATAGCACAGGTCCCCATCGCATTGCTTTCTTACATCGTAGTACTGCAGATCAAAAGAGACAACAAATTCTCATTTGTAGTAGGAAAATTTACTCTGCCGGGTTCTAAGAATTCACTATGTGTTTTCTTAATTACATTAGTATCGCCAACAATTCCCATGATCTTGTTGAATATGGCGTTGCAAGCAGCGTATGCAGCCATGCAAGAGGCTCCTCCGTCAGCTCCTATTGCAGATGTGACAATTTATCAGCAATGGAGGATGGGATCGATGAAGAAGAACAGGCAAAATTCTAGGAATTGGGGAAGAATTACCGCAAAGCTTTATTGCCTGTTCGCATGGCGGAATCAACTTGCTTACTTTGTTGTAATCGGATTGTTGGATTAATTTCATGTCCAAAGCATAATCAGGGTATGCTTTGTATTGGATTTCAGGGTCTGTGAGCCCGTTGCCAATCGCAAATCCCTGTTCAGCCATTTTCACTTTCAGCAAGTCAACCTGAATCAATTGAAAGTAACAGATGATCTGAACAAAAATTTCTGAGTCATACCTTGAGGTTTATGAAAGTCCCCTGTTTCTCTTTATTTCCCCTGTGAACCCGGGCAGCGAAAGCTGGAATATAGTGCCCGGCATATGATTCCCCAGTTATGTAGAACTCATTCTTTGAATACTGAGGATGCTGCTTGAAAAATGCCTGACATTATAGGACAGTCGATTCTAAGCCCATTTTTGGTACATTAGAGCTTCCATATTTAACATGAAACACAGAGGGGAGAGATGATGGAGAACCTGTAAGAAGTCATATAGGTCATTGCTAACACCCTCCTCATTGTGGCGAATGTCATCATCGTCGGAACTATAACTGAAACCGGTTCCTGTTGGCTGATCAACATATATAAGGTTCGACGCCTGCCAAAAAACATAAGCCGAAAATGTTATATACATAACGTTAGAAAATAGTAAGGTTTGAGAAACTTCACATAATCACAATGAAGAGAGTACAAAACGGAGTATACGACCCTCCACAGTAAGGTTTAAGAGACCTAAATTCTGCCCTCCATCGAACTAAATAAAATGTAAGGGAAAAGGTAAAATACCTGGTCCCAACCGAAGTCATTCCATACGAGAGACAAGTTTTTGGCTACATGGAAGGGACCATTTTCATAGAACATAGCCAGTTCACTGCTGCAGCCTGGCCCTCCGGTCAACCATATTACAACAGGGTCAGTACTCTTGGTGTTCCGCGATTCGAAGAAGAAATAGAACATCCTGCAACAATTTTTCGAAGCCAATTCAGCCAACTTCTGGTTGCAGAAGGAACAAAATGGCTGGTAAACATTGAAATGAATCATTAAACAGACATCAATGTGGGTAGAATGGATCCCCCACTTACTCATTTGGATGAGTGTCATCCACAAATTCTAGCTAGTAGCTCAACTTGGCATTAAATTGAATAGGACAGTACCTAATTCTTATCACATAAACCAAAAAACCCAGGAAACTTTTTTGTAGCTATGTACATATATATATATATGTGTGTGTCTGTTTGTGTTTAGTTAAACCTAGGCAAAGCTGCAATGATGAAGACTGTAGTATATAGCTTTCACATATTTTCTTTTGGTTGAGAGCTTCTACTAATCTAATGTGAACATAAAGCTAGCCATATAACTATGATATATTTGATTACTCTACTTTTGCTTTAGCATCCAAAGCTAAACTCAATTATACCTAGTAGAACCATCCTGTAGTTCCATTGACCTTCTCCAGGCAAAATTCACTGCCAAAAACTGATTCATTCATAGAATCAAACAACTTAAAGGATACCCAACATACCTTGCATCTTTAGTATGGGGAAGACGATAGTAACCAGCATGGTGACCCAAGTCTTGAATAGAAGCCCCAGAATCTCCAAGTACAGGGAATTTTAAAGGCTTTTCGACCATCATTGGAGCAGTTGCCAAAGAGTCAGCAGCCCCAGGGCTGCCGGTGTTGAAGTCGTCTTTGGGGAACAAGTTGAGCCCCCTGATGAGCTTTTGTGCTTGGGTTTTGGGGAAATTGAGTAGTGTTGAGGATTGGAAAGGATTGGAGTCATGAATTATTGCAGATGAGGAAAACGGAGTGAGAAGAAGGAAAAGAAATGAGAGAGAGAGGTGAAACAGAGTTGGTGCCATTGTTGTGGGTTGTCTATGTAGAGATGACTGATGGTTTGGTTGATTATAAATAGGGTTTGATGGAATAGACTTTGCTGCTAAGGCTTGCAAAGAGGTGGGGTGAGAAATGTGTTCTCCGCTTGTGTTTATGTGCGTGTGTAGGTATATATATATATATGAGAGTGAGAGAGAGAGGGGGGGGGGGGGGGGGGGAAGGGGGAAGCTGTGGGGGGTGGGGGGGGGGGGGGGGAAGCTGTGGTTTAACGGTCATCTCTTGCAGTTTGTTATACTTCTTTCCTCTACTAACAAAAAAAATGGAAAAGGGGGAAAAGAAAACAGAGAAATGACTTGTTTCAGTGGATTAACCTGCTAGGAAATAAACACATTCAAAGGTAGATAATTCTAAACGCATTCACACATACTTGTACGTAATGTAGATACATAAAATTGAAAAAGTGACGATTCAAAAAGTGACTTTTGAAGAGTTCACGCATATAATTAAGTACTGAAGGGTTGTGAATGTATTAGCATTTTTTGGTAGATATATATCATATATATACACTGTATATATACGACATGTACACGCCTTAACTTTGTAAGAGATTGACTACGTACATGTTGTTGGAGCCTATAAATACCGTATGTACTTTGGCAAAGTTACCTTTCAAGTGGAAAATTTTAGGCTTCCCAGACTTTGCCTCAACTTTGTAACTTCAAACTCGCAATCCAACTAAAGATGAACTATCAAAAAAGGGATGCTATCATTGAAACGACATAGTTTCACGATAAAACTGAAGTTGAAAAAATCTAAGAAGATTGAAAAAAATTTCCATTGAAAAGCCTGCTGTAGAAGGGGATGGATATCCGTTACATATTGTTGTGAAGGTTGTTCTGTTGTACCCATATTCATAACGTCTTTATAATTTGAATTATTTATAAATATATATACATATATATCGTATACTATACTCTCAATCTCACTTTCTTGCACACTAGCCAATGAATAAACCAAACTTCTGTAAAGAAAGATCGATAAAAGTGTTGGGTAAGTCCAGGTCATAAGACATTCATCATTCATTCATGAATTAAATATTCGATGCAGACTTTATTGAGCACTCTCTTTGTTTTTTTCTTCTTAATTCATATTGTCAGAGTTGTACCCCAACAATTAAAAGGTTCCCACCACTCTCTATATATATTTATACAATTTTCCTTCCACAATTGGTGATAATTTGTGTCAATTAGTATGGAACAGATAATACAATGTTCTTTCTATCCAGTGACAAAATATAATTAGGATATAAAACCCCTTTTTATTCTCCTAATTCAAAATCATTATCATCATATGGTACAACATGATGGTGACATCAATTTGGCATTATTTTTTATTTTAAAACCAGGACTGAAAAATCATTAACTCCAATTTTTTGACACGCAAAGCTCCAGAGACCCATGAAAAATCTATTAATCCAAATGATTCAAGGTATAATCTCCCATGCTTTTAATTTGTCAATGTTTTGGTCCTCTAAAGTTGGAATCCTGGTTCGTCCACAGTGACATGTTACTGCATGCAAATATATGTATATATCCTTTTCCATGCGTGCATATCATCCAAGTTGATAAAAACGAAGGAGGATCCGTACAAGTGGGCAGACAAGAGAGAGAAAACAAAAAAAGAATGGACTGCACACCAATGCCACAAAACCTTGGCTCCATATATAACTTTCTTATCCCAAACTCTTTTCTTCTTTTTTTGTTATTAATTTTTTTCCCTTTTTCGTGCATAGTTTTTTCGCTAAAATGGTTAAACCAAACATTCTTTAAGGAGATATTGGGTTTCTATTTACTAAGAGAAAATTGTTATAAAACTAAAAGCATATAATGCAAATAAAATAACTCAACACAAAATATAGTGAATAGTTCTTCATGAACTGTTAAATATTTGTCATATGAGTACTTCTAGAACAATTGGGGTTAGATCTTCTGGATTACCCAAGACTTTATTGATACTATAGAACCAAAAGAAATATAACATGAGCTTTAAAAACTTATCTTTATTTCTCTTCCTTCTATTTTCTCTCTACTTCTATCTATCTCTCTCTCTCTCTCTCTCTCTCTCTCTCTCTCTCTCTCTCTCTCTCTTCGTTGTTTTACAAAACCATCGTCCATACTGCTATTTATAAGCATTTGAGGTGGCTCATCCACCATGAGGTGAGTCATGACCTCACAACACTCCTTATTGGATGACCGCAATACATATAAAGACATGTTAAAACTGTCTCATTAAAACCTTGCTAGAAAAATCCAATGGAAAAAAACCTTAGCGAAGGAAAAAGAATACAGTGATATTGTGTAACATAACTTAGTATGGGTGTGTTAAAACTGCCTTGTTAAAATCTTACCAAGAAAAACCCTATGGGAAAACCGTTGATGAAGAAAAAAGAGTACAGTAAGCGACTCCCCCTTATTCATACTTCTGCTATGAATTAAATAGTTTCTCAAACTCCGTTGGTAGTGTTTTAATAAATACGTTAGTCAAATTGTTACTTGAACATGTGTACTGGACATTGATATTACAGCTCTTCTATAACTTTATGCATATAAAAGAATTTTAACGAAATATACTTCATTCAGTCACCTTTTGATGTAGCCTCCTGCAATCTTTACAATCATTATCTTCATATAATATCATCGAGGATAATCCGCAGCTTTCTTGAATATGTTGAATCATGGATCGTAGCCAAATACACTCTCGGTTTACTTCATGCATCGTAATTCTCTCAGAATAATTTGAATAAGTTGTAGTTAATGTCTTGTTCACCAATCGCCAAGATAGAGTAATGTTACCATAAGTAAACACATACCTAGTTTGAGACCGAGCTTTATGTGGTACAGAAAGATAGCCAACGTCTGCATAGCCAATTAATTCAAGTTGTAGCTCCTTTGAATAGAATAAACTTATATCAATTGTCCCTTATAGGTAACGCAGTATATGTTTAATTTCTTTCCAATGTTGTTGAGTTGGTACAGAACTATATTTTGCCAATAGATCGACATAGAATGCTATATCAGGTCTTATACCTTTTGCAAGATACATAAAAGCACCTATTGCACTATAATATGGTATTTTAAGACCAAGAATTTCGTCACTATCTTCTCGAGAACGGAAATGAGTTATCTTGATGTACATCAACTGATCAGACATCCATTGGAGAATTTCATGGATGAGCTTGTTCAATATAACATTTTTATGTATATGTCAACTGATGAATAAAAATACTCAATCTACAAGACAAGATAATAATTTGTTCTCCCAAGGTATTTAAATTTTCAATAACTAATAATTTTTGTAATCTTTTCAAGAGTATCAATAATATTCAAAAGTATCAACATATATTGTAATAATCATCAATTCATATTCTCATAAAAAAAAAAAGACATGGATGATTGTATTATTCACATATCCTTCTTTCAATAGATATTTATTAGAATAATTGTACCATCTACGTCCAGATTAATTTAACCTATACATATATCTTTAAAGCTTGATAGAATATAACCTTCGAGGTATCTGTTTCAATCAGTTTTAAATTCTTCAATAATTTTCATATATATATCATTACCTAATCCACCATAGGAATAAGTTGTTATACATTCGATGCACATACAGTCCTTCTGAGACTGGCAAACTAATCAATAATATGAATGTAATTGCATCCTTATAGGATCGAATTTCTCATTATAGTCAATACCAAGTCTCTGAGAGAAACCTTCTGGTACGAGTCGTGCTTTATATCGCACTATTCTATTTTCTTATTGCTCAAATACTAATTTGTATCAAACCGGTTTTACATCTTCAAGTGAGTGGACTACTGGTCCGAATACTTTACAATTTCTAGTGTTTAGACTATAGATCCGACATCTGCTGATGTTTGGACTACAAGTCCGATATTTTCATCTTCTGGTGTTTGAACTATAAATTCAAATACTTTACATTATGCTAATGAGTTTAATTCTAACCCAGTAATTTCTTTTCATTTTGATCGATCATATTATCAACATTTGTCGACTGTCTGTGGTTTAGTCTCTTTATTACTTCTGGTAATTGTATTTACATGGATACCATTTCTATTCCATCGTTCTCCTGTATTCACATTTTTATTCATTGAGATCTCATTATTGTCAGGTACTATCTCCTTTGCAGGGGATATCTCTTCAGGAAGTTTCTCTTCTCTAAATTCTTTAACAGGAATTTCTTTAAAAAGTTTAGATGATGGGGATTCCTCTTCTGAAAGTTCATTTTCTTCTTCAGGAATTATAGAAATAATTTCCTATCTCTTTAAAAGTTAATTCTTTAGGAAGTTTAGAAATTATGGTTTCTTCAAGAGCACCAATTTGCTCATTTTGTTGTACTTTTCTCTTTCTCATTTTGTTGTGCTTTTCACTTTCTAAGAGTTTAACTTTTGCACCGATATATCTCCCATGCTTCAAGCGCTTTAAAATTATGTGCTATTATATGAACAAATGATCCTATAGGGACATCAATATATTATCCTACGGGGATATTAGTATGTGTTATAGCATTAGCAGCTGGTATCACTATGATTTGATTATTGTCTTTGTGTCGACAAATGCTTCAGGCAATTGATTTACAATCATATATGAGTACATAATTCCTTTGTGAATTTCAGATTCATTTGTGAACTTTAGATTCATATCGACTTGTCCAAGGATTAAGATGTGACAGTTTCATAACATTCCAATTAATCTCACAGCATCACGTTACGTCTTATCTCTCCCTAATGGTGGAAAAACTGACTCCACTTAAGGACTATTAGCAAAATATGAGAGATAACAGTAAATAAAGATGTAACCATTGTATATATATGCATAAATGAGAGATATATTAGTATTACAGAATAACCAAACAATTGTTTTGCAAAAAGCATCTTCTGATTCTTTAGCAGATGTCTATGAAGATTGTCAAGCATTGGACATATTATTGCTGATCCTGGATGATCAAGACGATCATGCCAAAATGTAAAATTCTTTTGGGATCAAATCACTTCTGGTGCATCATATGAGATGTTGTCACTGCAGGTAATCCATAAATTCTTCTGTTGTATCACTTCAGGTGATTTCACAGTATAAATATCTTTTGGGTCAAAAATCTTCTAGTTTATCATTATAGATGATCCCAATATAATATAACCCAAAAAAAAAAGCAACAAATTTCTCTATTATATGCTTCTAGTATGAAAAGAGAAGTGTAAGGAAAGATATTTTTCATTACCTTCATTGTTATATTCTTTTTCATCATATGCTTCTAGTATAATAGAAATAAAGTAAAAACATTTAGAAGAGTTGAGCAAATTTCTTGTACTTCTAGTAGAATAGAATGCATCATCAATATAGAGTTTTATTCCTCTTGACCACATTATGTTAGCTCTTATAGAGCATAACTCTTCTAGAGCTTAGCTCGTTTGGAGCTTTCAATTAATTTGTAATACTTGATATTTTTTTAACATTATTTTCAACTAATGTTAAGTTTACGACATATCAAAGAATTGTGTGCGTTCTAGTAAAGTCTGCTAGACATATATCTTCCCCCATTCATATTTGTAATAATTGAAGTATTAGTATGATCCATGCCTTCAAATACAAAATTTATATAATGTTCCATTGTCAAAATATTTCTATCATGACAATCTATTGAATATTTTATCACCGTACTACTAATATGTGACCAATGAAATATCTTCGTAATTCTTGAGAGATTTAGCTCACATTATTTCACTTCTAGTGGCATTTATAATCTTCAGAGTATCTCCATAATTTCAAAGATTATTACATTGTAATAACATCTATGACAATATCTATGACCATCAAATAAAATTACATTCACTTTAGGGAATGATATAAAATTGGTCAAATGTATCAACTAATTATAGCACTCAATTGAGTAAGCTACACTACGCTGGATTCATACCATTTACTTATTACTTCAAGAATTGATACATATTATAAATTTATATTCTTTTCAAAAAGATGATATAACACTAATAAAAACATAAAAAGAAAATGGGAAACAAAATCAAAATAATGTGGAACTCATAAATAGTACTGTAAATAGTAATGTAAATAGTATACATGAATAGTAACTAATTTATATAACTATTTACCCTTATCTTTTATTATCTTTACATGATATGCCATTGGAATACAATATATTATTTCAGAATAGTGGTCTAAGTTAACACTCTCGATATTACTACTTCTGGAGCACGTTCGAGTCATAAAATGTAAATATATTTTCCTATTATATCTTCATCAGGAAGATTTCTTCCACATCATTTTCATTGTGAACGTATTTGAATAATAAAAATTGTACTCATTCTTTTATTTGGCAACATTGTACTATATCCTTGTTATTACAACTTCAGATGCACTAAATCATTGTCTTGCAACTTCATGTGCATTTAATCATAATAAGCCTTGTGAAAAATTACAGTCTTTTGACACTTGTATTTTTTAAACATTTACTGATGACACAATGATAAACCAAATTAGGTAGCGTCAATAACAAACATAATTAAATAATAGCAGCAACATAAATTAAAGCAGTAGCAGGCGACAAGTCATCCTTGTAAAGTAACAATAATTAAATAAACTGTGTGCATGCCTTACTAAATATTTATAGGAGCGCTTGATTTCTTTCATTGTATTTCTAAAATCATTATTTCTAGAATGATCTAAATATAAAATATTCAAAGCAACACACATAATAAAATCTGACAATCATTAGTTAATGATCAAGTAAAAATCTCTACTGAAACACAATAATGTTAGGTGCGTATTATAATATAAGGCAACAGATAAAACTATGAAAAGTATGACCGTACTATTAATTATATATTGTTTATTATGTAATTACTATACAATTACTATTTATAAATAGTAAAACAACTGTTCATCAATAGTAGTTATCAATAATAACTTATGCATAGTAAGAATACTATTAATGCATAGTATTTATTACTATACGCTTCATCGATATATTTATATATATATATATATATAATATTACTATTTTTGTTTCTATTATAATTTTCAATCTAAACATCAAAATATAATCAAATTACATGTATATGAAAAAGTATTGAAATATGAATTCTAGATCTATAAATATCATAAGCAAAAAATGCAAGATATGGGAGAAATGAAGTAACAAAGTTTTGAAATAAATACTATGCATCTCAATAGTTAAACTACTATTCATACTATTTATGCGAATTGGATGAACAATAAAGAATTCAAAATGAAGATAAATTACACATAAAATAAAGAAAGAACACAAAGTATTTAAAGTATCGTGCTGATAACGTGTTATAAAACTAAAAACATATAAAGTAAATAAAATAACTCAACACAAAATATAGTTAATAGTTCTTCAGGAACTATTAAATATTTATCATATGAGTTCTGCTAGAGCAATTAGGGCTAGATCTTCTAGATCACCCAAGACTCTCTTGATACTATAGAATCAAAAGAAATACAACATAAATTTTGAAAATTTACCTATATTTTTCTTCCTTCTATTTTCTCTCTGCTTCTATTTTTTTATTTTCTCTCTCTCTCTCTTTCTCTCTTCGTTGTTTTACAAAATCGTCAACCATACTACTTTTTATAAACATTTGAGATGACTCATCTACTATGATATAAGTCATGACCTCACAACAAAAATAAATTTGTTTAAGGTGAGATTGTTGGTTGGAGCTATTATATATAGCTCCTTCGGCTATCAACATCCAAGTTAATAGTCACTCAAAAGAAAAGTCCAAAGGTTGTTGGATTACGAAAATAAATGTCTTAGCTTGTTAGGCATCATTACCCAAACAACTGTATACGCAAACTATGTAATCTAAATGCATTTAGCTTTCTTTCACTTTTTTTTTTTTTCTTTCGTATTTGTAAATACAGGATTCAAACATTGATTGCCGGGATGCAAGATTGAGCAATGACTTTTTATTGTTTATCTTTCCGTACTCTTCTACTCTCTCTTCCGCTTTCAAATTTACTTAGGTTCTTTTCTTTTTAATCTCATATCTCTAAATTTTCCTTTCTTATATGCTTGAAATAAGAAAATGTTAAGTTCATATCGAGAGTGAACAAGAGAAAATTAACGATCGAAACTCTCTTTTTGACCTTCACTAATTTTACGGTATGGCCTTAGAACCCTCTTACAATGTGGTGATACCTAATCTTGTATGTTTCATGTTGTTATTCTCATTTTCATGCATTTGTATTCTTATCATCTCTTTATCCCCTAAAATCGTTTTCAAAGAAGATAATTCATCTCTAGACGTCATGTAATTAAGATAATTTAAAGTTGGAGGACAATGGTTTGGACCGTAGTTACTAGCAAACTATTCTCAAGAGAGGATACCTGTTTCTTCGAAAACTCGCTTTCAAGGCTGACTCAATATGCTTTGAGGCCTAAGACGATGATTTTAAATGGGGCTCTTTAATTTTTTTAATATTATTATGAAAATTTTATTTAAAACTATTTTATTTTGTAAATCGGTGTTTTTTTCTTCTAAATTTTAAATAGTGTGCTAATTTTTTTTTGGCCTTTTTCTATAACGCTCATTTTTCTCATTTAGACCAAGACCTCTTTTTCAGTATTTATTTATAAAAACTACACAGAGTCTTAAAACTATGTATGATTTTAAAAAATTTAGAGCCTTTAAAAATATTTATTTATAATATTTTTCTAAAGTAAATCTAGGGGAGTTGATTTTATGCATTTTTTTTTCCAACAAAACCTTTTTTCTCACTTAGATTTAGGTATTTAAAAAAAAGAAAAGATATGAAAACTATATATGGCGTTTGACTGTAGCATATAATTTTTGAACCTTCTAAAAATTTTTATTTGTAGAGTTTACTAATTATAACAGAAGTTTATTCTTTTAAAGTTCATTAATGTAGTAGATTTTGGACTCCATTTTTCTGGAAGATAGTTTTTCATTTGGACTTGAGACCTTTTAAACAAAAATGTAAAAATTGTATAGGCTTTACTAGGTTTTAAAAAATTTGGAATATTAAAAAATGGACTTCTTTTTTAATCAATTTATTTTTTTCATTTGGATTGCCGCCTTTTATCAAAAACTGATATAAAATTATGTAGTTTTTTTTTTTTATTTTTAATTTGGGGCCCAAACAGATTGAAGGCCCTAGGCAATAGCCTTGTTAGCTTAATGGAAGAGTGACCCTGCTCACTCCCGGAACATAGATAAACTCTTATGACATTTTAGATGAACCTTGTATGAAACGATTTCAAAACGTTTTTAAAATTCTAATATAATTTTAAGAAACTTGTCAGTAACTCTCAAAATATATTGTAGAAACTCCCTGAAAACTCATTTATCCTAATTTATAGTATTTTTCACGCTCTCAAATTTCATTATTTAACAATATATACTTCTTTAATAAAAGTCTAGAGATATTGGTAGTATTAGTATTTTACTTATTATAATAGTATTCTAAATACTTTACATAAATATATTTATAAATATCTTATTTGATTTTATATCGCCTAGCATTTTTTTTCTTTCCCATCACTTTTTTTTAGCTAAATTTTACATTTCCGTTTCTCATACCGTTCCTATTTTCTTTTCTAATGTTTGGCCATGATAAAATATTAAAATCCAGAAGGACACGATCCTCAAATCTCAACAAAGCATTTTTTCAACTGTACTTTGTTTGGAGGGTCCGACAAGGTTTTACTCGGGCTACCTCCCTAACACATAATTCTGTTTGGTATTTTTTTTTCTTGCCTTTTTTTTTGTTTTTATTTAAAGGATTTTTTTTTGCCGTTAAATACTTTTTTTTATTAAAAATCAATTTCCTTTTACAGGCTATTGACTGTCAACACCCTCTAAAAGAAATTTACTTTTTGATTGAGAAAATTGAAAAGGACGACCCAAAAAAAAAAAAGAACACCTTTGAAAAGAAGAGTCGAAAAACCCAAAAAAAAAAAAAAAAATCCATACCGAAAAGAGATGATGCACAAGCAGAGAATGAGAAATGGCCCCACTTAATCTTGTAAAAGAAAAAATCTTGACTGTCCAGAAATTAGTATTCTTATTATTTATTTATTTTTTTGTATTACAGAGAGTATTTAAGTTAACTTACATGTATGTTGACTAATATTTTTTTTAGTCCGATCCAAAATAAAGCATTCACATTGAAACTAATAAGCTAACTTACATGTATGCTGACTAATTTTTTTTTAGTCCGATCCAAAATAAAGCATTCACATTGAAACTAAGTTATTCACCGAGAATAAATCTCTTGAGACTTAAAAGAAAAGAGTTAAACTTAAATTAACTAATATGAGAACCACATTTCCTTGACCAAGCCCTCAGCGTTCAGAAATTAATATTATGCAAGAACAAATGGCTTTAGGAAGAATTTGAGGGGGGTTAGCGGAATCTACGGCTTTCCTGTAGTTATAATAAATGCATCGGATGGTGTAGGAGGAAAGGAGGGTCATCGCTATTGGAATTTTGTCTCACGCCAAACATGTCTTTGCTTCTGCTTTGTGCCTTGATTTCTGCGTAAAGCATTAGCCATTCTAATCTGAAAGCTTGCACGCATACAAGATATGATTGTCCTCGACATATACAAAGATAAGGAATTCTAAAATAACTAATTCCAATCTTATAAATTTCTCGAAAGGCAATTTTATAATTTTATCTTTAAACCGAAATTACCAAAAATTTTTTTTATCTCAACTCTTTTATGATTGTCTGTCTCAATTGATGCTTTATACACGATGATCGTATGCAATATGCATAGATATTATTTAAGAGATTGTTAAATTTACTATAATTACTATACCATGAGGCGGATTTGGATGAGAGAGAGAGAGAAAGAGAATTATATAGCAAAATGACCTATGTTTGCGTACAATGAGTCATAGTAGGGTTGTCGATGAGTCCAAAACAAGCTTGGATGGTCTAAGTTTGGTTTCACAAGCAATCATTTCTTTCTCAATACCCTAAGCTTTATAAAGGGAAAAAATAAGGAAGATTTGGTTTCCATTTCTTCGTTGGTATCTCCAGGAAAAAAATTTGGTTCCATAAGAGGCTTGAGAAACATGAATCTCATTTTTAAGAAATCTCAATCCAAATTATTTATTTTGACCCCCTTTTTTCTACTACCAAACAAAAGTGGTACTTGAATCTTCTTTCATCTAAGCCTACGTTGGTGCCATACCTCTTAGCTGTCCTCATGACACTCGCAGTCTCAGGCAACTTTATTTGCTGTATTTTACGTTACGATTTCACTATTGATTTGGCTTTATTTGGTTCTCTTTTTATTATTTTCCACCACAACATCCCTATCCAAGTAGTCGTGTCTTCTAATCTACAATAAGCAAAACCAGGCATTCAAGTCACATACCAATACAGTAGCAAGATATTATTTAGTTCCTTGCCAAAACAAAAAAGGAAAATGGTTATAATAATTTTCATTTATTAAGGTTACTTATTAACTAGCAGTATGGTGTAGTGTCATTGTTTGAGGTTATGAACAGAGTGCTCTTAGGTCACATATTAAGCATACTTTATATGCTTGTATATATGTGAGACTCCCACTTTTAAAAAAAAAAAAAATTAACACCTTATATAACCAGACAAAACATACTTAACATGTTAGTCAACTAAAGCATTTGGAGTTAACATTGTAGACAATGACGAACTAAATAGCAAAAGCAATTGGAGCTAGCTTCCTCAAAAAAAATTAGAACTGACCTAAATTACATCCTGAGAAGATAGAAGATGAAGATGAAGGTGAAGAGGAAGATGAAAATGATCTAACAAGTGACAAAAAAATCATTCCTGAGTGGCCATTCCAAATGCACTGGTAACACAAGTAAACCAACTGAACGAGTAGACTGGGTTGTGATGAGGGAAATCTATGAAACATCGATTCATGCTCCATTGCAGAGAGAAAAATGAAACATCCAAATAAAAGATAATGCACGGTCTTGGGGATAATTAATTATTGCAATGGCATAAACTAATAATTGCATCATATAACACATAGATAGCAGCCAAACATGTATTTTAAATAAAGCTGATTCAGGTATATATTATAAGACATACATTTCTTCTCATATCATTCTCAAGAGGTAAACCAGGTTTTACCTGCTGCAATCTCAAAACCAAGTAGAGAGTATACGCAAGCCAATTTAATGACCTTTCCATTCACTTCCATGTACAGAGGCAAGGATAAATTGCTCAAACTATGACCTAACTCTGGCAAGTCGGGCCCTAATTTCTTCAAGTTCTTCCTCATCGTCAGCACCCTCAGGAATTGCTTCCTCCTACAAAAATCACAAGAAAAGATGTGCTTTAGTTTCTTTCAAAGCAAATGACAGGTCAAAATGGAAAATGCATCAGACAATGGGATTGTTGCCTATACCTCCAGCGCAGCTCCTGCCACTCTGGCGGGTTGCTTTAATTTCTCCTTCCTGACTGCTGCTGGAAGCTCAGCGGCAGTCTCACCAGCAAGTGCAGTCAAAACCTTGTCAACTTCTTCTTCAATTTCCTCTTCTATATCCTCTGTATCCAATGCTGAGTCAACGGCATCATTTACAGTCTCCTCAATTATCCCTGTCTATAACACATGCACATGACATTATTTTGTATATTTAGAAGTTAATAAATCACATGGTTTTCAAACCAATTTTCATTCAATACTAACAAACAAGTATTGTTAGCTGTTGCGGTATCTCAATATGCATGGGGCACTTCACAATGACATGCAGATGAAATGAAACTTGATTTCCTTAGCCTTCACAATCCAAATATTTTTTTTATTATTTGAAATGGAGTAATTAGCAAGAGGATGATAAAATGACAGAAATAATGTCATTTCTAGGGGGCATCAAGGCCAATGAATTTATAGGGCCTGCCTGAATTTATGCAAATATATAATAACATACATAATATTTTGTTTATATTAAAAAGTTTAACCACTTGAACATGTTGAAGTCATTATAAGAATTGAATCATTAACATCTCACTACGAATAAAAACTTAAGCACTAAGCTACCATGGAACTTACTTACTATGGTAGCCTTATTATTTTTTCTATATAAAATTTATTTATTTAAATTTTAATTCGAGCTGGTTGAGTCAGGCTTGGGCACAATAATAAAGCTTAGGGACAGACTTGGGCCAAAGAGCAGCTGTGGGACAAAGAGTTTAGGCATGACATTGGGTCGGCTCAGGCTCGGGCCAGCAAATCATCCCTTAATATAGAGTGTAAGCTCAGCCCAAGTCCGGCCAGGCCATGTCCACCCATATGAACCACATAAAAAAGCTGGTAGTGTTTTATAGGACGTCATCATTAAATAGAAATAAGTTCATTTATTGAGATACAAGATATGCATTAAAATGAACCAATGCAACCAGAAACACAAAAGGATCAATCTTTGTAGAATAAAAATCAATGGAGGGAGAGAAACAAGAGATCCTTTGATGGTGAGGAAAGTTTTTTTTTTTTTTTTTTTTTTGAGATTGAAGGGAGCAGCTCTGGCAACGTTATTTTTTAAGTTGAAGGAAAATCTGCCCTTTTCTTTACTCTCTTTAGTGAACTTTTTGGGGGATTTGTATAAACCTGTAGATAATAGGGTTTTTGGGTTATTTCCTTGTAGTTATTTGGGGTTTTGATATATACTTCATGTGTACAAGGTTGTGCCCCTGACCCCGCATCTATTTGGCACTTCTAACATACTTTTACTTCCTGACCCTTGGTAGCCTTTCCAAAGTCAACCTAACCAGTTCCTTTGGAACGGAACTAAAACAGGCCTAAACAAAAAAGATAGAAAAAAACAATGGACTCATTCATTCCCCCTGATCCAATATGAATTGTACACTAACCTCTATCAAATAATACGAAGAGGGGAACAATGGCCTTCTATGGGTTCAAATGCCGCCGCCGCCCCCCCCCCCCCCCCCCCCCCCCCCCCCCCCCCCCCCCCCCCCCCCCCCAACCCCAAAAAACAAAACAACAAAATGTTTTCCCTATAATTCTATATTAATTAACAAGTTATGGGGTCAAAAATTTATCCTCTTAAGTTCCTCCACATGCTCCTAAAGCTTTACATATTAGGGAATGGACGAGGACAATGTTTATCAAGCTCTCACATCCTCTGCTGCTTCGCAGGCCCTACCTCATGCGTCAACCCTTTTCACACATGGAGAGGTACAGACAGGATAGAGTGCAAAAATTTATAGAATGGGGCGACAGCCAAACTTAGAGACCTGTACTCCAAACCCTTGATATAATGCTATACAGTCCCAAAAGTTTACGTTCTTAAGAAATAAGCCAAACAATATTTATCAAGTTGTCACAATCATATCTTATTTCTCCTATCTTCCGAGTGTTACATGTAAAATGTTTGCTCAAAGTACGAGGGAACCGCTAAAATTCTATGGTAGGTTTGCAAGTTTTCATTCCGGTTTCACAAAACTGAATCATGTAATGATTTTAAATGTCCAGTATGACCAACGATTTTTCTAGAATTCCAGTACTTCGTAATTGTTCCTGCAGAGAAATGCTTGTGGTAGAAATACTTTTAGATAATCAACGACATTGGTAGAGCAATCAGATTCATAAATTTCGGATATTTTGGCCGTTCTATTCTTTTTAACGACAAAGCTGGAGAACCGGAACAGTACGTTAATCTATAGTTTCCTATGGCATACAAGGTTAAAATCGAACAGTATTCTTTTCTGTCACAACCACAAAAGTAAATTAGCTGAATGACATTTCCTGACATGACATGAAATAGTGAGGGGGAATGTATAAGGGAGAGTTTTGGTACTATGAGGTGTTCTAAATGGCAAAATAAAGCAAATTTCCCCTATTCTTACAGGTTGTAACTGAAAATTGCATACTAACTGAATGAGCAGAGGCAGACCGACGCTTGGCCAAGCGGCGTCGGCCGCCTCCACTGGAATTTGAAAAGAAAAAAAAAAATTAACCCGACCTAATTAAAAATGGACTTTGCCCAATCATACCCAATACTCATTTCAAGTGTAAAGCCATCAAATCAATCGCTTTAGGTCCCCAATTTTTTAAGGCCTCTAAGTTTTATAACCTTACTTATTATAGTTAAAATTTTGTATAATTTTGACATATTTTTTTTGAAAAAAAGCCTCAATCTAAATAAGAAAAAGCCCATAAAAAAAGAAAAATAAGTCTCAGTCTAAACGAGAAAAGACTTATAAGAAAATTAAAAAAAGCTTACATCAAATGAAAAAAAATCCCGTAACTATAAAAAAATCCCAAATTAACCACTATAATTACATAAACTTTTATCAATACAAGAAAGATCAAAGGTCTAATTTATACAACTCTCTCTCCCTCTATTGTATACATATTTAGAAGTTTAAACTCTCATAACACACACACACACTCTCTCTCTCTCTCTCTCTCTCTCTCTCTCTCTCTCTCTTGTACAAAGATAAGTTTCAAACTGAAGAATAAATTAGTAAATCTTACCAATAACATCTTCAAACGTATTGTTGATGTATTTTTATATAGATCGATATTTGTTTGATTTTTTTTTTAACAAAGTGTAATTTTTTTTTTTTTTTTTTGTTTATGGTTTCTATAAGTAGCTGTTACAGTTAAACTAAAAAGTAAATTATGTAATTGGTTGGTTGAAACACCAATTTTGTATTATGCTGGTCATATCATTTGGTGAATACTTCACCAAAAACCAATTTTCATTAGATGGTTAAATCCATTGTGATTCAATAAATATTCCATTGAAAGGAGAGAAAAATAAATTAATTAATAATTTTTCATCTAAAAAAAATCAAATTTTAAGTAAAAAAATTTACTCCTAATATTAAAAATGTAAAAAAATGTCATTTAAAATTTTCTCTTTAAGAATATTTTCTGCCTCCACTAAAAAAAATTCCTGGGTCCACCACTATAAACGAGCATGCATTCAAAATGGGGCAAAATCAGTAGGTGACAGTTTTCTTAAACAATCTGCATTTTGATATTCTGTTGAGCGGACACTCCTGCTATGTAGGGAATTAATATGATTGCATCTCAGAGTGGCGCTAATCCAAAAATCCTTGACAATGCAAACCAAAACTGTTCTTGAACCAGCTGCTAATAATCAATTTTCATTTTCTGGGTATGCTCAATCAAAAAAGGGAACCCTGCAGCAATCCTCATTCTGAGCAGGAACTTCTTAGAAATAGTGGATTTGATAAAGATGTTGTTGAGGCATGTCATGCAGGCATGCAGCATCTTGTTGTAAAACTAACATCTCCAATAAAGGTATTTTAGACACAGCACAGGAGTAACCCTATTGATTATGGTACTAGTACAGGATAGAGATGGATGCTTTATGAATTCAATAAATAAAGAGTGGTTATTTAGGAGTAAAGGGAAGAATTTGTGGCAGCAGATATCATGACAAATAAGTATCAGAAAATTCTTTTACAAACAGTACCATGTAGAAGGTTCTTTCAAGCAAGACAAGCAAACCTGTCGGGCTCAAATATCTTTCCAGGAGTATGATGGGTGCTCAAAGTATTTGAGCCAAACCTAGGTTATTAATCCAGAACTTTTGGGCAATGGAGAAGGTGATGCATGAAGTTCTACAAGATTATGCTTGTGAAATGAGACTTTAGTGGTAATATTAAAGTTCTAAAGAGTAGGCATAAAGGGAGATGCGTGCTTAATAATTAAACTCGAATAAAAACTATCACACTTCCAAAATTTAAATGAAGCAACATAACCAATAGGACGCAGGAAAGATTTTATTTATGGAATATGCTCATTAACAGAACAAGTGCATTTCAATAAGATGCAATGCAATAAATAAATCCATCCTCATAATTAAATAGATTTTTGATATCTTTTGTTTTTGAGAAACACTAAAAGTAAAAATACCTTTATCATTTCCTTGCTAAATTCTTGCATTGTAATAGCAACTTCTGGGGCCTTCATGAGGTTATTGACAAGCTTCATGACCTCAGCACTCTTGGACAAATGCCCCACTGTGCGGGCAATTGCTGCAAAATCAACCGCAGATATTAGTGAAAGAAATTTCAGACCAACCTTCAAGATAACTCCCAATATTCGAAGAGGTTCAAACAAATGACTAATGAGGATAATGGACCAGATACTGCACAAATAGAGAAAAAATACACGATAAACAATCAATATTTGCATATTATTAGTTCAGATAGTCAAAGCTGCTTCTAATTATGACATCACATGATAATAAAACAACTTTGCGAAAAAATTATAATAATCACACCAGACAAACAATTATCTTTAAGGTTGCGACTTATGATTGTGCAATTTATACAGCGTGAATAAAATTCCAAGAAACCAGGTAGCTATATATTTCTACAGCTCCAAATTCACAAAAATCTGAAGAAACCCAAGCTTGTAACAGTACCGGGAGGCTGATAACTTCACCATGCATGCACAATTGAGTCCCTAGTTCTACAGGGCAAAAAATATACATAAGCTCGAAAGTCGCTTTAAATCTTTCTATGTTAAAAATGCTCCAACTGAAAGAAGACAAAATGACATGGTTGGAGTTTGGGAAAATAAGTTTAAAGCCTGGGCTCTCTTTGAAGTAGGAGGAAGTGGAATGGAAATCAGAAAAGAATTTAGTTGTATAAATGACGCAGTGAAGGGACTTGGGAAGTGTCAACTCAACACAACAAAGCATTGTCCGAACTATTTGGGTGTGTAGAGAAGTCATGTTATGCTAAACAAATTCTTGTTCGTAAGGGATCCGATCAAGGCTTCACACTAGCTGTCAGCTACTTAACACAACTCTCAACTTGTCAGGCTGACAAGGGATATGAAGGATACAGACACTAAGCACAGCAAATGTAGCCTCCATAGATTTTATTTCTGTATGTGTGTGGTGTTTTTTTTTTTTTTGGCCAATTATTTCATGGTAGATTGTAGACTTAAAGATCAGGAGGTGGATTTAGAGGACTTTCTGCTCACTCTGTTGAGTGAGACCTTACAATGCCGTGCCATGGAATTATACCCATCCGAACATTATTGTCGAGTTATTTCTTTATTGGGAATTGACCCTTGCTTGAAGGAGATAAGGGGTAGATATCATTAAAGCAATTTATTGCATGAAGAAATATTAATATCGAAGACAACTGTAGCCCAGGGCCTCAGGCTGTTGATGTTCTGAAAAACTCAATAGGTAAACTAGTATATGGATGTGTGGATATGACTTCCAGAGAACATCTGAGCAAGTTGAAAATGATTGTGCTGCAAAGGTACTGTATCTACAATCTGAGTACTGACATAATAAGCACCTTATTTCGAGATAAGTAACATGCAACCGAAAGATTGGTGTCTAACATCTAATGGATCCCTACCAAAGTATAAACAAATGAAAAGTTGTGCAGTAAGATAACTGAATAATTTAATACAATCAGATTTTAAAATGCTCCATCTAAAGATGAAATTTTTTTGGGATATGGCAAAAACAATCCTCAGATCACTTGGTTCAAATTCATCATAACAATCTTAGGCATTGGCATGCAAAATCATAACACCTTTACTATTTGTATTATGGATTATTACTACGTTTCCAAGCTTAGTAGTACTCATACAAATATCATAACGATTGGCATGCAAAATCGTTAGCTTGGTTTGAACAAATGGGTAGCATGTAGTTTCAGCCATTGGTTTAACTTTAATCATAACACCTTTACTATTTGCTTTCTTTCAATTTATGGACTCTTACTACTTTTCAAAAGTTTAGTAGGAGTTATATATAACAAAGTGGTACGAAGGGCAATAATGAAGGATAAAAATTTGGTCTCAATCAATGAAGGATCTAGGAATTTTTCTTGCGAGGGGCCAACGTGAAGTCTTCGTGCTTCGTGCTCGTATGCTAAATGTTGAATTTGTAATCTTATACTTATTACGACAACTATCAAATAATTAAAAATAGATATAGTTGTATGGTCTATTACATAACTAGCATTTTATTTCAATTGTTTCAATATTTTATATGAAGGTAGAAATTTGAATGCAGCATAAGTTATATTCATCATTCTCATTTTAAATATTAACTTCTGAATAGATCAAAATATTTTATTTGTCAAAAACATTTTGGGGGTCTTTAGAACACTTACAGCTATTGACAAATTATAAATTAACTAGGAAACAGCATCTTGGGTAATCTAATTACAAAGGTTATGTTTTCAATGATTAAAATTACTGAATCATGTTGTAGGTATAAGTGTCCAGCTCTCCTCCGTACCAGCACACCTAAATGACTCATAACCCTTCCATATCGCTCCCCCTCTCGTGCTAGGCTCTACATGGCAGCCTATCAAGGTGACGTGTGCACCAAGCCAGCTCACTTATCGAGGATAGCGTGAAGAGCGCCTCCTCCAAGCCAAGACATCAAGAGTCATTCGCCTATAGGTAATCTTGCGACACCTCGGCGTTCGCCCATGGCTTCGCGCTCCGCAACTCCTGGCTCGGCTATGAAACCTCTCCGCCGAGCACATCTCCATACTTAGCATAATTTTTCACACAAGCGTATCTCCATAACCTAGATTGGGAGCAAAACATAAGGACCTCCGCACAGGATCATCAGGAGACAAGTAGATTGGAGGCTGGAATTGAGGGCTCGCCGAGGGGCCCTGCCCCTCTGGCCGGTCTTTGAGAGAGAAGGACCTCCAAGCAAACAACAAAATGCATTTAATACCTGAACCGTTTGAATCACTGTCGCCTACAGAGATACAGAGTAGACATTCAGAATATCAGTCTTCAAGAAGCCTCAGACTGAGAAGCCAATCAACAAAGTGCTCCGTCTCAGGTCTGAGGAACCAATCGTCAAAGACCTCGACAGCCGAACAACCAATCACGGAATACCTCATTCACCTATATAAAGGGAACCTTCATTCGTCATTAACAAGACATTCATTCCATATTGAATGCTCACTACCAACCCTTGAGAATCTCTCAGTCTCTCCAAATTCGTTTGGGACACTACCACCCTCTCTCTTTCTAGGACCTCCTCAACTCTCTCTCCTCCACCTCCGGTGGTCCTTCGCCTAAGACAGCGCTTGCCATTAACTTCCTAGAAGGTCACCGTCTACAAGTTTAACCACTCACCCCTCACTCTACTCTACACACACATATATTATTAATACACTTAGAGAATATATATGATTCCCACTTCAAATATTACATGAATATATGTAATGAAACTTTTTTTCGTTTTTCATATAAGTGAATGTTTACTACGTAGAAATAAAATAAAAATATTGGAAGATTATGAAAGGAAAAGAGGAAAAACACATGCTAGGTTGGTGTCATATTAAGATTATAAAATTTTCAATGAAATTATGGAAATATCTAGAATTAGTAGAAAGGCAAGAAAGAATGGTGCAAAGTTGTTCTTGTCAGCATAGATCTAGATTAGACATGGGGCCAAATCATTATTTTATGAGTTTTGAGGGGGTCGGTGTCAACCATTTAGCAATGCTGAGAAGCCCATGATGGGTATTCTGGAAAGCAATTGGGATAGCTTCAAAAAACAAGAAGGTAGTCTAGGATAAATCTCAAATAGATATGAAGAAAAGTTTTTCCCAGGATGCTGAAGACAGCTAATACGGAAGGAACTAGTTCAAAGAGATCTTTTTGCTGCTACAAGTGGAGTGGAAGAAAATTAAGAGGGTCACAAATTTCCCAGAAACTATGCATGCTAAAAATTATTTGCATGGGCTCATACACAATATAAGATTACTCTATTGAGGGATATGCCCACAATTGATCACTAGAGAAGCTCAACAGATGAATGTCTAAAATGAGCAGGTTAGTGAGTCTCATATTTACTTCTAAGCATGATGACCTGGGTTAGGGTGGTATGGTAATAGGTAATGAAGTGTTTCTTTACATCAAAAAAGAATGAAATATTACACGTGTATAAAACAGTGAACAAGTCTTCAATTGCAGGAAATGAAAGAGTACTTCCATCTCCAAGTTTAACTCAAACAGAACTCCTTTCTTTTTTAATTCAAAAGTAAAATTTAATGATGGTAACAAAATACATGTGAAAGTAAACCACAAGTTTAAATATGTGAAGCACTGTACCAACACTCTCCCCAAGATGCATTGATATTGAATTTAGTTGTGCCTTGTTTTCATATAGCCGGTTGACAGTTCGCCTTGACCTCACAATTTCCTTAGCAAGTGCCTGAAGCAATAATTTACAAGGAAAATAATAAATAAAGAGAAAACAAGAGGAGACTTAAAATTTAAAATAGGGAATTGTACATTAAGAATACATATACTTCTAGGCGTTGGGTTGTAGTAGAAGAACTTGAAGTTAATATCATGGATGGGTGTGCCTCGGTTTTGGGGCGTTTATGTAGGGTATTAAATGGGTCTAAAAGGGATTCAGCACTCAAAATTCTAAGTACCCAATTGCTGAGTCTTAATGCAAGTAGAATTAGGTGATAATCTGCATCCACAAATTATTTAGACATTGAATTCCATAGAGACCAATTGAGACAACTAAAAAACTCAACTCTGTTCCATGGTAGATAGTGGGTGAATACAAGCTAAAAGGTGGCATTTACAAGCTTTTGCACACACTCAAAACTCTAATTTCTAGCATCAGACTGCTCAGATTAAGGGAACTTTAATCTACATGAATGAAACCTATACATTTGATATACCTCAGTGAACTTTGATAATGACCACTTCATATTTGATTGGCAGCATTTAAGAGATATGTTTTGAAAACATAAATCAGTAATTTTTTTTTCTTTTGGAAATGTAAAGCACATAAATTAGTACTATCAGGGATTCAAGTGTTGATTTCATATAGCAATGGCGCATTTCATCCTTGCATCTCTTAATCTCTTCCAAACTGATTCACGTTCAACAAATATTCCCAAAAATGACCAAATTCATACGGCCACACTGATACGTATAAAACACTCATTGTTCTCATGTGCTAACACACAGGAATTTCTTCATGAAAAGATTCATCATGCATCATATGATCATGAATAATGACCTAACCCACTCTTTCTGGGCACTCATGTGCTAACACACAGTGATTCGTGGAAGTAATTTCCAGCACATCCAAAGGTTCTTAGTTGTTTATAAACTGTCCAGACAATCTTTCAACATGTACACATTGGTGAAACACTCACACAGCCTGTAACAAAAATTCAATCATTCACCTCCACTTAGCTTTATCATTTGTTCGGATTGATATCCTCTTCCGCAACAAGCAGTTAATCACTACCATGTCAACATGGACCAAAATGAGATTTCATCACCTCACGGACTCGACTTGACCAATAGCATTGGTGAGTTAGGTGAAGTTCTCCTTTGAGCTTTGGCTGATGACAATTTGGTGTGAGATACACAGTCCACTTTTACTGAATCTATTAAATAACCTAGTCGATGTAATTACAATGGATGCCTCTTTCTCTTTGAAAGTTGTATTTATCAATTTACTTATTTATTATCTTTTTACACTGCACTAGGGTATCCAAACTCTCTTTCTTTTCTAAGTTTGTGGGTCTTGTTTATATCCAAAGAACTACTGGACAACTGGAACTAAATTTCTCAACCAATTTGTCACTAGAGTAATAGGATTCTCCAGATTAATGCCATAATCCAATTACTTGCAAAAAAAAAAAAAGTTATTCAAAAAGAAATCTACTTCAGATTCAAAAAGCTCTGATATATCTTCAGTGTGAAAAGTAGCGATGGAGGAAGAGTTGGGGATAAAAATGGGGTTACCTTGGCAGAACCCATATCATTTCTCTTGGCAGCATCTCTAATTGCTTTCTGTACACTTTTCTCTTCTCTCTGTATGTCTATGCAAATCACACAACAAAAAAACAAAAAAAACAAAAGCAAAAAATGAAGTTGCAAGAGAAGAAGCATAAAAATTATCAAAGAAAAAGAGTTCACAAAGAAACAAGGATTGCCTCGGACTTGGCGTTCGATGTTGCGGCACTCTTGGCGGAGACGACGCTGCCAGTCCCTCAATTGCTGTTGCGGGTTAGGTTTCGGCTTCAACACATTCATCATTCTCTCCATCGCTCACTCTCTGACCTCCAAACAGACTAAATAAATAAAGATGAAGATAAATGGAATTAATGCCACCGGAAAGGCGGATACGCTCGATAGGTGGAGTGGATCGTATTTTTCCGTTGAGTTGCGTGTTTCTTCCTCTACATTTGGTTGTGATTTTGAGTTCAATAAGGTTTGATCAAAATTCAAAATCCCCCTCTTTTATTCCATCGATTATATTCGGAGCTGCTCCTTTACCAACTTGACGAGGAGAGAAGAAAAGAAAGAGAATAATGGGTTAGGCTTGGGCCTCTCACTTTTGTGCCCCAAGTCCCAACAGACGTTGGACTTTGGAACTTGGGCTCTGTATGTAGTCTTGTATCTTGTTTAGCTCCATGGGATTTTTTTTTTTTTTTTTTTAAAGAGATCCATGGTTTCCTATTGGTTACTTCGTCTTCAGCCCTTCAGCCTACTGTTCTCCCAACTTGATTAGAACTACTACCTCTGCATGAGCTCGGAAAAATAGTGAGTTAAAAGCCAGAAAGTCGGAATACCTTGTAACAAAGAAAAAAAACTTGCAAGATTATAGGCTTACCCTCTTTAATCTCCCTGTTTTTTTTTTTTTTTTTTACTCTCTCCCTGGTTTTCCATTGAACCAGGAGAAATAGGAAGCCCAAGTGTAAATTAGGAGAATAGTTTTAAACAAATATCAGAAAACATAACCGGAAAAAAGAGCCATATTATAAGATTACATTGGCAACTTAAAAAAGAGAGAAAAAAACAATCATTACAAGATCTCCAGAGAGACAGAGAGCATCAATTCATGATTAGAAATTAATCATCACGCCAAGCTGTTTACTTTTTCTTTGTCACCAGTGACTAAATCCCAATATTTTTATCAATTGCAAACCAAACTGATCAAATGGGGGAAATGGCTGAGTAGGAACTTGATGGACCAAACAACATCCATAAAGAGGTGCAGCAGAGACACCATTGAGCAACAAAGGGTATCTGTTGATTGATTCACTAAGCCTGTCTCTGGTGACTAATCCAATAGTTGGAAAAGAAAAACACAATAAATTATGAATGACAGATTTTGTCGAATTTGGTGTCCGTTAATCATTGTTGATTGTTGTTCACAGTAATCAGTGTGCTGGATTGTCCGTTATTGCCATCAACCGGAACATTACTTGTGTCTTCCTCATTCTGCAAAAAGAGTAAAAGACAATACCAACTTAACATGGTGACCCCATATGGTGTAATCAACTAATCTAACAGCAAGTAAATAGATATATCACTTTCTACAAAATTACAGTCTCAGGAACAAACAGAAAACCTTTTGGTGTTCAAGCTTAATGGGCTAAACATGCTTGCATCTCATATTAGGAATATAATGCACATGTACTTTCTCGTGTTTCCATGTGAATCATGTATTCCCAAAAACCAAAAATAGCTTTCCACACAAGACTACTAGACAAGACAACAATTTGCAAGTCTAGAATAAGGATACAACTATGGGGAACGCACATACCTTTTTGGTTAGACCTTGAGCTGACATGAGTTCATAGAACTCGTGCATCAGCATTTCTTCCTCTACCTGCAAACATATATTTAATGGAAGTTCAGCACAGCTCCACTAAAATCAACATTCAAAAACCGAACAATCATTACAAAAAAAAAAAGCTCATGCATCATACAAATAAACCACGTGATAAAATCAGAAACGTGTGAACATATTGTGCAAGTGATATTTCAGATTTTGATATTTGCATTTCAATCATATAGTTTCATAAGTTTTCCCTCAATGCACACTCAAGCATATGTCTTCTTATCTACACATCTAGTATTATGTTCATCTTTCCTTATGAATTAAGGATTCAAGAAAGCACCTGAAGTTTATGCACTTCGTGGGACATTGATCTATAGGCATCCAGAAGGAGCTCATTCTGCTCTTCCAAGTGTCTGCACATAACATATATCAAACCAAAACAATTGATACACCCATGTACATGCATGCATAGGTAATGAAATCAAGGGTACAAAATCTGAGTAGGGCTTTACCTTAACATCTCTCCTGTATATGTAGGATCCATTCTATTAAACAAGATCTTAATCTTGACGTGTGTAAGCAAACACTAGTCATCCACATGAACCAAGCGCCAACACACTTGCAGAGTTCAGAAAGCAACTGAATCTTCAAAGAGGTTGAGCAACCAGTAAAAGAATATTCGAACTGTATAAACAAAATCAGAACACCTCACAAACTGAACAGAGCCTCGAATTTAACAGCAGCTCAAACAGAAAAGGTACATCAACAAAGAAATAATTTCACAGATTGAAAGGCACAGAGACAGAATTAGCACACAGCAAGCCATCAACAGCGTTCTCCACACTGAAGACTCATGAATGCTTTGAAAGGACAATCAGGGATTATATTTTCACCCAGAAATGCACATTCATATGGATTCTAATATTTTCACCCAGAAGACATGCTATCTGATTCAGCTACCAAATCTACAATATAAACATCCCATCCACCATCATAATAAACATGGTATCTATCATCAAGCACATGGCGTGCATTTTTCTCAGAATATCATTTTCACTACAGTTCATATCATAATAAACATGGTATCTATCATCAAGCACATGGCATGCATTTTTCTCAGAATATCATTTTCACTACAGTTCATCACCACATCATGTTTTAAATGTGAACCTTGTAGGTAAATTAGAGACTGTTGTTACAATTCATCATGGTAGGCTGACAATTTGAGCATCGAACTCATGCAGGTGTGTGCTTCTAATTGAAACAACCCTGATATGCAAACCAATCATACTATAAATTGATCAGTTTCAGAAGTATCATACAAACATGTGCGTGTATAAATTTATATAGATACACTTATTTATACATATAAAAAATATTGGGTTAGGTTTCCTCACCTCTAAACAGGAAGAAGACGAGTGAGAGCAGTGCGCGCGAGAGCGAGAGAGAGAGAGAGAGGAGAGACGAGTGAAAGAGAGTCGGAAACCCCATTACACTAGCGGGCTTGGGAAGATTACTACAAGTCTCACCTAGTCACCTGGCCCGTGAATTTTAAGTTCAGGCCGGGTTTTGGGCCGCTGTAGTGTTGTTACTAGGTAGACAAGCCCAGTCCAAGATTAGGCAGGGCCTTTTCTTTTTCTTCATTTTTCACTCCAGTGTCACATTTTCTGTCTTTTTCATGTTTGCTATTCATTCTTTACCTTTCCTTTTATATCTTCCATAATAGAACCTTATGAAATATATTTAATTTTGATGCAGAAACCTTTGTTTAATTGTATTTCAAATTCATTTACATCGAATAAATGCCGGAAAAAGGCCAATCGTTCTACCATGAGTGGTTGGTTCAATGGACCGTGTAAAATTTCATATTTCCTCTCGCTTAGGTTTGTGTCTCTAAAGCCGTAGGACTAAACCTACTCTATAGAGTCCAGAGTACGAGCTTGGACCTAGACTTCAACCTCAACGTAGGTGCGGTGGAAAAAATAGTCTAGTAGTCAGGTACTAGTACTGAGTACTCAGTGATAATCCTATCAAATGATGACATTTGACATGTGCGTATATTAATAACCTGAGTTTATGAAATAATGAAGAAATTTTTAAAAAAAAGTACTACTTAGTAAAATTTAATAGCACATTTTCTTAAAAGTCTCTCCACTATTCTAAAAACTCAAGTTGTTGATGTATGCACAAACCACGTATCAACACTTGATAAGAATTACCACCGAGTACTCAATATTATCTAACCACTAAACTATTTTCTGTACGGTAGAGTTTTTTACAAATAGCTGTGTAGTGCTAAATGACAATATTTCTTAATAAATGTGTAAAGTAGCTTATTTGTACATTCAATTTTTATATTAAAAAAAGAGAGAGCGAGAGAGAGAAGAAAAGGCATTTCATTCTACAAGGCCATTTAAGGTGTAAAGCTCAGAATGTTGCACATATCATAGATTCAAATATAGTCAAATCACAACCGATAAAGCCTTTAGTAAAGAACTAAAGACAACTTGAAAGGAAAGTCTTAAATGGGCAAAGGCGAATTCCATGCATATACCAAACCAAGTTTAAACATTTTAAGTACCACACTAAAAAGAAATGGAGAGAAGGTTACTATACAACGTTTGCATAAGTAATAACATCTTTATCTCCAATATATGTGACTTAATATAATAATTGTGGGATTTGTGTATCTTAATATAAAGCTTTACAGATTCCCTAATATTTTCGATCATAATCTTCTGTGCTATGAAATTGGTTTCCTAATTTACCCTATTTTTTTTGTTACGCAATTTACCTAAACAATGGGTAAGGTTCAAGCTTCCACACGCTTCATAAAGAGTCTGCAAATTGAACATTCCAATGGGGTTTCAGAAATTGTGGTACTTAAACATCCTTAGAGCTTCTTAATTTTGTTGGCCGCCCGGGAAGGCCCCATGCATTCGATACATAGACCATGGCGGCCAAGAGATGAACAAACACTTTCGTCTCAATTCCATGCATGGTTGCCTCTTGAAGATGCTCTTGAGCGCAAGATTCTAATAAATATATATATAGCTTTGAAAGTAATATATTGCCCACCAAATCAATGATTTAATCCACAATGTAGCAGCACGCAACAGCTTAAATTGGTGTCTATACAATGTAATCAATCGTGCTTGACCGTTCAAATTTTGTAACTACTATAACTTAGGGAAAAGGTCATGCTTAAACGTCAAGAAATCATATATTAAGAATAACCGACTTTAGATATCAAGCACTAAAAGATGAATTATATGGCCCTAATTTGTGTTACTTTGTACGCACATTGACGCTAAACTCAGATAAAGGAAAACCTGTCTTCACAGAGTTGGAGCAGATCCTTTTCTTGCAAATTCTCTCTTAACAGGGGAAATATATTGACCCAATTTTTCCAAAATTGCGGCATTACGGCCTAGGAAATTTTTTGTATCCTCGACTAAGTTCATCTATACTTCTCGATGTATTTATAACTTTAATACTCAATGATTTGGAACCTAAAGATAAACTTTGATTGTAGTATCTCAAATTAGTTTGTGTACATTACTAGCTAGTTTGTGTAACATTAATTTCTATACCTTTGACATTTTTTGCATTGAATAATTCTACAAAAAAAAAATTTTACCAACACAGAAAGTATATAATTTTCCTTCTTCTACTGCCCAAACATCCAATTCCGAAAATCATATATCCATCTCGGGACGAATCTAAATGATTGAAGTTCACGGGTTCTGAAACTGTTGGATCACACAAAAAGATGCCACCCTACATCCATTTTGTGTGAAGAAGAAGGTTGTGACTTGTGAGGATTTTGCCATGGACCTACCATCAACCGCCCAGCAGGGTAACTAGCCCTGGTTTTACTTACTCAACTAATGAGGCTAGAGGTTTGAAGGGAATTAGTAAAAATTCGCGTACGATTGTGAATCAGTTTAGAAATAGAATCGGCCTAAGTGGTTCTTAAGCATAATGCATGATCCTGCAATCAATCTTACAAGCTTTTGAGTATAAAACTCTACGATCAAACAATGAATTTCTTCAATCCAATTTGCTCTCCATTTATTTATTTTTTTTTGGGGAGAATGAGGAGAGCGGATGGTTAAAATCGAACTCGAAAGCCTACCCAAGGTATCCTAGTCTCGAAAATATTTTGACAGTCTAAGGTTGTAAATAAGGAATTAGTAGCCTCAAAGGATATACGCTTCAAGATTAATGCAGAAGAATGACATCAGGTAGGATTATAATCTCATTCAATGCTTCCAAATTACCTCAGTGGCCACAACCAGATCCCAAAAGCCACACCCAGTAAAGCCCTAGCCTCTATATACCGATCACTTCCCAACTTTTTCTTTACTTTCTCAAGTGAGAAACCTTTACTGACAAGTTTTCTCATCGAAACAAGTTTTTCTCACAAGGGAAAGTGGAAAAAAAAAAAATTTAAGCTACAAGAAAATTATTCCTTTTCCGTATGTATATATATATATATATATATATCACAGATTGTTTGTCTTCATGCATATCTCCCCATTAGGGAAAGTGAAAAATAATAATAATAATAATTTAAGCTACAAGAAGGTGATTCCTTCTCCATATGTATATATCACAGATTGTTTCTCTTCATTATATCTCCCTATTAACCTCCTTATCACCTAGTTCTATGGTAGGACCGCCTCATCTCTTTATTTATTCTAACTGTATTGCCACACTCCTCCATGCACATACCGGCATTCATTTCTCTTACTTTTAGTATACCTTCATTTAAGCACATTCTTCTATACATAAACTATTTCTCCTTATTCCTTATTCCTCATTCCTCTTCATGGCTCTTCTTCTGTTTCTTCTTCTCATTTTCATGTTCCCTTCAAGCAATGCTGAGGAGCCACCCCCACCTGGCTATTACCCTAGTTCCACAATTGGTTCAATAGGGTTTGATCAAGGCTTTAGAAATCTCTGGGGTCCTCAGCATCAAAATGTAGACCAGGGATCACTAACAATTTGGCTTGATAGCAGCTCAGGTTTTACTTAAGTTCATTTTTCTTAAAATGCAGTATTTTAATTTTTTATTGTCATGTTTCACCTTTTTTTTGTTTCCTTGCCTAAATGTCCAAAAATAGGAAGTGGGTTCAAGTCACTGAATCCATATCGATCCGGTTACTTTGGTGCTGCTGTCAAGCTTCAACCTGGTTATACTGCAGGAGTGATTACATCATTTTACGTGAGAATTGGACTGAAGAATCTCTCTCTCTCTCTCTCTCTCTCTCTCTCTCTCTCTCTCTCTAGTTATACTATATCTAGTGTTTGGAAGTTAAAAACGTTGACTAAGCTTACCACTTCATGAAATAATGACAGCTTTCAAACAATGAAGACTATCCAGGAAACCATGACGAGATCGATATTGAGTTCCTCGGAACGACGCCGGATAAGCCTTACTTGTTGCAAACAAACGTCTACATTAGAGGAAGTGGGGACGGAACCATTATAGGGAGGGAGATGAGGTTTCAGCTTTGGTTCGATCCCACACAAGATTTCCACACCTATGCTATGCTGTGGAACCCTAGTGAAATCATGTTAGTAGCACTTCCACAAATTAGCAATTCCATTATTCTTTTACAAAGTCATGTTAGGCAACATTTCAAAGTATTAGCTAGGTTTAGATTCTGAACATACTAGCTTTTGCATAGTACTTTTAGGGTATTAATGGTATTTCAGGTAACTGCATCAACATATATACATAGGGATAATTAAAAAAAATATATTTTTGAAATTATCATTCAATATTACTAAATTTCTTAAACTCTAAAACGTGACTTATTGCCTTATTAAACTATTAATTTGTATCAATTTTTTTTGTCACGTGATTTACTTTACAGATTCTATGTGGATGATGTCCCAATTAGGAGGTACCCAAGAAAAAGTGGTGATGCAACATTTCCACTAAGACCCATGTGGGTGTATGGATCGATATGGGATGCCTCGTCCTGGGCCACCGAGGGTGGAAAATACAAAGCAGATTATCGATACCAACCATTCATCAGTAGGTATAGATACTTCAAACTTGGTGGGTGCCCAATTGACGGACCCGCCTCGTGCCGCCCTCCTTCAGGGTCACCTTTGGGTTCGAGCGGTCTGAGCCAACCGCAGTACGCAGCCATGGAATGGGTCCAGAAGAACTACAAAGTTTATGACTATTGCCAGGACCCGAATAGAGACCAAACTCTCACACCTGAGTGTTAGGGTTTTGGTCACAAGTCACATATTTATAAGATGGGATTTTTTTTTTTGGTGGGTGCCTTGAGATGGGTGGTTCAGCGTCCAAGCCTCTTAGACTTGAGGGTTTGTATTGTTTTTGGAATTGATTATTTGTAACTGTAATACCATTATCAAATGTCTGTAATATCTGAGAAAGGTCAACCGAAAGATGAGTGAAAGTATCCACATCTTCAAACTGCAAAAGTCATTTTGAACTTTGTCACCTTAACTGTTCTGTGAAAATAATGGCAAAAGGTCAAATTCAACAAGCCCTAATTATCACTTGACTTGCAGAACGCGGATGAGATCAATTTCATGTAGATGGATACTCTATGACTTCGTGGATGATCCACCCATTGTTATCAGTAAACTTTTTCCAATTTATACCATGTAAATAATTTTATGTATTTCATTTTAATCAAAATTTTAGGGGCCAGTAGGTGAATTGGTGAAGTTATAGTAAATTTGTAAAAGAGTACTTCATGAATCACTAATCAAAACTCATCCAATTTAATTTACTAATAATTTCCCAAAAGCCGAGGACTTGTATAATTTGTGACCATGCTAGATGGCCGGTAGTTAAATTGTTAAATTTCCCTATCTTTTTTTCTTTGTCCACTTATGACCATAGTAACAAAGTTCTCCATATTTTTTCCAAAAATCTTGAATTTATGCTGATTTTTCATTCTTATGATTATCAAAAGTCCTTTTATGTGTCCAAAAGTGACAAATGCTCCCCATCTTCTCTAAGTGATTCTGAATAGCTATGGAATGAGTCATTATTTTTACTATTGGAAGAATATATATATATATATATATATATGTATGTATCACTTTCCTCACTCAGAAATGCATTCCATTTTTTCGAAAATTTTTCATTCAAATTTAGAAAAATTATTATCTCTATTATTCTAAAATTAGACCAATTAACTCAAAATAAAAATATATTTTTATTTTTAATTAATTGACATACCACGTCATCGTAATGACGTGGTGTTCCCAATTTATTAAATAATTTATATTGACATCGTGTTTTCATCGTAATGACGTGGTGTTCCGAATTTATTAAATAATTTATATTGACATCGTGTTTTGAATCTATTAAATAATTTTTTTTGTCTAAGAAGGTTCTTGCTGCGCCCGTGATAGTAATTTGGATTTGTGCTTCGCCGATCCCATATCTTTTGTCTAAGAAGGTTCTTGCTGCGCCCGTGATAGTAATTTGGATTTGTGCTTCGCCGAGGTTCTTGCTGCGCCCGTGATAGTAATTTGGATTTGTGCTTCGCCGATCCCATATCTTTTGTCTAAGAAGGTTCTTGCTGCGCCCGTGATAGTAATTTGGATTTGTGCTTCGCCGATCCCATATCTAAGCACACAACTTGTCCGGAGCAAGACAAGTTGCCTGGGATACCCTAGCCTCGAGGATAGACACCTATTCTCTTTTTTGACTTCTGTTAGTGCATTCAGTTTCATGTGAAAAAACAATTCAAAAGCCTGTGAATGATCATCACTACATCCGAGGTTTGTCCCACTGTTCCTCCTTTGCCTGATTCATGGCCTAGTTAATATGGCCCCTTTGGACAGGTTATATTGTACATTTGACTTTGCTTCAACTTTGCAGTGCTTGTTAGATATTTCCTTGATAGCTTGTATTGTTATATAAGTTATATAAAGGCTTGCATACATTAATAGGCCAATTTGAGTGTTTTTGGTGGTAATTTAGTGTTTTGCCGCGTGCACGAATCACATGGTGCACTTGCACGGGTGAAATTAATTAAAAAATTGCATTAAAACTAATTAGTGGAAACAAAAATCACTTTAGGAAAAAGTGTCTATTGATACACTTAATATTGCTAAATCTAAGGCTTGGGGCAATCTTTACTCACAAGACTTTCATACAAGTAGTGTAAAGTGACAAATAAGAGCATGCCACATCTGTAAGTAAACCTGCATATGAGGTTCAACATAAAACCCAGCATATATGTATATATATATATATATGAATGGGCAAGATGACAAGCGACATGCTCTTGTAGGCCACATAGTATGTTCACCACTTATATATATATATATGCATGAAATTATACCGAAGTCTTTTTTCCCCTCTTTTTCCTGTTATTAGTATCTCTTAATAACATTGTCACTAGGAAAAGGTATAATATTTAAGTTTCAGAAGATGGGTTGTTTAGAGGTTTATGGATAAAAGGAGAATCAAGATCGACCCTCCCCCAGTTTGCCCTGAGGGTCAGATAGCCTATATATCCTTGAATATATTTTCATGAATAAATAAATAAATAATGGTCATAATATTTTCAGCTAGAATTTTATGGGCTCAGGCTAGATGTCACGTGAGTTTCAATGGCAACTGGAATGTTTCCAAACTAATACAAATAAAATGAAGTACCAATGGAATTACCTAAATATATGCATTACCAGATACATTAAAAGTACTTGATACGCCAAAAAAAAAAAAATGCCTAATAATTGTTATGGCGTAATGGATGATCTTATGGCATCCTCGTTCAAATTTTTACAGCAGCTGCCGCCTCAATCACGAGGGCGGCTGTCTCGTGGTAAATGGCCAAAAGCCAAAGGCCTATAAATAAAGGAGCATAGAAGTTCCAGAGGAGAGAGGAAAAGAAAGAAAGGAAAGAAAAAAAAAAAAAGAATAGAAAGGAAGAAGCAGTATAGGTAATGTTTCAGAACTTATGTTGTATTCCTTTTAGTTTTATAGTATTAATAAAGTCTTGGGTGATTCAGAAGATCTAACCCTACTTGTTCCAAAAACCTCATATGATAAATATTTAACAGTTTCTGAAGAACTATTCACTATATTTTGTGTTGAGTTATTTTATCTGCTTTATATATCTTTAGTTTTATAACACGTTATCAACATGAGACTCTAAGTGCTTTGTGTTCTTCCTTCATTTGATGTGTAATTTATCTTCATTTTGAATTCTTTACTGTTCACTCAATTCGCATGAATAGTATGAACAGTAGTTTAACTATTGAGATGAATAGTATTTATTTCGAAATTTTGTTGCTTGATTTCTCCCAGATCTTGCATTTTTTGCCTATTATATTTATAGATCTGGAATGCATAATTCAATACCATTTCATAGACATGTGACTTGACTGTATTTTGATGTTTAGATTGAAAGTTATAATGGAGACAAAAATAGTAATATTATATGTATGCATAGTAATAAATACTATGCATGAATAGTATTTTTACGAGTTATAATTGATACCACTGTTTATGCACAGTTCTTTTACTATTTATAAATAGTAATTGCATAGTAATTATATAATATAACCTTTGATCAATAGTACGGTAATACTTTTCACCGTTCTGCCAATTGTCATAAGACTCACCTAACATTACTGTGTTCGGTAGAGGTTTTTACATGATCATTAACTAATGATTGTCAAATTTTGTTATGTGTGTTGCTTTCAATATTTAGATCATTCCAGAAGTAATGATTTTAGAAATACAATGAAATAAATCAAGCACTCCTGTGGAATATTCATTACGACTTGCACGTAGTTTATTTAATTATTGCTACTTTATAAAGTCAGCTTGCCGCCTGCTACTGCTTTCATTTATGTTGTTGTTATTACTTAATTATGTTTATTATGATCGCTGCCTATTTTAGTTTACCATTGTGTCATCATTACATTTTTCAAAAGCTTATTATGATTTAATGCACCTAGAGTTGCAAGATAATCAAGAAATGCACTTGGAGTTGCCAGATTATGGTTGAATGCACTTGAAGTTGTAAAACAATGATTTAGTACACCTAAAGTTGTAACAGTTTTGCCAAATAAAAGAATGAGTACAATTTTTATTATTCAAATATGTCCACAATGAAAATGACGTGGCAGAAATCTTCCTGATGAAGATATGATGGACAAATATATTTATATTTTATGCCTCGAACGTGCTTCAGAGTAGGAATATCAAGAGAGTTAATTTAGAAACTGTATTTCAATAGTACATCGTGTAAATATAATAGAAGATAACTGTAAATAGTTACGTTACTATTCATGCATACTATTTACATTACTATATACAGTACTATTTATGAGTTTCACATTATTTTGATTTTATTTCCCATTTTCTTCCTATGTTTTCATTAGTGGTATAATATTTATCTGAAAAGAATACAAATTTATAATATGTATCAATTCCTAAAGTGATAAGTGAATGGTATGGATCCAGTATAGTGTAACTCACTCAATCAAGTGCTATAATTAGCTAATACATGTGGCCAATTTTATATCATTCCCTAAAGTGAATGTATTTTTATATGATGGCTATGGATATTGTCACAGATATGATGGAGATACTCTGAAGGTTTTAAATGCCACTAAAAGTGGAATAATGTGAGTTTAGCTTCTCAAGAAGTATAAAGATGTTTCATTGGTTACGTACCTGCAGTATGATGATTAAATAGAATAATTTTGACAGTGAAACTTTATATCAATGTTGCATTTGAAGGCATGGGTCATACCAATTGAATGGGAAAGATAAATGTCTAGCAGACATTATTAGAATGTACACAATTCTTTGATATGGTGTAAACTTAACATTAGCTGAAATTAATGTTAAAATAATATCAAGCCTTACAAATTGATTGAAGGCTTCAGATGAGCTAAGCTTTAGAAGAGCTAACATAATATGATCAAGAGGAATAAAATTTTATATTAATGATGCATTATATTCTACTAGCAGTACAAAAAAGTTGCTTAACTTTTATATATGTTTTTACTTTATTTCTGTTATACTAGGAGCATATGATGAAAAAGAATATAGCCATGAAGATAAGAAAAAATATCTTGCTTTACACTTCCCTTTTCATGCTAGAAGCATATACTAGAGAAATTTGTTATTTTTCTTCTAGGTTATATTATATTGGGATCACTTACAATGATAAACCAGAAGTTTTTCGACTCAAAAGATTTTTGTACGGTGAAATCACCTGAAGTGATACAACAGAAGCATTTATGGAGTACCTGCAGTGACAGCATCTGAAGTAATGCACCAAAAGTGATTTGATCCCAAACGAATTTTATATTTTGGTCACCCGGGATCAACAATAATATGTCCAATAATTAACAATTTTTATGGACATCCGCTAAAGAACCAAAAGATTCTTTTTACCAAACAATTATTTGGTTATTCTGTAATATTGATATGTCTCTCATTTATGCATCTTATATAATGGTTACATCTTTATTTAATATTACCTCTCATATTTTGCGGATAGTCCTTATGTGGAGTCAGTTTTCCCACCACTATTAGGGGGAGATAAGACGTAAACGTGATGCTGTGAGATTAATGCTAATGTTGTGAAACTGTCTCATCTTGTTCCTTGGGCAAGTTGATGTGAATCTGAAATTCACAAAAGAATTATGTACTTATATATGATTGCAAATCAATTGCCTGAAGCATTTGCTGACACAAAGACGATAATCAAATCATAGCAATACCAGCTATTAATGCTATAGCACATATTAATGTCCTTGTAGGACAATATGTTGATGTCCTTGTAGGATCATCTATTCATATAATAGCACATAATTTCAAAGTGCTTGAGGCGTGGGAGACATATCGATGCAAAAGTCAAACTCTCAGAAGGAGAAAAACACAACAAAATGACCAAATTGGTGTTCTTGAAGAAACCATAATTTCTAAACTTCCTGAAGCATGAACTTTTGAAGAGGTAGGAAATTATTTCTATACTTCCTGAAGAAGAAAATAAACCTCCAGAAGAGGAATCTTCATCATCTAAACTTTCTAAAGAAACTCCTATAAAAGAATTCCCAAAAGTGAAAACTTCTGAAAAGATATCCCCTGTAGAGGAAATGGTACCTGAAAATAATGAGATCTCAATACAGGAGAATAATGGAATAGAAATGATATCAATGTAAATACAATTACCAGAAGTAACAGACGAAACCACAGATAGTCGACAAATGTCGATAATATGATTGATCAAAATAAAAAGAAATTACTGAATTTGAATAAACTTATTAGCATAATGTAAAGTATGTGAACTTGTAGTTCCAACATCAGATGATGAAAATATTGGACCTGTAGTCCAAACACCAGCAGATGTTAGACTTGTAGTCTAAACATCAGAAGCTATAAAGTATTCGAACCAATAGTCCACTCACCTGAAGATGAAAAATCAGTTTGATACAAATGGGTATTTGCGCAATGAGAAAATAGAATAGTGCGATATAAAACATGACTCGTACCAGAAGGTTTCTCGCAGAGCCTTAGTATTGACTATAATAAGAAATTCTATCCCATAAGAATACAATTATATTCATATCATTGATTAGTTTGTTAGTCTTAGAAGGACTGGATATGCATCTAATAAATGTATAACAGCCTATTCTATGGTGGATTAGGTAATGATATACATATGAAAATTCTTGAAGAATTTAAAACAGATACCTCGAATGTTATATTCTATCAAACTTCAAAGATATATGTATAGGTTAAACCAATCTAGACGCAGATAGTACAATTATCCCAATAAATATTTATTGAAAGAATGATATGTGAACAGTACAATTACCTATGCATTTTTATCTAGATTTATTATGATTGCAACATATGTTAATGCTTGTGAATATTATTGGTACTCTTGAAGAGATTACAAAAACTACTAACAAATAACTTTAAAATTAAATATCTTGGGAGAACAAATTATTGTCTTGTCTTGCAGATTGAATATTTTTATTCAGTCGACATACACTACAAGAAAAAGCTCTATTTGTGACGGACTTTTTTGCAACGGCTCAAATGCCGTCACAAATACCATCATTTGCGACAGCGGTGTCCCCGTGGCAAAAAAATTTCATTGGCGACGACATTGTTGCAACGGCATCCATTCCCGTCACAAAAAATAACTCAAAATGATGTCGTTTCGTTTGTCAAATGCTACCCCCTCTCATGCGACGGTAGCTATTACGATGGGTTAATGTCATCGCAAATGTATTTAATTTAAACGGTGTCATTTTGCTCAAAACGATGTCGTTTTGAATTATCTGTTTCCAAAATTTTGGTTCCCCCTTACACTCTTCTTCCCTTACGCGCACATTTTGGAGCCCTAGCCTCTCTCTCTTCTTCGTCGACTCTGAAGCCTCCCCCCTATGGCGCTTGTGACGTTGCTCTGTCTCTGTCTCTCTCTCTCTATACAAAGAATGGAGATCAATTCGTCACATGCGCCTTGTTGATTCGTCAGCTGAAAAACACGCATCTGTTGGTAGTGGGGAAGGCGAGGCAAGACGAACAACCATTGCTGCTCGAGATCTTCTCCTTCGATCGCAAGACCGCATCTCTCTCCCCTTTCCCTTGAAAACAGGCCTCACATAATTCAAAAAGGATATTTATTTTCCCGGGGAGGAGATTTTCCAGTGGAGTTAAGGTTTCACCGATTGTTGGCGCTGTTGATTCGGCTACTAAGAAGAAGATGGCGATTTTAGCTGTAGGGATTTCAAAGGTTTTAGAGGCACTTGTTGGGTAGACGAAGGCAAATAAGAAGAGCTGGGGTGAGCCACCAACGGTAGTAGTGACCACTGTGGCCTCTGTGGAGCAGAATGAAAAAAGTTCAACGAACAACAAGCTGGATCTTCAAGCAATTTTGCAAACTCAGGTAATTTCACCAGTGTTTTTTCTTGCCCTGATTGGTGATTTTATATTACTGGTACACTCTCTGTTTAACATACCATTATATTTTGCCAATAACTAGTGAATTTCATTACTGCAACAATATGAGCTAGTTTTTTCTCATGTCCTGCAACTATGCTTCAATTGGAAATTTCTAAATGCACAAAACTTTTTAGATGTTAGGTTGGGGGTAATGAGTCTAATGACCCATTAGATATATGGTAGGTTGGACATAACCCTCTTTAAAGTTAAATGGAATGGAGTTGTCTTTGTTCACTATGGATTTGTCATTAATGGAAAGGCTAAGTAGTCACGATTGTGAATTCAAACGAACATTCATCGTTACACTTATCTACTTGAAGAAATTATTTTAAAATTATCACTTTGAATATAAGTGTATATCTAAAGAAAATGCTGAAATAAGTGAGTTAAGGTGATCATATTTTGGTTGATGCCTTAGTACCTGGTTTGGATTTGGTTATCCATCACAACTGGTTTGTGAGTAGTCATTGTTTGGGTCATGAGGTGTGATTTAAGAATTAATAAACAAATTCATAACACAAAACCAATGTCCTACCAATCCTAACAATAAACACACACACACACACACACACACACACACACACACACACACTCTCTTTCTCTCTCTCTCTCTCTGTGTAAAATACCCTTCCTGTGGTATGCCCAATTTCACTTCCAGAGTATTTTTATTATCTGGCAATTAGTGCTAATGAATATTCAACTGGTTTTTTTTATTATTAAGATGTTCTATTAGTAAATTCTTGGGATAAGACTCTACTTAACATATACTTATCTTTTCTTTCTCATTTTAGTTTTTCTTTAGTTATTTCTTCTACTCATTTTTATGTAGTTCTATTGACCTAATATATATATACACACGCTACAATTTTTAACTGTTAGGGATTTTGACATTTGATTTTCCAAGCTGCTATTTCTAGGCGTGACCAAAGGTGGTTTGATGCCTGAGAAGTCGATCTATGTGGCTCCAAGAATCACTGTTCATGAAAAGAAATGGACTGATGGCAGTATTCCATAGGATACAGTCTCTGTGAGCGTTGCAAAGCTTGGGAAGGTAAACATGCAAATTTGACCTTTGGTTTCTGTAAATAGAATGAACACCTTTCTGCATTGAGATGCTTCAAAGGGATGATGAGCACTGCTAAGGGGAAGAGGATTCAATAACATGGATGCTTGAATACAATGCAATAGAAAGTTGCATCTTCAGTTTCTTTAAAGATCTATCTAATACAATCTCCAATTTGGGTTATTTTTCCCTTGAAAAATATGAACTTCTGCAGCTAGCTAATGACATATATATAATGCTATCTACTTTTGCCTTTTGTTTGAGAATCTAATAACTCCTCTGTCACTTGGCATTACAGTTAATTAAGCCCATGTATGTTGCAAGGAATTCTACTGTGGACTCATGCCCAAGCTTTGTTGTCCTGCTGTATTATTCTACTATGGAATTTACCTTATTTTATTTTGTTTAAAATTTTTGAATATTTTTTCCCTCATTTTTCTTAAGTCCCATAAGTTTGATGATAAAGAAATCCTAACGAATGCCTTTGGTTTCTCTATGGTACTAAGTCAATTGGTGTTAAGTTTGGATTCTGAACATTTTAGTAGCTGTTTTTCCTTTTTGAAATTAGATTAAGTTTTAGGTGGTGTATTATGAGGAGTACTGGGATGCAAAGAGGAGTGGAGTGATATGGATTCACAAAATAATAGTAATAATAATAATAATAATACATTAAATTAGAGTATAGATTAGAGTTTCAATCATATGGTGATATATGATTTTTAGCCCAACTAGGCTTGGAAGTACAAGTCATTGGAACTCATAGTTAAAACTTGTTGTGCTTGCATAAACAATGACTAGTTTTGTGACTAGTTTAAACTAGTTTTGTACTATATTTTCTCTTATGGTTTCCTACTATTGATTCAATTGGCCAAAGAAGCCTAGTCGTCCTATGTTTCACATGCATACTAATGTACAAATTTTGACTTAGATGGGAGGACTTAATGTATGTGTATTGTCTGATATTGCTTTGCTTTCAACCCCTGCAGTATTTTCCTGTTTTGAGATAGATATATAAGACAAAACTTGATATTACAAACAACATTAGTTTTCCTGTTTGCACACATCCAAAATGCTCTTAACACTAACTTCATCCTATATACATATTTATATGTTTATTAAAGGAGTTTTTTTTTTTTGCTGTTTTTTCTTTGCTTAATTTTTTTTTTATTTCCTCTTTTCTCATACTGCTGTTCATTTTTGGTACTGAGTCACTCCATAACACTCTAGCATTGCGGTTTTTGCATCCATAACACTCTGTTTTGGATATTAAGGTATTGTTATTTGTTATTTATTTATTTTGTGTGCCCTTGCAGAATGGGGAATGCATTGTTGGGGGTGTAGAAGAAGGCGAGGAGGCTAACTTTCAACTTGGTCTGCACAACATAGATTCATTCCTTGAAGCCTCACAGCTCTCTAAATCAATATGGCTGTTCCACTCCCACAATTCAACTGACTTGCTGAATTATCTTGTTATTCAATTGCTCAAAAACTTGCAGAGCCTCAGCAACTAAAGTCAAATTATAGGTCTTTTTAAATTGGTGGACACAATTAAATACATTCTACATGTGACCCTGAGACCTCTACTCATTTGATTTCTTGCAGGTCGAAACAATTGATGACTATGATGAATATTGTCACTATGTAGCCGGACTTGTGGGGTTAGGATTATCAAAGCTTTTCCATGACTCTGGGACGGAAGATTTGGTACTAGATTCTCTCTCCAATTCAATGGGTTTATTTCTTCAGGTTTTGCTTTTGACATGCATAGCAAGTATTGCTTTTCATCCCCCATCTTCTTTCATATTTGAGTGTCTAATTCTCACATTGTATCTATTTCATGTGATAAAAACACAAAAAATAAACATTATCCGAGACTATCTGGAGGACATAAATGAGATACCAAAGTGTCGCATGTTTTGGCCTCGCCAGATTTGGAATAAATATATTTACAAACTCGACATTTGTCTTTTGTGTTTGATCATAAAGTTTAGTCCTATCCAATTTTCTTACCAGACTTCTTGGTCTACTCATGATGCAAAACCTGTTATAGCTTAACCAAAGCAAGTCATGTTGCAAACATTTTATGTTTGGACTCATTCTCTATGCGTTGCCTTAGGACTTAAAATATGAGGAAAACTCGGTCAAGGCAGTGCAATGCCTAAATGACATGGTTTCAAATTCCTTGATACATGTGGAGGATTGCTTGAAGTACATGTCAGCTCTGCGAGATCCTGCTATCTTCCGATTTTATGCAATTCCACAGGTATATGCTTCAAAACGATACAGGTTTTGCTTGTCTATTATACTGCACTTTTCATTTTATGAATCCCCATAAGTAATTATGACCTCTGTGCACCTGCCAACCAAATGTGTCCCTGTTCTTTATCAATTTGGTATCTGTTTTGTTTTTGGTAGATAAGTTAATGAAAAAGAGAGACAATAAATTTATTCTAGGAAATCATTTTATCTACACTACTGGTTGAGCTGGTACAATCTTAGCATTCAATCGGGATTGTGAACAAAAATACTGGACATAAGTACTTAAGAATTGCATTTGCTTATTAAAGGAGTTCTATGTCAATCTACATAACATTGTTAGCCATTGCAATGCCTCAATTGATTTTCTCTCTTTTACCTGTCTGAAACCACAGTATAATAGAAACTGGGAATTCAACATTGGGGCGGCTTTCCAATCCATTGAGGCGAAGTGCTTTAGCGTGTCAAGTTCATTGCTTAATAAACTAGACATCAGAATCTGGGACTAGTCTTGGATTTCTTGGCAGTTAAAGAGTCCACAATAGTTTAGATGTAGGTGGTTTTGCAACTTTTGCTTGATTTTATCTTATATATAATTTGGATTTTTTCCCCTTCTTTCAGTATATTCTTTAAACCTTTTTGTTTCTGTTTCAAATGTCACTATCTTGTTAACATAGTACTTCCTCCCTCCCTTCTTCTTTTGTCCCTGTCATTTCCTTTGTACTTGTTACTTGGTGAAACACTCTTTAATCCATATTTCTTGTTGTTTAGTTGCAATAGTGAGTTGAAATTTTGAAGTCACATTTTTTGCATCCGGCTAACATATATCAGCTTTGTTTATTGTCTGACCTTTGATATGCCAATAAATTAGTATCAGTTGGTAAAACTCTTCTGTTGCTTGATTTTACTTCATGCAGCTTTAGAATAGTTATACATGCTGTTGAAATATGACATTCCCTTGTCTAAACCTGCTTTTGATTTCCTACATGCTGCTATTCTTACCGATCATGTCAATTGGAACCATAGCTTTATGCTACAACAATGTTTAGGTTTTCAGAGGTGTAGTAAAAATGAGGCGTGGTAAGATAACTCTCCTTCAGCATTGAACTCCTTGCTACATAATTAGAAAATTTTAGTCGTTCTGTGTTACTGGTTTTTGTGTTCTTGTTCTATTACGCGTCTTTCCTTTTGTTTATTTTGTTTTCGATTGAAATTTGGATGATAATGCTATTAAAGTAGATTTTCTATTTTACCATTAAAAAAAGCGAACAAACTGACGAGGCTGAATCATCTCCAAATTCCTGCACAAATATTGGAAGTAGATTACTTGTAAGTGGTTTTAACCTCACGTAAGAAGGTTTAGGCACGAGTAACGTGTGGGAACAAACAGCACAGTCCTTGGACTCCCAAGTTGAGAGTTGTCACGTTTTTTCACTCAACCTTTAAAAAAAAAACATTGTTTTCCGAGCCGTTTTTTTACAAAAATGCCGAAACGGCCTCGAGAGTCTGTCAAACTTGACACATAGGAAGGTTTAGGCACAAGTGGCATGTGGGAATAAACAGCACAGTCGTCGGATTCCCAAGTTGAGAGTTGTCACGTTTTTTCACTTAACCTTTAAAAAAAAAACATTGTTTTCCGAGCCGTTTGGGTACTAAAATGCCAAAACGGCATCGGAAGTCCATCAAACTGGACACGTAGGAAGGATTAGGCACGAGTGACGTGTGGGTACAAATGGCACGGTTGTCGGACTCCCGATTTGAGAGTTGTCACGTTTTTTCACTTAACCTTTAAAAAAAAATATTGTTTTCCCAGCCGTTTGGGTCTTAAAATGCCGAAACGGCATCGGAAGTCCGTCAAACTTGACACATAGAAAGGTTAGACACGAGTGACGTGTGGAAATAAATGGCACAGTCGTTGGCCTCCCGAGTTAAGAGTAGTTACGTTTTTTCACTTAACTTTTAAAAAAAAAAAACATTGTTTTCCGAGCCCTTTGTTTACAAAAATGCCAAAACGGCCTCGGGAGTGTGTCAAACTTGACACGTAAGAAGGTTTACGTATGATTAATGTGTGGGAACAAACAGCATGGCCGTCGGACTTCTAAGTTGAGAGTTGTCACGTTTTTTCACTTAATCTTTAAAAAAAAAAAAAAACATTGTTTTCCAAGTTGTTTTTGTACTAGAATGCCGAAATGGCCTCGGAAGTCTGTCAAACTTGACACGTAGAAAGGTTTAGGCACAAGTGACGTGTCGGAATAAACGGCATGGTCTCCGGATTCCCGAGTTGAGAGTTGTGACATTTTTTCACTTAACCTTTAAAAAAAAAATTATTTTTCGAGCCATTTTTGTACTAAAATCCCCAAACGGCCTCTAGAGTCCGTCAAACTTAACACGTAGGAAGGTTTAGGCACAAGTAACGTGTGGAAACAAATAACACGGTCGTCAGACTCTCGAGTTGAGAGTTGTCACGTTTTTTCACTTAGCTTTTAAAAAAATCATTGTTTTCCGAGCTGTTTGGATACTAAAATGCTGAAATGGCCTCGGAAGTCCGTCAAACTTGACACGTAGGAAGGTTTATGCACGAGTGACATGTAGGAATAAACAGCACGGTCGTCGAATTCCTGGGGTGAGAGTTGTCACGTTTTCACTTAACTTTATATGAAAAATAATGTCTTTCGTGCTTTTTAAATATTGGAATCCCGAATCTTTCTTTCAGTAAGCCCATTTATTTATATGCATATTTATTCATTGTCTATAATATGTTCATTATTTTATCTAATATTTATAATTTTTTTTTTCAGGTTGTTCACAAGGAATAGATCGATCTATGGTGTTTTTCTGTCAGCATATTTTACGATAGATTTAAAACTCCCTTTTGGTCTATGGATTATGGCTTTGTAATGTTATTTTGCGAGGTATTACATATATTTTTTTATTTTATGAATTTTAATGTGAGACAATGTTTAAAATATGTTAGTTTACGTTGTTACGCATATTTATAAATATTTGGATTTGAATGAATGCTTTAATTTTGTCATTCATATAATATTAATTCTACATTTTATCAAGTTAAAAAAAGCTATAAAAGAATTCACCAATTCAAAACAGGTTAGCGTTGTTGAAAAATTATTAGCGACGGTTACATAACTGTCGTTAAAAATGCCCACGCATATGCTGTATGTGTTGTCCTTTTGCAAAGGTTTTGTGCTGTCGCTACAGCTATCAATTTTCATGGGTTCAGGTTGTCGCTAATAATGGTAATGAAAGATTATTTGCGACGGCACTAACCCGTCGCTAATAATTTATTAGTGTCAGCCTTTGAACGGTCGTAAATACTATTTACTTTGGTGACAAGTATTTACGACGGGGGATTGCCGTCGCAAAAGGTGACCCATGCCGTCACTTGGCCGTTGCAAATAGTATTTGCGACACCCGTAGATTCGTTGCTGGAAATGCCATCGCACAGCCGACACAATTGATCATTTGCGACGGCAAAACAAGCTTTTGCGACGACGTTTTACCGTCGCAAGTACTACAATTTTTAGTAGTGATATACAAAAAAATGTTATATTGAACAAGCTCATCCATGAAATTCTCTAATGGATGTCTTATCACTTAATGAATAGCAAGATAGCTCATTTCTATTCTCGAGAAGATGGTGACGAACTTCTTGGTCCCGAAGTACCATATCTTAGTGCAATAAGTGCTCTTATGTATCTTACAAAAGGTATAAGACCTGATATAGCATTCCGCGTCGACCTATTGGTAAGATATAGTTCTGCACCAACTCAACGACATTGGAAAAAAATTGAGCATATACTGCGTTACCTACAATGAACAATTAATACAAGCTTATTCTATTCAAAGGAGCCACAACCTGAATTAATTGGCTATGCATGCGTTGACTATTTTTCTGACCCACATAAAGCTCGGTTTCAATCTGGATATGTGTTTTCTTATGATTACATTGCTCTATCCTGGCAATCGGTGAACAAGACATTAACTGCAACTTCTTCACATTCTTCTGAGAGCATTGCAATTCATGACGTAAGCCGAGAGTTCATTTGGCTAAGATCTATGATTCAACAGATGCAAGAAAGCTGCGGATTATCCTCAATGATATTATATGAAGATAATAATTATAAAGATTACAAGAGGCAGCATCGAAAGGTGACGGAACGAAGTATATTTTGTCAAAATTCTTTTATATGCATAAAGCTCCAAAAGAGCGGCAATATCAATGTCCAGTAGACATGTTCAAATCACAATTTGATGAACATATTTACTAAAACACTACCAACGGAGTTTGAGAAACTATCTAATGCATACTAGAAGTATGAATAAGGGGGAGTCGCGTGTTGGCCCAAGTAGGCAACCCAAGAGGGGGGGTGAATTCGGTTTTATAGAATTTTTAACAAGAGTTTCAACTAAAAAATCGTTTATGGATTTTAGAAACAAATAATCAAAGTATATGTATCAAGCAAATGAAGTGTACATTAAAACAAGTATTTGCAAGCATGCATAATGAGCAAGTAAGCAAAACAGAGACAGAAGAAATATGCACCAGATTTATAGAGGTTCGGCCAACCTTGCCTACATCCTCTCTTCTTCGATCCTTTCGAAGGAATTTCACTATGCAATACACCTTACACAGCCGCTGGTTGTGCCACGAGTGCCCAGCTCACTCTTTACAAAAGCTTCTTCCCAAGCTTTCAAAACCCAAGAGATTTTGTCCAAGCTTCTCTTAAACTTACAAGTGTTTTTCCCAAGAACACTTAAACTTACAAGGTTACAAACCCTCCCAAACAAGAATGAATGACGATTATACAAAGAGTGACTCTCCTAGTGAGTATACAAATGAATACAACTCAATGGATAACTTTAAACACTCAGCAAGAATATGTAACAGTTAAGTGCAGGTGATTTTCAGCTTTGAAGCACTTGATATGAATGGTATGATTGCTCTTCCTTCTTCTTTGAAGCTGTATATATCTCATATATATAGGTATGGATCGATTCTAGCCGTTGGAGAAGTATGGGAGAAGATTTGGTTGTGTTTGTGCCCATACCGTCTGTCAGAAAACTAGCCGTTAGAGTCTAGGAGTCGACTCTTTTTGCATTTCAGCAGATTTTTCAAGTTTCTGTCCAAATGAGTCGACTCTTTTGTCCCAGGAGTCGACTCTTTTCAGCAGTCTGCAGAATTGTTTGTTCTCTGTTGCAATGAGTCGACTCTTTTTGGCCAGGAGTCGACTCTTTTAAGCTTCCAGCAGAATTCCAAGGCTCTGTTCGAATGAGTCGGCTCTTTTAACTTGAGGAGTCGACCCTTTTTCCAAAAACCCATATTTTTGCAACTTTTCTTCATTCTTTTTCAAAGCTTCCAATCTCTTCAAAGATCATCTAAATAGGCTTTTTAAAGCTTGCAAACACTTCTTCAAGATTAGATGACTCCAAGAACATCTTCAGTCCATTCAAGGTGAGTTTTCTTCATTTTCATCACTTGTAGAGCTCTTCCATTATCATAGCTTCATCCATTGATTCAAGTCTTCTTCAATATCTTCAAGAGAGCTTCCATGACTTAGAATCTTTATTTCTTCAATCAACATGGCTTCTCCATGGACTTCAACAACTCAAGAAAGCTTTCCAAATCTTGTGATTCCTTCCATGTCTTCAAGACATCTTCAAATCTTCTAAGAAAACTTCCATATTTTGAGTTGGTATCTTTTTCTTCCATTCTTGCAAGATATCTTCAAGTACTCAAAGTCTTCAATCTTTTAAATCAAGACTTTGATCATTTTCATTCTTCTTCTTTGATATCCATCATCTTCATTCCCTTATAAAATCACCATTGTTGAATATGCTATTCTTTCATGCTTATCAATCTTCAATCTAGGATTTTCATCAACTTGAAATTTCTTTTTCTTCTTATAATATCACCTTTGTAGAATACATCACTTCATCATGCTTTTCATCATAAATCCTTTATTATGATAAGCTTCAAGTCAAGATCTAATTAATAATTCATCTGCACACTAAGTAGAATTATTAGATCATTTAACCATGTTTTGTTATCATCAAAATCAAGCTTTGACTCAACATCGCGTACTGTACTCTTTTCCCTTCTCCAATGATTTTTCCCACAGGGTTTTTCTTGGCAAGATTTTAACGAGGCAGTTTTAATGCACCCATGCTCAGTTATGTTACATAAGATCACTATACTCTTTTTCCTTTGCTAATGTTTTTTCCCACTGGGTTTTCCTAGCAAGGTTTTAACAAGGCAGTTTGAACATATCTCAAAAGCGGTCATCCAAAGGAGACTGTTATGACGTAATGGATGACCTTATGGCATCCTCGCCCAAATTTTCATAGCAACCGCCGCCTCAATCACAAGGGCGGCTGCCTCGTGGTAAATGGCCAAAAGCCAAAGGCCTATAAATAGAGGAGCATAAAAGTTCTAAAGTAGATAGGAAAAGAAAGAAAGGAAAGAATAGAAAAAGGGAGAGAATAGAAATGAAGAAGCAGTATAGGTAATGTTTCAAAGCTCATGTTGTATTCCTTTTGGTTTTATGGTATTAATAAAGTCTTGTGTGATCCAGAAGATCTAGCCCTACTTGTTTCAGAAAAACTCATATGACAAATATTTAACAGTTCTTGAAGAACTATTCACTATATTTTGTATTGAGTTATTTTATCTGCTTTATATATCTTTAGTTTTATAATAATAATCAAATTTTACTTAGAACACAACAATTTTCCTATGACCCTAGCTAGCTAGGGTGGAGTTTCTTTCCTGCGAGAAAGAATTGATCGATGGTGAGAATTGCAAAGCCACGTGACCAACGATTTCTTTTTTCTTTTTTGGGAGAGAAAAAATAGCAGCTAGGGGATGCCAGTACTAGTCAGGGCATGCTATACGCCTCTCTCGTACCTAGAGCAGCGCTCCAAGCACGAAAAGGCTAAGATGACCCCCAACAACAAGTTACGGGGTTCAAACTCAGGTCCGAAAGCCTGAAGTGCGAATCCTTATCGCTGAACCAACCCGTTGGTGGTACCAACGATTTCAACTAATCAATCAAATTCGACATTGGATACCACACAGTTTGTGAATAAGTCAAAAATAAATAGATAGATAAACTGCATGCATGCGATCTCTCTCTCTCTTAGTTTCAAATTTTAAAACTGCTCTCAAAGAAAAACAATGCATTAATTAATACATACCCTCGTTATCAAAGGATTTTTATAACAATCATTCAAAAATAAGCTGTAAATATTCTATACAATGATAGACTCGTAGAGCTGTGAACAAGCCGCCCCGCAGGCCATGTTCTAATTAAGCTTCTATTGATCTTGGTCCGGGGCTAGTCAGAATTTGACATTCCTTGAATCCGAGCCCATCAAATCCCCAACCCAGTAGTAAAAAACTCCCCAAAAAGAAACAAAAAAAAAAAAAAAAGTAATGATCGAGTACATTAAAAATTTCTACCAACGAAAAAAATTAGATTTAAACTGATGAGCAAAGAAATAAATAAGTTCTCATTTTATGATTAAAAAAATTTAATTTTAGTTCTTTCTTCATTTCTTTTACCTTTTATTGGCCAAATGAAAAAGTATATTATTCTTACCTTTTAAGGTCCTTGTACTACATATATGTATACATCTTAAGTGATGATACTTTCAGACGGTAATGTATTCATTCTTTGTAAATTTTAATGGAAAGCAACAATCAAATCCGACCTTAGCTCAGTTGGTAGAGCGGAGGACTGTAGTCGGGGTTTAAACCTAACAGATAATCCTTAGGTCGCTGGTTCGAATCCGGCAGGTCGGATGGAATTGTTTTATTCTTTTATGTAGTTGCATACTTTATATTTTATATCCTTCTTTCCCTTCATTATTTTGAACAAAAACAACGTGGTGATTGAGCATCCGGGTCCTATATTATATATCCTTCATATCTCTTATACTTTTCCAACAGCCGTGTTTGGGAACAACCAAAACTAGTTCTGGGAGCTATAAAGTAACTGGCTCTATTTCTTTAAATGTTTGGTGAATCTATATTTCAAAAGTGAGTGACTGAGTGAAACTCTAATGAGAGGGTTATCCTAAAATTGGAAAAAAATAATAATAATTAATAGAATTGGGTCTGACCAGGTCCATTTTTAGTCAAAATTGTGTTTCTAGTTCATAAAAGTAATCAAGCAATTCCAATTAAAATTAATGCCACAAAATCCAGGATCAATTTTATTTTCTCTTCCATACACAAAATACAGGTCTCTCTTTCTCTCTCTTGTTTTTTTTTGCAAACTTGTAGTCGCATTTTTTTAAAAGTTACAAGACTTCAAACAGGGAATTGATATTGCTTAATAGGATTCCCTATTGTTGTAGAGTTATTGGGAAAGTATTGATATTATGCAATCCTTACTGTCCATCTTTGTAGCCAACTCCCTCCAATCTATCTCTTGCTCCCATTTTCTTCACTTGTCTAAGTGGAGAGTAGATGATCAAGGGGATTTATACCCAACAGAGTCATTTTACAAATAAAATAAAATGAAAGTGGCTTATGATAAGTTGTAATAGCCAGATTTAACGGTCACAGATGGTAATTTTTTCACTCACGAGGCGGCATTAACTAAATGTAACCAAACAAATTCTTTATTAACCCATTCCAAGTTGCAATTTTGCAATATATTACATCCACAATCAATAGCTTCTTTAAAACGGGCTTTGAGAATCCATGACTTTTGGGAGAAGGCATGAGCCATGGCACTCATTGTTTAGTAGTATCACCTAGATTCATTGAGAAGTCAAAAATAAAAAATAAAAAAATTTATGATGTATAAATTGTATTTTTTGGGAATATTGAACCCTCTGATAGAAAATTTTATATCCCATATATGGTTGGATCAATGAGTTTGGCAAAAAAAATCTAATATGTAAATAATAACTCTGTTTGTTGGATGCTAAATTCGTAATGATTTTTTACTTGTGTATTGCATGAGTATCCCATTAAAAACCTGGAATCTTAATGGCAGTATTACCTTATATGTTTGTCCATGAATCTCTATGTACTCTCACACACACACACACATATATATATATATAAACGTGGTTTTCATACTATATTGTATGCGTATATATTGTATGCGTATATTTAATTCCTTGGCCTTTGTTATTATTGTTATTATTATCATTATTTTGAGAACAACTTTTGTTATTTATTCACTTAATATAAACATGGATTTTAAGGCTTTGATAAGTAAAAGTTAATCCATCTTGTCAAATTTTATCCATCTAATTTTTTCGCTGTAGTTTCCATGGCACTTACTAATGAACTTTACAAATATATTGTTGACGTGTGATGAGGTTTTCCAACTCAAAGAAATAGGTAACCTTGCTAGAAAATTGGTAGAGTGGCAAAACAAATCTCAAACATGCCTTGGGGTATTTGCTTGAGAAATTGGTGATTCTTCTACCCGTTATAACTATCATAGCTTTTTTCAACAATGAAATTCATAAAGAATTGATTGCAATGGACGGCTGTAAGCACGTTGACCATTGAGGCTCACACATTCCTCGTAAGAATTGTGTGGTAATACATATTTAAAATGATGTATTTGATAGTATTGATAATGAGATTTTTATAAAATCGCATTGAGATCAATTTAAAAATTCAAATATTTACATGACTTTGTGTTAAAACAATGGTCTCAATATATATATAATATCTATTTTATTTATGATTTGAGAAGTTTAAATTAGTTTGTTGAGTTATTGGAAACAAGTGATATATATGTTAAGTGCATATTTTCAAATTTGTAGAATTTAAGTTATTGAATGTTATCACTAACAAACTGGTGGAAGGCATTCCATTTAACTTCACCAAAGTGAAAGATTTTTTCTTCAAAAATAGTCAAGAATTGTACACTGCTGATTAATTGCAGAGGGCAAAAGAATGCAATTATTACGAAAAATAACTTGTAATTGTGAAGCTCAATAATATAATGGGCCAGATTGTGGGCCAAAATCCTCACAAGAACACAGAATTGGCAGCTCAATTGGTTATCTTTTTATTAAGGCAAGATACAGTAAATTGGATTAAAAAAAATTACCAAAACTTCAATACTGTGTTTAGTTAGACAGTAAGAAGAGAAGGGAAATTTTTTTAAATTTTCCCTTCCCTTATTTGGTTGACTTTTTTAAAAAGTTTTTTTTATTCTTTTTGGGGGAAATATTTAGGAGAAAAATCAACGTACAGTATATAAACATTAATGTCCGAGTACTTAAACAAAGCTTTAATTATTTTAAGTTCTTATTATTCTCTCGACTTTCTTTCTCAACTAATGATTCTATTCTTCTTACCTTTTTCTCCTTTCTTTTTCTCTTGTTTTTTTCTCAAACAAAGCATACGACAAGAAATTGAAAAAATATACAACAACCGTCAGAATATACATGTATAGATATCACTACCAATAAATTAAAAAAATAATAAAACCATATTAAGACCATAAAAATATGAATATATTACAAATTTAAAAAATATTTTATTAAAAATTGTTCCAAACAATCGGGATTGTCCAATACAGTCAATAATTGTCCATTACATCAACTAAGAGCAAACAATCAAATGTAATGAATAGCTACAAATTATATTGAACCCAATTAACATGACAAACAATTATTAATTGTGTTAACAGACGGTCACTGACTATGCTAAACTCAGCTGATGTAACGAACAGCTGGTTGGTGTTAAACAGTCGCACCAATTGTGACATGCCCCTTTTTTTGAATGAGTGGGAATGGGTACGGGCATTGGCTCTGTTTGGTTCCAAATCCGTGACCACTGATCGGACTATTGACAGCCGACTGACACATTTAAAGTGCTGACACCCATCTAAGCGGTCCCTCTGCTGGATCTTTTAACCATTGTCTGCCTTCCAGTAGTATTTTTTTCTCTGTTGCAGATTGCCCTTCAAAATTCAAATCCACTTCATAGTTTAATATAAGAAAATTAATATTATTTCATAATTGTGTAGAAAATTCTTTCTAAATAATGGGATAATAAAATTTTGTAATTATCAAATTATCATTTACTTGTAGTTTTAAAATGTAATACTTTTATTTAACCACATTACTCTGTAAATAAATTTTTTATAAATTTTCATAATGGTATAGTATTTAATATGAATAATATTGTGTGTAGAGACATATAGTTAACAAAAGCTACTTGAAAAATTAAATTGATTGAAAAAGCTGGGTAAAAATGATAGAAATTAGTTAAATAAGTAGGTAAAATAAGTTGTTCCATACAATCATTATTTTGAGAATTTAACTTTTGCCAAGTTAAAAAATCTAAGAATGATCAAAATTCACCCAATAATTTTACAGAATTAAATATTTTATCATTCAAACTAGCCTAAAGAGTTGTCCGCTCATTAGATAAGGGTAATTGTCCATGCAAAAATAAAATGTACCTCAATAACCATTTGGAAATTTATATATTGCTTAAGAAAAATACAGTAACAATTTGGGAGAAAAAAACCTTTAAAATCTGGATACAATATTTAATACAAAACCTAAATTCTAAATTTGAAACTTAAAACATGAAAACATTCTCAACGACTGTAAGGACCACTAAGAGAGGGAAAAAAAAAAGGAGGATAATTGAAATATTTAAAAAAAAACAGAAACAAGAATTATTTGAACTATTGAAAATGTTTAAAGACAATTCAGAAGTCACTAAAATATATAGAAAGAATAGATCCAAAGACTAGTCCATTACAGGAAAGCATCCACATCAAATCCTTGGCCAATATAATATATATACATGCCCACACACATCAAAAGAAGAATATTCAAACTTTCATTTGCATTAAGTTATTATCAACAATTACGTAAAAAAAAAAAACAAAAAATACCTATCATTGTGGTGATCATTGCATTTTATTTTTCCCTTCTGGGACTTTAGTAACCAACAAAAACGAATCGTTTTACAGCATCTCTCATTATCTGTGACCCGCATCGCAACACATGCGGAGCACCCTACCATATCGTAGCCCATTTTATTTACCAAAAAATTATTCCCGCCCGTATGTACAATATCATGTTAAGGCCCGCCAAACCGCATAATGGCCCAATCCTTATCGGCCACCTCAGCCGAGGGACCCACATTCAATGGAACCTAAAGCGTTACAGTACACATATTCTATCGTCTGATACGCAAGCCTCCAATGAAATCCAGCTGTCTCCCACTATGACCATTCATGAGCATCCACGCCAGAAAAAGGACAACGTGAATTGTCAGACTCTTTGACCAATAAAAATTCGTCGCGTGTCAATCATTCATTCGCCAGAAATCCCTGATCGCCTGTGGGACCGGTCTAGCTTCTGAGAGAGAGCAACAATCACCTGCCACGTGGCGTCGCCTTCTAGCATACGATCATTGAATAGGAGGGCCCGCCTCACAGCCGGGTCCACGAGGTTCCTCTGAATGGTGGAGAGGTTGGTTGCTGCCACGTGTTCCAGAATCGTTCCCAACTTTCCGACGTCCTTCTCAGCCACCGATAGGGATATCTCCGGCCATCTCACGGCGTCGGGGAAGGGCAACCTAATGCCATCCGCAATGATGACCGGCACACAACCCAAAACGACCGACTCGACTAATCTTGGACTCCAAGGGGCCCACCCAAGCGGGCAAAGACAAAAGACGGAACGCACAATCTCTGACTGGTAACCGGCAAATCTATGCCTCTTCAAGTAAAACCTCCGGTCACCGCCATACTTCTGCCAGATAACCGTTCTTACACGCCTATGAAAAAAAACCACAACATCGACATCAGGGTTGATTCCGTCATTTGACAAAAAAAATCAATGGCTGACTATTTTAGATTAGGTAGTGGTTAATGAATTAAGTACTTACTTGCTGTAAAAACGACCGCTGATATTCTTGGGGTGGACTTCCATTTTGCCCCTGAAGAACGCAAAAATGTCTCGCCGTCCGTCCGCCGGAGATTTCGCCAGAGTAGACCGTACGCTTTCCGGTGAGATGTATGGGGGTATCACCACATTCTCAACTTCTTGACATGGATGTTGATATTTGACACCGAATGTCTGTAATGTGATGGAGTTCTTCAAGAACTCTGGTACTCCATCTGCAATCGCTACGTCCTCCTTTTCGAAACAAAACATCACAATTTCAAAAAAAACTTGCAAAACAAAGAAATCTTCGTTCCAAAACACATGTCAGCTTAGTATTTCTCACCATGGTGTGAAAACAAGATCCGAAATCGTGAGAAGCGACGAAGACGTGGTCGGAGCCCCGGCTCCTGTTCCAGAAGGGAAGCTCCGACGAGAGGAGTTGGACCGCCGATGCTATCAGAGACCGTGCGTGACCGATGGCCGGGAAGCCATTAACGGTGCTGAAGTTGCAGGAGACGTAGACGGGCACGAAGAAGAAGTCAGCCTCATGGGGATCGAGCGTCCGTACATGGCTGTTCAGCAGAGCTCTGTGAATGGCCACCTCAGAAGCGAAGAGGTGTTTGCTACACCGCTCATTTGATAGCCACTCACCGTTGTATTTCGATGGTAAATCGTATACATACACCTTCAAATCCTTCAATAAACCTGCAAAACAACTCGAAAATAAGCAACCAAAGATGACAAACAACAGATTTTAGAGGGTGAGGTAAACGAATGGACCTTGATGGGTTCTGGGTTGTTGCAGAACCGAGTTATTCAGGGACTCGATCAGAGCACGAGAGGCTAAGATGGTTTTAGAGTGAGAAACGGTGGTTTTAGAGAGAGAGGTGGCGGATTTGTGGGATTGAGGGTTATGGCTAATGAGGTAAGAGGTAAAGAAATAGCAGGAAAGAGAAAACCAGATAACCCATTTCAAGTGTCTGTAGAAATGGACCTTCTCTGTCTGCCTTCCATGCCTGTTGTGTAATAGTCTCATCCTCACATAGAATCCCCTGTTCCTGGTTGGTCTATTGTGCTCCGCCATCTCTTTCTCTTATTGAACCCCCCCAACACCTTGTTGGGGGATTCAAAGAGTGGAGTTGTTGAGACGAAGCTTTCGTTTTTGGTCTGCAAGATGCAGTGGAAATCAAGAAACAGGGATTGAAGAGATGGGTTTGTTGGTATATCGTGTTTCCTCCAAAAACAAAAATTAAAAATAAATAAAAAATTGCAAAAATGACAGCTTTGATCGAATTTGAATAATTTGTTTTTTATATTTTTATAATGGGTTTGGTCGAGTTCTGTCGTTTCCAAGAAAAAAAATAATCATGAACCTCTGCAGTTGCAGAGCAGAGAGAGCCAAGAGCTTTCAGTAAGAGAAAGAGAGAGAGAGAGAGAGAGAGAGTATTGTGGTGGAGCAGATGAAACATCGCCCAGGGCCTCGGTTTCTCAGCTGGATTTTAGTCCTTCAAAATATTATTTCTCTGATATGACAATAATACCCTCATAATTACCCAAAATTTCACTGTAGTTAATTTCTGATCAGGTTAATCTTAACTTAAAACACTTTGATTATGGCTGTGTCTTAATTCTTAAATGAACCTCGTAACTGTTTACTCAGGCTTGAGGACCCAGGTAGCAGGTGCCAGGCGGTGGTGATCTCGCAAGGTGGACGGACAATCAGGATATGGAAGAGTTGAAGACGGAGAATTGCAGTTGGACGTTATTGTAATTTCGTCATTCAATGAACAGGCGAAAAGATCGGTAAAAGGACCAAGTTGGGATAAAGAAGTAATAAATATCACACAAAGTTTTGAGAAAGTAGGGGTCTTTAGAAAGGCACTCACAAAACACGTTAATTAATTTTAAAAGGCCTGTAAAATTGATTAATTCCACGCCCAAAACATATGAATGGATCAACTTAACAATCAAAATAAAATAAAAAAAGACCACTTGAATATTTTTTGTATTGATAAGAAAATAAAAAACAAGAATAGAAAATTAATATATACAACAATTAACATAAACATTTTTCATAATAAAGTCACTTAGAGTTATGATGAAATTCATTTTTGTCATTAATGTAAACGAATTTTCATCCAGTATAAATGAGATTGTTTAGAAAAATATATAATAACACAAATTTAATTGCAAGAAGTTAGGTTTAAGGAGTATGTAATGTTAGGTGAATCATATAAGATGGCTTGAAATTCGAATATATATTTTAAATATATTTATTCTTTTTATTTACAAGAAGTTAGGTTTAGAATAGGAAAGGCTGAGTGTATAATATTCACTCCGCAAAATATATATATATATATATATAATTTTCGGAACTCATTTCTGGTATAAAATTTTCAGCAACCATTCATTACGCTGTGTCTTCAAGGACCCAAGTTATGAAATTGTAGACCTACAAATTTTATGTTCTATGGGAAGTACTGATTTGGATATTTCATGAAAAAATCAAAAGAGCAAAATTAAAAAAACTGCAAAAAAGCTAAACCGCACTGAATATATGTGATGTTTCTTGATTTAGAAATGATATTTTTTAATGATGTAATTTTATTTATGACGTGAAAAAAAATGGCCACTAAAATCGTGCACACAAAACTTTTAATTTTAACATGGAGTTTAATTAATAAACAAAAGATTGGTTAAGTGGAACAACGCCCTCTATCTATGCCATGGGTTACGAGCTTGAGTCACCTCTTCTTTTCAAAAATACTGTGATTGCCTATTTCTTTGTACTTTTAACTGTTATCCGTAATAGGTTTGAATCAATTTTTTAAACTAGTTTCATTGTTGTTACTTCAGAGTTAAGAGTATTATTGTTTGAATACAGATATAAAAAATAAAGTTGGTGCTTGTATGGAAATTACTATGTAAAAATTCTAATATTACGAAAGCTTAAAATTGTATCTTATTTTTCCCATCGTTTTCCTTTTTTTTTTTTTTTACACGTAGTGTGAATTTATTGAAACAGGGTCAACAAGGGCAACTATGAGAACTAGCTAGTGGAGTTTTGTTCAATGGTTTTGAGTTATTCCATCGACGGGATGGTAACGTTGACATTGAAATATGAATACGTGACAAGCTACGAAATTATGAGATAGAGAGAGCTCTGCCTGTTTCTGGGCGTCTCCTGCACGGCAAGTGACCAACCATCAAAATGAGAGAGAGAGAGAGAGAGAGAGAGAGAGAATGGCTATGCCTTACAGCCTATACATACATTTATTACAGAGTGGTTTTTCTATTTTTCTTTGAAAAAATGATGATTTTACTTTTTGGATTCTAAAATTAAGACAAATATTATCGGGCTTTGAAATATATAGAGCAAGACACATAAACAAGGAGGGAGGTTTTTTTATTTAGAAAAATCAAACAATAAAATGAAAACCCTACTATATTATTTGCACATTGGCATTAACAAAAAGCGATTAAAACAAAAACATCTGAAAATTGAATTGAGTGTCGTCCATTTTAATATTACCAATATTCTATATTTTTTTTTCAATTTTTTTGTTTTGTTTTGGGTGGTGAAGGAGTGGTCCAATAAACTTTTTTCTTAGTGTAATTTTTTGACAATCAAATATTAATGAACCTTACTCGGAGATATATAAATGGTGTAGGAGCATTTTTGTCAATTTTATATGTAATCCTTACTTGTTATACACCTATGTCGTATCCTCGAACCAAACAGAGTATATGACTAAATCTTATCCAATTCTGTCTCATCCAATTGCCATAACAGGAATAATGAGTGCTATTTGTTGCAAAAATTAATAATATTATCTTAACATATCCTAAAACAAGCGTGACCTTAGTTTATTTATGGGACAAAGATAATTATTAACTTCATTGACCAAAAAAATTCAAATTCAACACTTCTATTTGAAGAATATACTGCATCTTCCAATCGATATAAAATCTTAGTTATTTTATGGGTGTATATATATATATGTATGTCGCAAACTGTGGGAGAAGGATCCACCCTCATGTATTCGAAGCCTAGAATGATTAGTTGGAAGAAGAACTCAAATCAAACACGAATTCAGACCACAGATAATTGATTAACTTAGGTTGCGTGTGTGTGAGGACTCAAAGCCATCACATGATTTTGATTAAAGTTCAAATCAAAAAAATAAGTGGGTTTGTTATACGTTGTCATCATATATATATATATATATATATATCTCATTTCCTGGAGTTATTAGTGGAAAGACAAGAAGATTAGGCGATGATGGACAGACACGTAAGAGAAGTAAACATATGTCACCTAAAAATCAAAGTGCTTTCTCAATCTGATACAACAGGTCATTTTCCCGTGGAGGTTAAGGAACGTTTTAACTAATATTATCTTCAGCAATCCTCAATTATGTTCCAAATCAAAGATTAAAATATCGTTTTAACGTACTATTTTGATTAACATGGAAATATAAACATTTCAAAATATTTCATAAGTGACAAATAGCAATATAAAGAATGAATGGTAGATATCATATCATGCTGGTTTACTATCCTTAACAAAGTGAGCTACATATTCACGGAAGTTACTAAAACTATTATCCACAATTAGTCAACTACGTACTACTTCAAATTGAAGTAGTTCTCTTTCAAATTTAATACAGGGGTGATCAACTTGTGCATGAAAGGACTAGGTACCAAACCTTAAGATGTAGATAGAATTGTGATGTGGCATATTTAAAGTAATATGTATTGGCTAATTGTCATTTTCTCTTTGTGTTTTCCCTAATTTCCATTGACTTCACTTCAGCTCATACTCATGTGATAAATGTAATACAATTTAGAGTCGGTTGTCTATGTGATTTGTATAAAGAACACCAATAACATTAATGAAAAAGACCCAAATGGGATATTTTCACTTTTTTCTTTTTGTTTTTGTTCAGATGTTCATCCTTCAACTAACTATTTCTTAAAAGTTATGATGACTAGCAATAAGGAGAGATTAAACTTGAGAACTTGATCACCTTGTGATTTGACTCAAATGAACTTATATAGTAGTTGGGCTTAAAATTCTGTTCTTCTCTTAGTTGTGTGAATCAAATATTGTTAAAAAGTTGTTGAATGTCGCTTGCATTTTAGCAGGGTTGTGACGACGAGCTCTCTTTTTTCGAGTCAATAACTAAGGCTCATATCAAATATTTTGCAACGGGTAAAAATTCTTATAATCACATCCAAAAGGGTTTGCTAAGCTAATCGCCCTTCTAACCTTTTTGTTTAACCAAAAAAAAAAAAAAATGAAACTTGCGCATAAATAAAAATATATCTGGAAAAAAAAAAACGTATTAATCATAATATATCTCTATTCCAACAGTTTCCATCAGTGAGCTGGCTGTTGCCCCCACAGGTGGTGAAATCACTTCTAAGCATAGGGTTTTGGATGGACCATCCCATTCATGAAATCATTAGGGTCACATTATTTTGATCGCCTAGACGTTTGATCAACTCCATCATTCCTTATTCATTACTGCATCCTGTTTGGCAATCAACCAGAAAAGCATGGAGGTGTATGTTGGGACATGATTAGCCTCATCATGGCCTTAATCGTTCTTTTGACCAATCAGAAAATTCTTTTGACCAGAAATTATTTTTGAACGCCACGTGTTTTACTTCTCAACTCACAGGATGAGTTATCTACGTACTAGGTAGGATATAGGATAGAAGAGCACTGAATAATTTTTAGCTAACCAAATTTAATACATAGCATTTGTTATTCTCCACAGTTTTTTTTCTTTTTTTTCTTCTGGAACTATAACAACTACAAAGGGAAAAATAAAAAAAAACAAAAAAAAGGCCCACTCGTAGGAAAAAAAATATCAAACTACCATTTGCAGGGAAAATAAAGATCTTAGCATAATAAAAAAAACTTTGACTTAAAATGAAAGATCAATTCGATCTGTATCTCACATAGGCTCAATTCTTTTGGTGTACCTTGCCGGTTAATTAAATGTGATCTTCAATGTATATATATGAGAACTGGGATTGTTATTAAGTTGAACATAGTTAAATCGTGATAAGTATGAATACATCTCCTACACAACCAGAATTAATTTTAACTTCACTTTAACTTAACCTCTCTCTCTCTCTCTCTCTCTCTCTCTCTCTCTCTCTCTCTCCTGCTTGATGGTCGAATATTCACCCTCATCTTTTTACAGCTAAACAGATTCAAGTACATATATATATAGTACCCTACACTTTGAATTAGCCAATCCATGGTGGCTTGTGGGGGACAAAAGGATACTTTTTCTGTAAATGCTAAAGGGTAGGTCCAATCTTTATACATAGATGACAAGACCAAAATAAATCTTCATAGGTGGCAATGTTTGGACTGGAGCTCTAATAGATCGATCTACAAGGACAGAAACTTCAGCACTGAATTATGTATGCATTCTTAGCTAGCATCAGGGGCGGAACTGTGTACATTGTGGGGGTGCCATGGCACCTCACCTTTTACGTAGCCTTGCTATATATATTGTATATATGTGATATTTTGGCAAAATAACCTCACCATTTAAAACCCATTGGAAAGCTCTAACATAATAAATATTAAAATTTTTGTATATTAAACTGTAGGTCATATTTAACCTAATAAAATCAACAAATAGTGAGGTTTCTTCTGTGTATCAATCCAAAAAATATGTTCTCTCATGCGATAGTTTTTATCTTTAGCATAAAAGAAATTTTTTCTGAATTCTCTTTTTTCTAGTTGATTTTATAGATGAGTTCAATTCTTTTAAGTGCTTCTTACAATAGATATATATAATTTTTGGCTCCAAAAAAAAGAGTTAAAATATACAAAGAAAAAATTAGTTTGTTTTTTTCCCTTCATATTTTTGTAGTATTGAATATAAGTTGATTTTATTTTTTATATAAAACATAGTCTTGCATCCTAATGTATTTTTGATGCTCAAAATTAGAAATATGTCTAAATAAAGTTTAAAATATAATAATTATATCAATAGATGAAAATTTGTGTTTCATGGTTTAGCACCCCAAATTAAAATCCCGGTTCTACCCCTGGCTAGCATTGCGTCATTGTGTTTATTTGTGTATAGATGCAACTCTTTGACTTCAAGTATGGCTGGTTTGGTTTGTTAGAGAAAGGTGTCCCATTCAATTATTTTAGGGCACAAGATAGAGAATAATAGGTCATATGAAGGACCATGGACCACCACCAGCAAGCCCTTTGTGTCCAGTGCTACCCAAGTTGCTATCCCTAGCTTGTATTGGAGAGACCAGGGTCAGAACCTTGAGGGACAGTGGGTTGAGGCTTGAGCCAAATTATGTTGAGGCTCAGCTGGGTCAATGGGGCCGATGAAACAATAAGCTTCCGAAACTGAAGAACATTAAGGTCCATTTGCGCTACTCAGCTGGATTGTATATTCCTTTGGCAGATGATCACTGACCAAAATACACACCTAGGTGATAAGCTACCCAAATCTATCCAAATTGAAAACTTGTGGGCTGTGGTGTGGGGGCGTCTGCCCTACAGAAAAATGAAAGCTATAAATGTGGCATTAATGGGTTGTGGGTTCCCGGATGAGAAGGTCCTAAACATTGAACATTTTAAGACATTGACCCTACTGATGTGGGGTGTGTGAGCTGTTCAAGCACATGGTTAGCAAAGTTTATATTTATGAGAGAGAGAGAGATATCAATTATCAGTATAGAGAATTGTACAAGTTGCCTTTGGGAGGGAAACCAGTATGGGCATGTTCCCATGGTCTCCCTGTACATGTGCGAGGTCACAGATTGAAAGGGAAAATTCATTCAAATGGTAATGGGCAATGTGAGAAACTGAGAAGTGAGGATGGACCCAATGAGAGCTTTCTTGAGGCCCATTCCACTACTCTGTCTCTCTCTCTCTTTCCAGCTAGAATCCCATTCGAGTCATATGAACAAGAGGGCTACACCTTTTCAGCAGTACAATTATTACGACCAGATTCCTTTCCTGCCTGGACGAGCTGAGCTATTCATTAGAGGGGTGACATTACAGCACAACATATCTATGTTTGAACCATGGAATTAAACTATCTGGACCTTCGAGCGCCAAAACTTTGATATCTGGCCTGGTCTCAGTAAAAAAATTATTGTTAACAAGATGACAAGGGACTTCAGTCCTTGCTTTGAAGGTTAATTTAGAAACTAACCTAATGCTGTTTGGTTTACATCGCGGCCTTTGCTGGCTTTCCACCTTCAGGAAAATTTGTGAGCGTGGTAGCAACTATCGAGGGGTCTTTTGTGTCGCGGGCTGCTCCACTGCGCCCTTGACTGCTCAGAAAGTGTCTTGGGTTTGAGCCCGACTGATCATCGCATCCACCACTCCTATGATAATACTTATAGTGATTATCTATTATTGGGGAGGAAATCTCCGACCGATGTGGGATCAATGGGAGAGAGTATCCAAACAAGGCTACGGCCAAACGAGGTACCCGACCAGGATCAATTCCCATCAGAAAATGTGTCTTTTTATTTTAGGGGGTGGTGTTCCACCCCCTATCCTTTCGGGTTCACCCCCAACCGACATTCGCCCAGAACCCCTTGGGGGAGAAGCGGACCGGCTGTGGCCCAACAAGCAACACTTGGGCTGGCTACTGGGTTACTTACTCCATGTGGCCCAAAGAGTTATATGGTGGTGGGGGAGGAAGTCCCCGACCGATGTGGGATCAATGGGAGAGAGTATCCAAACAAAGTTACAGTCAAACGAGGTACCTGACCAGGATCAATCCCTATCAGAAAAGGCGCCTAAAGGTTGCTTGCTGGGCCACAGCCAGTCCGCTTCTCCCCCAAGGGGTTCTGGGCGGATGTCAGTTGGGGGTGAACCCGAAAGGGCAGGCGGTGGTGTTCCACCCCCCAAAACAAAAAGGCGCCTTTTCTGATGGGGATTGATCCTGGTCGGGTACCTCGTTTGGCCGTAGCCTTATTTGGATACTCCATCCCATTGATCCCACATCGGTCGGGGATTTCCTCTCCCACCATATAACCCTTTGGGTCACATGGAGTGAGTAACCCAGTAGCCAGCCCAAGGGTTGCATGCTGGACCACAGCCGGTCCGTTTCTCCTCGAAGAGATTCTGGGTGGACGTCGGTTGGGGGTGAACCCGAAAGGGTAGGGGGTGGTGTTCCGCCCCCCAAACAAAAATGCGCCTTTTTATGATGGGGATTCACACTGGTTAGGTATCTCGTTTGGCCTTAACTTTGTTTGGATACTCCCTCCCAGCCATCCCACATCGGTAGGGATTTACCTCCCCCACCACCATATAACCCTTTGGGCCACATGGAGTGAGTAAACCAGTAGTCAGGCCTTGCTAAGGCCAAACGAGGTACCTGACCAGTTTGAATCCCCATCATTGACCTTGCTACTGGGCTACTCACTCCATGTAGCCCAAAGGGTTATATGGTGGTGGGGGAGGTAGATCCCTACCGATGTGGAATGGCTGGAAGGGAGTATTCAAATAAGGCTAAGGCTAAACAAAGTATCTGACCAGTTTGAATCTCCATCATCTATCTTTACTACCCACATGACAATTTTACGGCATCTCATCAAATAACCCACTTAGACCCTATAAAATTTTATATAATAATAATAATAATAATAATAATAATAATAATACAATCATCTAAAATAAAATGAGTGAAAGTTTAGGAGTATAGTACAACACAAAAAGAAATTAACTACAATTCAAAGATAATTCAATATGGGGTCAAAATATATAGTGGACCTCTGTTGTTCTATTTTTAGTCCTCAAATTTGCTTGTCCGAAAGCTTACTTGTAACTGTTGTAGGGTAAATATTTACATAATTTAAGTAGGAAGTTATGCTATCGAGCTAATAAAAATGAGATGATATGTTCAAGTATGCAGATAAATATGTATGAAAGTAAAAAAAATGCAATTTATTTATTCTAATTCCTAACCTAATGCCAAATGATATGGTATAAGCACTCACATGAATCAACTAAATGAAAATCAAACACATATAACATCAAATCATAAACTATTCAGTCATTAACAACAACAAAATCAAGTTGACTCTATAAAATTAAAATTGAAATGATAAAATGCAAAAATAAATAAACAAAAATATCATGACTCATCCAAGTCTAACCTGATACAAGTGTATATTGCAACGGGTCGTATTGAGCAGGGGATACAATTCTACTTGTAACCTCTTCCGCTTTTTTATGGGATATCACTCAAATGATGAGTGTTTTCAAGTAATTTTATTCCTTATGGGCCGCACCTAAAAGACTCGTGTATCGCATTAAATGAGACACCAGACCTTTGATTGTACTTTAAAAAAGTACAACCAGAATATCTAATTGTAAGCTATTGTTAGTACTTATTTATACATTATTTATCATTTTAAATATAATTTTAATATTTTTATCTTTTTTGGTGTCTTATGCAGATTTGGAGCTAAAATCGAATAAAACGAAACCGGCAAGCACATAAACATTTATTCGGAGTGTTATTTTGATGTATTATGTTATATTATATTTATTTGTAAATTAGTGGTATAATATTATATATATTTATAAATTAGTGGTATAATATTATAATTATATATAAGTTAGCGGTGTAATTAAAAATAATAAAATAATAATTTCAAAAAATGTAAAAATAATAATGATAAAATAATTAAAAAAATTTCTTTTCATCTATTATAAATAAGAGAGCTATGGAAAGAAAGAAGGGAGCTTGAGAAAATAGTCAGAGAGAGTCCAAAAAAGAGTAAGTTCAAAGTTAGGGAGCTACATATTCAGTTATTTCATTTTCAGGTGCAAATTTTTAGTTAGTTTGTTAGTGTTTTTTCAGTCAATTTTTAATTTTTTCTTTACCGTTATTCTGCTGTAATAAACATTTTTATTTATGAAGTCATTTTTTTTCAAATTATGTCTTTTTATTATCATGAGTAACTAATTTTATTCTCAAAACCAATTATGAAAATTACATGACGGTATTAGGACAATCAATTAAGATCAGTCTTTTCATTCTAGGATTATTTGAAAATTTAGAATTTTTGCACATGTTCAGTATATTGCATGCTTGGACACAGGCATGTAAATTTGATACACATAATGATTTTGTGTTTTGTAAATAAGTTTAAGTTTATGAGTATCATAATTAAAATAGAAGTAGTATAAAGTAAAGTAATGCTGATTTACTTATCATTTTTCAGAAACTTGTATATTTTATGCGGGTTCTCTATCTGGTATATTTTTATGTTCAAATCTCTGGTAGAGTCCTACGACTCTTAATCTTAATATGAAATGGATTGCTTTTATATTTTTGGTAATTAAAATTTAGATCCTTTTAAAAATTTAGATTTTTAATTATGTTTGTAATATTTTCTGCCGTGACAAAGCAGTTGATATATGCAAATTGATGGTGAAGGTCTTCAAAAATAATTTAATAAGTATCTAGCTTAGAACTTTTGAAAACATGTCTTTAATTATGCTTGTTATATTTATACTCTGACAAAACATTACTTAATTTTTATAAATCGATAGTGAGAGTTCATGATTTTAACATAATATTATAGTATTTGATTATCTTTAAATATTTTCATATTTTGATTTAAGAGGCTCAATCGGGCCAAACGATTAACAGATGACAAACCTGCATTGATCAACCCTAAGAAAGTCACGTGATCAAATCAATTGGATCCAAGATTGTTTTTAATTTGTTTTTTTTTTTTTTACAAATTTAACAATCATCAAATATTTCAAAGACAAATTTTTTTTTTTTTGGATACTATTTCTGCAACTTTTATTCAACTCTCATCAGCAAGAGGTGAAATTCAAATCGGTTGGTTTAGGTTCCAACTTAAGCTCTCTGTAATGCTTTTGTGTCTAGCATAGCTTAGTCGGTATCTAACTCATTACTTGACGTAAAATTTAGTACCCACCATTCGCAATTGTGATATTTTACAAATTTAGAACTTCGTTTTCTGTAGATCAATCTAATTCTCATCGAGTTATTTTAACTGCTATTTCGCCGCATTTACACTTGAATATTTATATTATCACAATCTGGGTATAAACATTAAATTTTTGGCACCATGATTAGAAAAGACAAACAGCCTTTATTCTAATATAAAATTTTAGGGTCAAGACTTCAAGTCTATGTTCAACCATAACCAATAATCGATAGACCTTAACCAAAATCTAAAAGAACATAAATACCACACAAAAACATGATTAATAATATTCAAGAATCAACTAAGAAAGTCAACAAATAAAATAATCACCACTTTTCAAGTTCATATAACATCTAAAAGTTTATCTAAAAATCTTATAGGTATGAATTCTATCCTAACAATATAAATAATTCAAAAATATTAAACCAATGACAAAATTCACATGTAACTCCTAGCTCGTTGTAGATCGTCAACCATAAATAAATTTAAAATTATAAAAGTCTCCTTTAAAATCCCTGCTGCGAAGTCCATCAGAAGAGGAACACAAAATCCTAAAATATAGCATCAAACCAAGAGCTTAGAGAAAGATTGGAGATTGAATCGAGAGAACTGAATTTTTGGTTTCGCCCAGCGCCTATGTGAAAGAGATAGAATGAGAGAGAGAGAAAAAAATTTTTTTAAAGTCTTTGGAAATAATTACAAAATAATTCTCAAACTTACGTGTAAAAACAAAATGACCTCAAGCCCATCTTTGACCATTTCACCCTCGTTGGACCGGTCACTACAACTGGCTTTGAATTGATCCTTTTGCAGTACACGTTGATCGAGGTCGATGGTTCTTGCTTTTCGCCTCCTTCTTTATCCTTTTCGAGTTTACTCCAAGGAGATAAAAGCTTCTCTTGGATACGACCAGACCATAATTGTGGAAACAGAGTGAAAGTAGGAGACGTTGAAAAAAATGGAAGCGTAAAGTGTAATAAAAAAATATTAAAAAAATAAAAAACGAAAAATAATTAAAAAACTTAATAAGAAATTTTTTTTATGAAATTTAAAAAAAAATTTAAAAAAATTTAGTAGAGACTTTTAAAAAACTTAGTAAAAATATTATGAAAACTTAGTAGAAATTTTAAGAAAATTTAGTAGAGACATTTAGAAAACTTAGTAAAAATCTATACAAATAATTTTATAAATATTCAGTTAGAACTTAAGGAAAAAAATGTATAAAAATTAATACATTAAATTTCTGAAACGTCTTCTAAGAGTTTCTCAAACGTTTCTTAAGAATTTCTTAAACGTTTTCCAATAATTTCTGTTAAGTATTCAAAAAGTTTTTTATAAGTTTTCGAAACATTTTTTTAAAAGTTTTCGAAATGTTTTTTAAAATTTTTAAAACAAATTTCGTACCCATCTTAGACGCGTTTCCGCCCTCAAAATGAATTTTCGTACAACTATGAATCAGACCCCAATCAATCTCTTCGGTTTCTTCAAGGATCTCAGTGCGAATGTTGGGATTCTCTCGGGTCTCATTGCCGAGGTAACTCCAATATGGTTCGTGCTTTCAATGGGCTCGACCAGACCCCACTCTATGTTGACCTATATCATTTACTTACTTTATGTATCGATTGTGCTAGCGTTGTTTCTCATGGCTATGACAATAAGTCAAAAATTCCCAGGCAGCTTATGCCGGTAGCGCCGCTGTCGTCTGTGTGTTGCTCTTTGTCCCTCTTGTTATAGCCATTAGAGAAGAGTTACCCCTCTGGAACCAAAACAAAACTCCCACTAGTCCCACTTCAATTACCATCCAAAATCTCCAAGTAATAGATTCCAAACCACCGCCGGAGCCGTTGACTCCGCCTGCACAGCCGGAGGAGAAGCCAGTAACGTCTTTCTTCGCAAACATCTTCATGAATAAACCTGAAAGAGGAGAAGATTACACAATTTTACAAGCATTTCTAAGCACAGACTTGCTAATTCTGTTTCTGGCAACGTTTTGCGGACTCGGGTCGAGCTTAACCGCCGTCGACAACTTGGGTCAGATCGGAGAATCATTGGGTTACCCACAAAAAACTGTTAAATTCTTCGTATCTCTACTTAGCATATGGAATTACTTCGGCCGGATCTTCTGCGGTTTCGTCTCCGAAAGCCTGCTCGCCAAGTGCAAATTTCCCCGGCCGCTGATGATGACGCTGGTCCTCTTCATCTCCTGCGTCGGCCACCTCCTCATCACCTTTCCGGTCCCCGGCTCAGTCTATATTGCATCGGTGATAATTGGGTTTTCATTCAGCGCCCAATTGTCGTTTATTTTCGCAATCATATCGGAGCTTTTTGGCCTGAAATACTACTCTACATTGTTCAATTGTGGGCAATTGGCTAGTCCTCTTGGCTCTTATATACTGAATGCGAGTCACTGGGCCTCTGTATGATCAAGAGGCATTGAAGGAGCTTGAAAGGAAAGGAATGACTAGATCTTCGGTGAAGGAATTGACTTGCTTTAGCTCTCCTTATTATAGAATCGCTTTTATAGTTTTGGCCAGTGTTACTTTCTTTGGAGCTCTTGCTTCCTTTATATTGGTTGCGATTTGCGAGAACTCGACAATTTTACAAAGGTGATATATATAAGAAGTTTAGAGAGCAAGCGAAGGAGGTTGATGCCGAGGTGGCTTTGTCATCGGGTAATGAAGGCAGCCACACACATGTTAAAGAATATTAGTTAGTTTTCTTGTATATTTAGTTGCTTCTTTTCTATAGTTTTCGCTATTCTATTCTTGTTTAGCGCACCTCCTCTGCCTACATATACCATGTAAATCTCTAGTGTTACAATACATTATAATACAGATATTCATTCTTTGAAATTGAAGGTATTTTTTCTCTCTTCTTCTTGTATTTCGCAGACCTTTTGTGCCGTACTAAGAAATTTTACTGGCTAAATTAGTAGACACATTCATTAAATTGATAACTACCATTTTGATATAGACATGTAAGTATGTAACGTTTTATTACAGTAGGATTGTTAATTTATCACAAATAAATAGGCTTTTACAAAAAAAAATAAATGCCATACAACAAAACGTAAAAGGCATGGGTACAAAATAAATAAAAAAAACCTCCATACTACTAGACCGCTCTACCTACTTTCCAGAATTCCACAGCCTTTCCAAGAGTGAAAGAAGGGCGACATTAGGAATTTAAGCATTTTATCTCTGCTTTATATTTTTTGGAGAATGATTTGGTACCATGCTCCATGATTTTTTACTTTTTTTTTTTTTTTTTTAAGTCTCGCAAAGACAGGGGCACTAAGACACATGGACCAAGTTAGTAGTCCTGGTTGAGATTAGCTATGGAGAGAATATAAAATTTCAAATTCTCATTTTGTGTCCAATAAAAAAATGCTACCTACTCATAAAATTCTTACAGAATTTATCACGTTATTATAATTAACTTAAAAACAAAAAATCTATTATAGTGATTCTAAATTATGAAAATAACACTGTCAAACTATCTTAGTAGGATTTTTTGTACAAGTTTTTTGAAAGAATAATATTTAAAAAACAAAATAGATTCGTTGTATTACAAATAATTTTTTTCTCTGGAATTTTTGAATCACAACCAAAGGATTTCGTCATCGGCAATTTGTATTTAAGAACCACTAAATCTGTTTAGTAGCTCTGACACTTGCGCATGGAGGGGGTAGGGAATTCTTTCAATTTTCTAAATCGTGTATCAATTCTATTGGTTGGTAAATTTATATCAAACCTTCTTGAATTCCCAATATTTTTCTTATAAAAATGCTGCCTATCAACGTGGTGAGTGTATCTTTTGGGAGTCGCGTATTGTCTGATCGATGTTCAGAAGTTTCTTCACTACTGTTTGTGTGGTGAAAGCTGGTAACTGGTATGTATGTAATGGTTAGCTGCACATCATTGGGGAAGAAGAGCCATTTTGTATAGAGTTTCAGTGAGCTGAAACAAACATTTCTTGTCGTTTGATCTTTAATAAAATTTCTTTCTTCTTGACAAAAAAATATAAATAATAGAAAATAATTTTGAAAGCGTATTTATTGACAAATAGAGGCTCACAATGTACATGTAAATAATTGAAAATTCTCTGGAGTAGTTATGCTCATAGTTACCCGAAAAATTCAATTGGACAAGAAAACCGATTTATGAGAAAATGAGAAAACCGCTTTTCCCAGAAGCATGCTTCCAATATAATACGAAAGTAAAAAGAAATTTTTAGAATTTTCAAAAAATATTTGGAAAACATTTGAAATACTTAATAGAAACTCCACAAAAATTAAAAACAAACTTGCAAAAATTTTATGAAAATCATTTGAAAAGTTAAATTATAAGTTTCAATTAAGCATTCATTATAATTTATAAAAATATCGGTTAAAATATTCACGTAGGTTTCCAAATATTTTTGAAAGCTTTGTTTAGATTTTTTAAAGACTTTTTTACTAAGATTTTCTCATTCAATTCTTTAATAATTTCTTCATCTATTATCTTTTGGGTTAGTTATAAACGAACCTTTAAATTATGACTCAGTATCACCACGCTCCCTTAAATTTTAAAACGTAACATCTTGACTCTTTGAACTATTATTTTGTATCAATTAATCTATTCTATAGCAATATATTAGCAATCTATTAAGAAAATAAATAAAATTGAAGTTTATTTTATACCTAAATTACCTTCTTTTTTTTGTAATAATCATCCAATGATTGAAATACTTATTGTACTGTCTCTATATTTACATGTTATTTTAAGTGACATTTTAGTCAGTAGATAATTATTACAACAAGAGAATATCAATTTTAGTATAAAATTATATTTTTATAAACATATATGTCATATAATATATTTTGCATTAATTTTCTTAATGAATTGCTAATAAAATATTTTAATTGATATAAATTAATAATTTAAAAATTAATATATTACGTTTTAAAGTTTAAAAAAAGCATGCTGATGCTTAATAATAATTTAGGGAGTGCTAACCTTTTATCTTTTGGTATTTTCTGTCCTGTTTATCGCTATCGCTTCCGCTTCCAGTTTCCCGCTTTCTGTTGTTGAACCGGTAAGTCTGACGAACCGGCTCTGTGTACAAATCCTTCTACCGGCCTGGTTACCGAACGCTGTACAAAATTACAAATTGCTTTCCCCAATTTGGCGCCTCTCTCTCTCTCTCTCTCTCTCTCTCTCTCTCTCTCTCTCTCTCTCAAGCTCCTCGCGGCCATAGTTGTTTTCTCTTTCTGTGAATAGAAAGACTGTTTTAGAGCGAGAAAGATAGACGATGGAAATGGATGGACCTCTCGATTTCGAGTCAGAGGACCTACTTCTTAAGTCCCCTGCTCCCGCCAAAAGAAGGTTTTGTTTTGATTTCCTAGCATTGAACTATATTTTCCACACTAATTCTCCACTTTTTTTTTTTTTTTTCTCTTTTCCAGTAAGAACGTGCAACTCCGTATTTAGGGTTTTATCTTGTTTAGTTTTATTCTAAATGCTTTCAGAAATAAAATTTATGGCCTAAAGCACTGCTTGCAATGTGATCTTGTTATATTGTTTTCTTAACTATAGCTGATTCTCTTTTGCAAATTAAAGAATTCGGGAGGAAATCACTTTTATAGTCAAGACTGTATATTAGTCAAGACTTTATATGTACATATACACGAACACCTATATGTAGGTATGTATGTATATGTCACAATAATGGACGAACTCACACTTCCAATTTCAGTCTCCAACTTTTAAATTTTCTATTTGGGCCCTCCAAATTTCATAATTAAGTCAATCTAGTCCAACCCATTAGTGGATGCGAGAAAATTAAACTACGGTTCATCATCTATGAAGTTGTATCTGTTACACCTTAAACTGTAGTCGAACTTTAGTGGAAACTCTCAGTGGTTTTCTCTCTCCATCTCTGTTTCTCCCATTGAGGCTATCATTTTGTTAGTTCCCTAAATTTAGCTCAAATAGGAAGGACATGATGGAATGGGATAGTTTTTCTCAAGTCTGTTAATGGGTTGGACCGCATTGACTTGATTATAAAAGTTGGAGGGCTCAAATAGAAAAATTAGAAGTTGGAGGATGAAAATGAAAGTTAAAGCGAAGTTCAAGGAACAAATTGTAATTTGCCCTGAAATACTTGAATTTTGAATTTCCATTTCACTTAATATGTTAGTTCTACAGGCAGACCAATCCCTCCATTCCCCGCCCTATTTTTCTTAATATATAAAGCCAATAATTAAATGTTAGTTCTAGATGGAGTCTATAATTTGAAACTAGGAGATAATTGTGCTTATTTATTTATGAAATGCATCTGACTTTCATGTCATGATTTGTATTAATTTTCTAGGAAGAAGGTCATTGGTCTGGATGATCTTGTCAATGATCACTTAAAGGAGAATATAAAACTGGAGATGAAATCAAAACGGGCAAAGGTTCGAAAAAACTATTGTTCAGATGAGGATGAGGACAGCAGAGAAGCTAAACTATCTGAATGTGTTGAAAAATGCCAAAAAGAGGCACAAACTTTTCTTCGCTTTTTTGTTTCCTCCTGGTACTTAGTTTTATATTACTCCTTGCTTCTATAACCAAAAATATGAACTTTGTTATAGATGGGACAAATAAGTGGTGAGGATGAGATCTACTCGTGGGGTCTTCAATTTTTTGGAAATCAGGTATTACCTATGAGCTAACCAGAACTTCACACTTATTTAGTTATATGAGAATTTGATTGGAATTTTTGAGGTGGGATAGATTATAATATACACTTCCTTCATGTAATTTGCAGAAAACTCGGCCACCATTGGTATTCCATGAGCTTGGAAGCTGTGGCGTTTTGCAGTCTTTCATGGACAATGAGCTCAATTCACTGGTTGAACTTGACAATGATAAAGGTTATACACACACCACCCCCCGCGTCCTCTCTTAAATCCATTTTAGTTGCCTTCTCTTTGATTCTCATTGAAGGGTAGTGTGTTCTTAATACCTGTATCTATCATGGTTTTTCATTGAAATGTCAATTTGCTGTTTGCCCTAACTTCAGTTAGATTAAACATATTCAAACAAATTAGAAGCAAGAGGCCTGACTAAAGTTTCATATTCAGTTATGCAGTTGCTATGTTATTGCAGGAGAAGCTTTCCTTGAGAGGTTATTGGTGAACGGGTGGCTCTTGAAGTTGGTTTATACACTCGGCCATGTAGAAAAATCCATAGCAATATGGACCTTTGGTTTGGGTAAGTATTTTGTTCATCCAAGGTCATCCATTTATAAGTTACATGATTTCACCACGCTCTTTCATCTGGCTTGATAGTGTTATACTCGTTGGAGGAAGTGCTTAGTGCATCTGCTTGTGACTTTTGGACTGCTATTCTCTCACCTAAAAGTGAGGTATGGATCTATATTTTGTTGCGGATGATTTGAGGGAAAGTTTTCTCGTAGTATAGTTTATACTAGTTGTAGATTTCTTTGGTTAGTATTCTTCACACTACCACAGTTTATTTGCCATCACGCTTAATCAAGTTAGTCCACTGCAGATTAAAATTGACTGGTTACCAAACTATTCTGAACTAAAGAGAGCTCTTGAAGTCTATGGTTTCCTATTGGATTTGCCATCCAAAATTTCATCCAACGTGGAAATGATCAATGCAGGTAAGCTCTTTAATATCTTCAATTTGCTAGTTTCTCATCCACAATGCTGTTATATAAAATGCATGTGGTGGAAAGGGAAAAAAGTCCATTTACTGTAGTATGGTTACTGCTTTTTTGTTTGGTGCTTATAAAATTTTGATGACTAACTGAGGAAAATAGAGAAGATTTATGATGCAAAAGCAGGTTTTAAAATTGGCTGAAACCATAATGTAACGTTGCGTAACATTTTTGGCTAGTGCCGAACTCGGAGCAGGCGAAATAAATTTCACATATGTAGTGGCCTTTAAGTTGGACATTTGTAAAGGCACTGTCAGCATGTGAATTTAACATACTGCATCAGAAAAGTTCCCTTACCTTTTCTTTCCATTTATTTTGCTGAAACCAGCTCTCTCAAGCTCTCATCTACCACTTTAAGCGTCAGGGATCTACCACATTCGATCTCCAAAATCCGATCTGTTTGTGGAAATCTGGTTTTTTCTCTAAATTACATGAACCCACATATACATACATTTGTATTCTTGAGTTACAGATATCCCTTTCTCTCTCTCTTTAGCTGGGCCGCGAGTTTTGACTCTTGAAGTTGAATCCATTATTTTGGGGGTTCTACAATCTCACTCTTTCCCTAGCTAGGTCTTCAATGGGTCTTGACTTTCTCTCTCTCTCTCTCTCTCTCTCTCTCTTCTCTCTCTCTCTCTCTCTCTCTCTCTCTCTCTACTTGGGTGACTGGGTCGTGAAAAATTTTGGTATTTTTTTCCTGGGTGCTACCAATTGTGTAATTGTGTTATTTGGTCAATTGGAATGTGAGGTTGGGTTTTGTTTCTCTAGAATTAATATATCCAAATGAAGTTTTACAAGTTATAAATGTGGACCAAGACTTATTTTTCTTTTGATAAAATGAAAGCGAGAAATTATCTAAAAATTGGCACTAGAAAGTAGGTTTCACCTATTTATTCCTAGCGGATGGGATGAAATATCATGATAATGCTTGATGGATTATATTTAGGTATTATAAATTTATTTTTGTCTTGTATGCCTTATGAATCATGACACATAAAAACATTAATTACCGAAACAAAATATGTAAAACTCTCTCGACAGCGACTTAGAAGCAATATAATAGTTGGTATATATTAACTCATCTTTATAAATCAAGCAAAACCCACCAAAAATCATTTTAAAGCCAAATCAATTGATCCTGAATAGAAAACGTCCATATCGGTAAGATTTGGGAGCTGTGCATCAGCTACCATTACCTATGTCCATCTTCCAAACTGCGCAGCCACCACCGTTACCGTTACCGTTATGGCGGTCGTTACCTTGCAAACATGATTAAGATTTAACTATTACATATCAGAATGATTCTTTTGGTGGGAAAAATGTCTTTACCTGAGACAGATCTGTGTTGGACTTATTGATTAGACTATCTCCCGAAAGATTAAAAAAACAGAGAGAGAATTTATACGTTGTACATTGGTTTATTTGACTTATATTGATAATATGCACCTATTCATTTTCAATTTGTTAAGGCACTTTGAGTTTAAGTTGGTCATATGCTATGTAACAACCAGCAAAGTGCTAATACCAGGCTTCTTGTGGCCTATAAACCTTGATGCAAAATTGAATGGTGGGTACACGATAGAGTGCGCAGTTTGGCAAAATGGCTAGAGAAGACATTTCCTTCTTGCTTTGAACTCGATAATGAGCTCAGTTTCAATTTGACTGGTCTTTTATAATGTCCCTTTTTTTAAACAAAGATAAACCACTGATCTTTTTTTTTTTTTAAATGTTTTACTAATTTTCTACTTGCACATTCTAAATAACTATTGTTGTCCTTGTTAAACTTCTATGAAAATGATGATTCACAAACATATATGACTGTGCTAATGATTTTCATTTTAACTGTGTTCTGTGATTTTTAAAAAGGAAGGTTGCAGCTATCTTTGCTGCTGTTTTTATCTTACTCACACAGATATACACTTAACTTTGCATTGACATTTGATGTGAAGCATAGGAATCAACTACTGTACTGTACATTTGAAGGGAAAACTAAATTTGAATAGTTGCTGTGATTGAGGGTTTAAGGTCTAACTTATATGGATTTATAGCGTTAGGTATGGTGAAAAGAAGCAAAAATTCATGCTGAAGGGGTTGAACACGCATCGATGGCAATGATTTTATCTTATAGTCTTCAATTCATGTAGTTCGATGTCTATCATTCTAATGAGCATCTGTTTTATCACAACATGTCATACTGATTTCTTCTCTTCTAGTTTTGCTTTATGAAAAGATATCATATCAGTTATATAAGAAATTCTCTTAGTTTTACATTAGCTTTCATGTTGGTTTTTCTCACGACTTCTTAAACTTATGTCTTAGATTCTGATTGTGTCGGACCACCTCAAAATATTAGAGCTTGGATCAAGTATGTAGCTGCTTGTATTCAAGTAAGGTATGCAGCAAATGGAACCAAAGGGTTTTGTTGGTATTTGTTTTGTTGGCACTGTGGCATTCTTATGGTTGCTTTGTGAGTTGAAAGTTGAGATTACAAAAATGCTGCAACTAAAAGTGCATTTCATTGGTACTTACTTGAAAAGATGCATTTCATGAGCCATTGATAGCTATAGAAGGATTCAAACTCTGAGAGTTATGTGGATGTTGATTCTTGGCATGAAATTTTTCTTTGCAGGAGCATATATTCAATCTTCTCGACCTCAGAAGCAGAAGAGTTGGTTGTTGTGATTGTCTGTCTTTCCTTAGATAGACAGCTTCTAGGCCTGTCTGTAATTTTGCATGAATGCATGGTTTCAGTTATTAATTTCTTCATAGATAATGAATGGAATACCAGCTGTGAGAAGGTAGCAAAATCTCTTGTTTGCAGGTTAGCACTAATATAATTGATTTGTACATTAATGTATAACAACTGAACATATGTCACATTTTCCCCAGCTTTCATTCTATTTATTAATGTTTCTGTTCCCACGTCTCCAGAACTCCTTATTTAGTTATGTTTTCGATATTCATGCTGTAATGTCTTGTTGTCCTACTTATCAAAAAAAAAATGTCTATATTGTATTATAATAACATGGTCTGAGTCTCATTTACCGTTGGTCTTGAAGCCCTCGTGTTGACTTCAGCACATATTTCCTTATGCTAATTGGTGAAAATAGTTGGCTTGCTTTGAAGTCCTCAATAAAGTAGGTATATAATAGCACATAATGAGATTGAAGTCCTCAATAAAGTAGGTATATAATAGCACATAATGAGATTTAAGTACTAGCAGTTGTTGGTTGATCTTGATTTAGGCAGGTCTACCATCTACCTTTGTACAATGCCTTCCAGTGGTGGAAAGAAGCTAAACTGCTAGCATGCTATGTAAGTGGTATGACAAACATTAAAACAGGAACTATACCCTTCACTACTCTATGATTTATGTTTTCTCCTCAGGACCTATTTCTCTGGGAAAATATGAACGATTATTTTGGTACAGTTTTCAAGTTGTAGTTGGAGTAATAACTATGACAATCCAATTGTCAGACCACAAGGAAACTGTGGCTGGCGTTTTGTCACATGTGGCAAACTGGTAACAACATCACAAGTATATAGCTTCTTCCTGTCAATAAAAGAATTTTATACTGTACCCACACTGCCATATGGTCCTGAACAATTGAATTTTGCACCTGGATTGTTCCTTAAATATTTTTCCTCGTATTCCTACTCTATTGGGGATTTTCCAATTGTTTTTTCCATTTATTACTAAAGTTCTTGCTGACTATACATATCGTGAATTCAGAGTACCCAGGGACATGAACTGCTTGAGAACTGTGGAATGCATTTCAGGAGTTGATGCACGTAGCAAACACCTTAGACGTATAGTGGCCTTTCAAATCCTTATAGCTTGTTTGGACAACAAGGTAGCCTCTATGCTTCTGTCATTTCTGCTGAGTACACTTGCATATATGTAAATTCTTCCAGGTAATTTACCTGTTAAGATTTCATTTGCCCGTTTTAAATAAATCTTTTGGATGATACATTTTAATTCTGAACTTTTAGCTGGAGAACATGCTACATGGGCTCATAACATATGTGCTAGGGTGCATGAAGCATCACGGTAGATACCATACCCGAGTCCATATAACATAGTTTGAGACTCTTAAAACTGTCATGGATCCTATGGACTAAAAAGGTTTGTTCATGGCCATGGGACCCATAACCTTCATTTTAGACTTCTGTTGTGGTAAAAATTAAGGGTTAAATACACTTTGTACTCATGCACTGTACGCCAAATCCCACTTTAGGACCTTTACTTTCATTTGTAACAATTGAGCCCTTACACTTTTAATTTGTTGCAATGTCAACCATTTGCTATCTTCCATTTGTAAGATAGACGAAAAATTCGAATGTGACAAGCAAGTTGACTTTTGCAAAGGCAAAGTTGTAAAATCATGCCCTAACCCGAATAATTTACCACAAATTCCTCTTAAATCACTCTAAAATTATGAATGTAATCAAGTTTGTAATCATGCCCCATATCTGTACCTGTATTGGTGCTTCTTAGCTGGTATATGAGAATGTAAGTATTTTGCACACACTATTCTGTATTTTCTTTGTTTATTTTTAATGACATAATTACTTATCAAAAGGAAGAAAAAAATTTGTAATGACATAATTAAGACAAGTACTACACAAGGAAACTCCTCCTGTGAATTTTCAGTCCCTACAAGTATAGCCCTTAATCCTTATGTCAAGGGTTTAACGTTGAAAAAGAAGAAAAAGAAGACCAAAGTGGGCTGATGGCTTTTACATCTCTCTCTGCGACTGCACTGATTGGGAAGAGCACCTATGCGATTGTTTATACACTTTGAAGACACTTTGAAGAGGTTTCAAAAAGGTTGACAAAATGGTTTAAATTGGCAAAATGAGTAGCACTAATATGGAAAGAGCCAGAGAGGGAAAAAAAGCAGGTGTGGGTGATTGGACCCATAAACAAGAATTGTTTCAACAATTTGTTAAATAGTGCCATCTTCAAGATGCTCGAATTTTTAAAAAAGCCATAATCGTTGCCAGCAATAGAAGCCATTAGCTGAGCTGAGCTGAGTCTTCCTCCCCTTTGCCAAAATTAAGCTTTCTTATAACATCTACAAGTGAAAACAGAAAAACACAAAACTTTCTTCTAATTGAGATTATGAAGCAAAAACATCTTCAATCAATATATAATGTTATATCTACTTCCTCAAAAGTCTGCCAATTCCTTTCCCTCCGTATTTGCCACCATCCTGCCTCACACCTTATTGGAATGGTACTTACCTGCCCAACTGTCATACAACATCAGGCCTCACCCAGCCTCACCCATTGTATACCAAAAATTAAAAGAAAAAGCATACACCATAAATCTCTAGCCACATCAGAATATAGCGATAATTGATCCATCGACTCTCATCATGAGTCTACGACCCATGCAACACCAAATAGGAAGCATGAAGCCCCTCAGCATGGAGGTTCATGGCAAGGCACAACATGCATGGGTTTTGTATGAGAGACCACTTTATAAAACTGAAGGTGGACAGGTGGAGTGCAACATGCTATGAAGTCATTATGCCATGTGGCTCAAGCGGTGAGAAGGGAGAATCTTCATGGAGCAACATGTCTGTCTTTTGAAGACGATTGGGAGCTGGGACTTAGTACCTAAAAGTTTAGCATGATGTCCATATGATTTTGAACACAAAAATTATGTAACTGAAGGATTGGCCTTCTTTTTCGATATATTGGAGGGCCAAAGCCCTGGGTGAGGGGGGTAGGGGAGTTGAACCCATGACTTGGGAGGTCATGGACTCCCCTACCACTAACCTTTGCCGCAAAACATTTTTTTGAAAGTTCATCATATGAAACTTAATCTGTGGCAATGATGGCATAAGCTTGTTAGACATGCTGCCTGAACTTCCACTTTGTTTCTTCTATCCCGAGTTAATAACATATTACAAGTATATATTTGTTTTCTTCTCCGCAGGCTAGTGATGCAGAAGAGATCCTGAGACTCCTTATCTCAATTAATGTGAAAGACAAAAGTTGCGATCTTTTCAAAATGTACATTTACTTAGTTCTCACTGAGAATTGGCTTTTTTCTAACCCCAAGCCAGAAGACAAATCAGTGATATACGAATTGTGGGGTGTTTATCTTCGAAACTGTTCTTGCCAGATTACCAGCACAGATTTGAGGTCTTATGCATCAAAGGTGTGAAATTAATCCCCTTTCATCTCTGTATAATCTGGTGATTCATATGTGAAACAATTTTGGCTTGCAGGTCCGTAGTAAAGCTTCATATCTTCTGCAAGGTACCAACAGCCAATGATTGCTTTTAAGTACGTACTCTCCCAACTGTAATGTACTGTTAATAATTAAAATTTTGTCTCAGGCTGATCTACTTGGAATGTCTGCTACTGTTGCTCTGCATCTGCCTACGAAACTCGGGTGTAACTATTATTTTAGTAGCTTGTGCAAGTCTTGTAAAAACTTGCAAGCACAATGTGGCAAAATTTTGTGGACTGGTTGCATATGGCTTCTTGATGAAACTCAGTTACTTGTCTTAGCATTATAGTTTAATTAATGGCCAAAGAATTTACACTATTGCTACCTTCTTGGTAGTTTGACAGCAATGGTTGATTTAATAGATTCTTACATCAGTGCACATCGACATTCATTGTATTAATGCTTTTCCACAAGACGTATTCTGGAATTTTGTCAAGACATTATCTGACTATATTCTCTAACATTTGAGAATTGCAGGGTACCTCAATGGGAAAAGCAGTTCAAACCTGCAACATCTGGCCTAATGAGGGACTTGTTTTCTAGTCAGACTCTTTTTGTCGAGTTATGGGAGCAAGACATGTCAAGTTTTGTGGTTGCAATTCCTGTCAAGTGGCATGGTTCTCATTCATTTTGTGTTGCAAATTATTATTCTTTTGCTGGAGACGTATATGACCTAGTTTATTGCATGCCCTTTCAGTTTCATCCCCAACTCTGGAGATGGTGTTGGGAGTAATGCTACTCATGATGTATAGTAGTGAACTTTATTAATCTATTAGTGCCATCTAGTTTCATTCCGTATGCTTTATCAAAGATGTTGTTTCCCCCCTTGAGGTATTACTGCTGAAATTGCTAGTCTTACTGGCACCACATTAAACAGTGGGGAAAATGAAGCATGCCCTTAAGGCATAGGATAAGTCTGCATGAATAGAGTTGTACAGTGTTTAAATTTGTAAAAACAAGTATGGGCCTAACATTTTGTACCACCAAACAGTGCATGCTTAAGGTACATGATTCTTTAATATCTCATTTCAACAAACAACCAAATAGTTTAAAAAGAAAGGGGAAAAGAAAGGGGGGGAAAATGTTCTTTGATATTGTACAAGTTTTAAAGACCAGATCTTTGGTCATTCTTGGTCTGGAGTACAGCCAACTTTAATTTGTTTGTTTGTCTTTTGTTTTTTGTGTTTTCTTTTAAAATGATTACGTGAAGGGCTTGGTGCAATGGTAAGATTGTTTCATTGCTAACAGCCCCGCTTGCAGGTTGCAGTGGTGGGAACTTTAAGCATTGGGCTGCTCTGTAAACCAACTTTGTTTCATCTGTAGTGAAGATGAACGTGCCCATTGTCAAACCCAATTTCCCCAATTTTCAACCCCCATGGAACTTGCCCATTTTGTTTCCTCTCTAATGAAGATGAACACCTGCTGTCTCATGAGTTCTCCTTGATATGGCCTTTAATTGTACGAATGGATTTTACTCTATGGCTATTGGGGGACAAACAAATGAAATCAGTACAAGGTTTTCGGCTGCTTAATATTTAGAGTTATGAATATTGAAAATTCAAAGAAATTGATTTTTTCTGTGTACTAACCAATAAAATTTTACACCGAGTTAATTAAATCTTAACAGACAATGGATATAATTTTTAAAGAAAAGAATCAAATCAATTAAAATAGTGCAATTGATTGTTAGTCTTTTAAAAGAATAATTGTAATTCAAATGACCATATCTTTAAATAATACATAATTTTTTTTCATTTCTTGGTCAGGGACTCTAATGAAGCATAGAATCCCTCAAAGGGGAGAAAAAGCAAAGAAAAACTGTATTTGAACATTTCGGTGATATATATTTTTTTTTAAAACGATAGGATAAATATTCATTAACAAAAATTATCAAGCAATACATCTATTCCTCTATGATATTAATTTTGTGAGCTGAAATTAGATGATTGTGATAATTAACTTAAAACTTGACATATAAGCAAGGTTTGGTTGCATGCAACCATAGTACTAAATAATGATTTAATATCTATGATCTTGAAAACTTAACGGGTTAATTTCAGCAAGATCAGCTCAAGTTTGATGTATCGGCACTTGGATCCACCAATTTTCAAACCTAGACACTTACACCACTTGCCACCACTTTATGTCCTCAATCGTTACATTGCAAAGTTATTTCTTTTTAGTTTTACATGTTGGATATACAAAATTATAAACACAATTCTTTCTTACCTCAAAGACTCATCCCCTTTCGGTCTTTCTCTCTCACCTCACAGGCAGACCCATTCCCTTCTGTGGAACTACAAAAAAAATATCTCTTATCAAAACCTATTTCATTATTTGGGGAATTGGGGATTTTTCATTATTTTTCAAAACTAATTTTTACATCTAACTATTCAAATAATGGATATGATATAAACAAATGCATCTAATTTTTGCATTAGAACATACTATAATCAAAACTAATTTTTCATTATTTTGAAATTTTTTGAGACTATTTCTCATATTGACATATTAAAGCAGGGTACAAGAAGGACTTCAATTATTTGTGAAATTAGAGAGATGAGGTTTGAAACCTCCCACACGAGGAGGGTTGTAAGAGTTGAGTTTATTATAAGATTAGGGGTGTTTTTAAACTTAATTACCGAGTTCAAGTTGTTTTAAAATTATTTACCAAACTCAAGTCGCTGGAGAAGTAATGACTTGAAAACAGAACTTTAGATTTGAAGTTGTGTCTTCAAAATACGATTTCAAGTCTAAAGTTGTGTCTTGAAGACACATATTTTATTATTTAAAGTTTGTTTCAATTTTCATATAAGTTGTGCCTCGAAAACATAACTTCAGGCTTCTTTTTTTATTTTTTTGTACACAGTAAAGCACAACTTCAACCTTGAAGTCATCTTTTTTGAAGACACAACCTTAAGCCTGAAGTTGTGTTTCCAAGTCATAACTTTTTGGGTGACTTGGATTTTGTCAATAAGTTTGAAATCACTTGAATTTGTTAATTGAGGTTAAAAACAACTCTGGTTTAGGCATAAACTCGATAAGAGGCTTTACTGGAGTAATTTCTTAGCTCTAAGAAGGACATGTTTGGATATTATCGCATATATTAAATTTGGTATACGTAGACATGCATTATCTTCTTCACCCATAAAGAAAAAAAGTTACACTATTATGTAATCATGGCATATTGGATGACCTCACGGCCATACTTAGTTACTAAGTCTTCAAATATGGCTACCTCCTTTATCAAGAATGCGGAGACTGCCTCGCAGAATGCTCTTGATCCAGATTGAAATGTCTCCAATTTACTATAAATATAAGAACTCAAGGGATTGTTCAAGGTACAATCAAGAATAAGGAGAAATAGAAAGGAAGAAGCAGAGAGAAAATAGAAGAAAGTGAAGGTAAGTTTTCAAAGCTCATGTTGTATTCTTTTGGTTTTATATTATCAATAAAGTTTCGGGTGGTCCAGAAGATCTATCCTTAATTGTTCCAGAAGAACTAATATAATAAATATTTGACAGTTCTTGAAAAACTACTCTCTATATTTTGTCTTGAGTTATTTTATCTGTTTTATATTCTTTTAAGTTTTATAACACGTTATCAGCACGAACTCTAAGTGCTCGTGAAAAATATCACTGTGTTCTTCCTTATATCAGAAAGATACTTCATTATATATGTGAATATACTTCATTTTATGTGTAATTAATATTTCAATTAATTTATCTTTATTTTGGGTTATTTACTGTTCACTTTTCAATTCATCGATAATTTATATTTCTGTTAATAGTTGATGAATAATATGAACAGTGGTTGAATTATTGATATGAATAGTCATTTATTTCGAAAGTTTGTTGGTTTATTTATCCCAGATCTTAAATTTTTGGCATATGATATTTATAGATTTGAAATCCTTATTTCAATAACTTTTCATAAATATGTGCCTTGACTATATTTTGATATCTGGATTGAAAGTTATAATTTGAACAAAAACAATGATATTATATATATATACCAGATAAATTGCATAATAATGAATACTATGCATCAATAGTACTTTTACTATTTATAATTGATAACCATTATTATGAACAATGATTTTACTATTGATAAATAGTAATTGCATAATAATTGTATAATAAACAATATTAAATTAATAGTATATTGTGTAATGCGTTTCACATTTCTGTCGGTTATCTTTTTATGAGCTTGTTGTCTTTTATCATAATACTCACTTAAAATTAATATATTTGGTAAAAATTTTACATAATCATTAACTTATGATTGTCAAATTTTATTATATGTATTGCATTAGAAATGAAAGTAAATAGAATAAATCAATCATTCCTGTAGAATGCTTATTACATTCTGCATGCCGTTTATTTAATTATTGTTATTTTATAAAATCAGCTTGCTGCCTGCTGTTATTGTAATTTGTATTGCTGCTATTAGTTAACTATGTTTATTATGACTGCTGCCCATTTTGGTTTGCCATTGTGTCATTGAATTTTTGTAAAAAGAAAAATACGAGTACCATAAGACCGTAATCTTTTTAAAAGCTCAAGATAATTAAATGCACCTGAAATTGCAAGATTAGTAGTAAATGTACTTGGAATTGTAAGATTATGGTTGAATGCATGTTAAGTTACAAGACTATGATTTAGTTCACCTGGAGTTGCAATAATTTACAAGTGCTGATGATCACAATTTTTACTATTCAAATCTATATACAACGAAAATTATTTGGATGAAATTTTCCTAACGAAGATATATTATAAAAACATATTTCACATTTTATGCCTAAAATGTGTTCCTGCAATAATAATATGAGAGCATTAATTTAAAAAAAATACTTAAAATATTATATTTTTGTAACCGAATAAAATAATAAATTTTTGATAAAAATCGATGCACTGTAGACACAATTGGATCTAATGGCTAAAATTTATTTGGGCTGAATTTCTACGGTCAAGATCAATATTCACATCTTTCATTAATTCCAAAATCTCGCCTAATACTGTCAAGTGTGGGTCCCACCTCCACTTCATGTAATGCACTGAGCTCCTAGGTTTGTATACTGCATAGGGAGAAGTGTACAAAAGTAGCTAGTAAACACGTATGGAAAAGAATTTCAAATTTCAAATGAATATGTGTACGTTACTCTCTATCTCTCAAAAAGCCTGCTAAACAACCCAACACCTATCACTCGCTCTCACCATAATACCATCCATTCAAAACACCTTCGCCTCCACCTCTAGTTATCTGTGGCTGTGACCCGTCTTCATACTCTCTCACTTCCGGCAACCCACTCCTTACAGACCCACCTTCATTGCAGTGGAGATTTGGGTTTGGCTCCCCGGTTTGCGTTAAAGAAATAGGTTTGGAGCTTGAATTGAAGTGGGTCTAGACATTTGGTTTATTTTCTTAGAAACTTAAAAAGATTTACTTTTGTGGATTTTCTAAACTTTTCGTTGAATTTATAAATTTTACAGGAAGGTACAGGATATTGTATAACTGAAATAATTAAGGTACTGTTTAACTTTATAGTCCAACCTACCTTTTTGTTCCCCTCTCTCTCTCTCTTTCTAAGCCCACACATCTTTCCCCCTTTCAAACACCTCTATTGATTCCTCCACAACCACTCACTTTCTCTCTCTAAAATACAACCTCACCGGCCGAAACATGAGCATAGACCCGTCTCATTGGCCACAAACCAAACCCAGCTACCATGGCCACCTTGCGACCCAAACCACACGCAAAACACCCTCTATACAGCACCTAGCCTATCCCTTTATCTCTTTAAAAAAACGGTTGCACCACCGCCTCAGCCGAACCAGCGCGGTGACCACCACAAGCTAACACAACCAGCAGTGACTCAGCCACCACCCCTGGCCACCTCCTTTTGCCCCCTCTTCTCTCAAACTCGCATTCTTATTATGACACTCTCATTCTAGAAAAAACCAGCACATTCACCAACTCATGTCTCTCGCAAGGAACCTCACTTTCTCTCGCTAGGACACCCACACAATTTAGCCAGAGTCCTCATCTTCTATCTCCATCCACTATAACACCCATGTGTCCATCTCTCTTAATAATCGAAGAAATCACCTGTCTTTCAGTTTCTCTTTTACCCACCATGGTCGTCCACAAAAATATTACCCTTACAAACCAACAACACCACCACCATGCTTCCTTTGGATCGACTCCTCCGAACATTGGAAGACATTCTATTTGCTATTTCTCGATCCCTGCTGATTCCCACCGCCAAAGCCTACAAATCTTCGCATGACCAATCAAAGAGAAAGCCACATTCTAGAACCAAATGTTATACATATAGTTATATATCTAGTGGGTTTCGATCAATCTGTTAGATATTTTGAAAACATATCGATTTGGATGAGTAAAAGAAGGGGCCAAGTTAGATGGACCCACATGCAAAGTTCTCCGTGGTTCTACTTAAAATAATTTACTTCAACTGCTTCGGGGTTCTACTGAAAAATCATAATTTCTTTATTGATTTTGATGTAATTTATAGCTAATTGATTTCATACGGATCTTTAATTGCAAACTAAGAAGATAGTTTGGCTGTTTACAACCTATTTGAAACTTGAGGAAAATAAAAGTAGGAAAAGGAAAGAAAAATTATTGTTTGATTTTTTTTTTCTTATTTAATTCTATTTAGAAGGGAACGAAAAAAAAAAAAAAAAATACCTCTCTCTTCTTTCCTTTCACTTCATCTAATTTTATTATTTATTATTTTTATTTTCTCTTTCTCTTCCATTTCCTTCTATTCCTCAAGTTTCAAACTGTCTATTAGAATATAAAAATGATGAAACTGTGAATACACGTGCATTAATGCTGTCATATTTATGATGCATCACAGATTACTGTAAAAATTTAGCATTGTTCCAGGGGCTTTACTCCTTCCTTTGAGTTTAAATTGGCATACGTTGAGAGTGTAGGAATTTTTTGACATAACCAAAAAAGCAAAAAGTCTTTTAAAGATTAAATACAACATAAAAAATTAAGTAAGGCTCGTGTATATGGTATACCTATTATATTTTAATATTTGGTTCACAACGCTTAAAAGAATTTACGCACTACCAATTTATCACAACTAAACTCTTGAAAAAATTATTATGCATTGCATGATAAAAGGTATATAGCCAATGAGATTCATATGGGCATCAATGGATGTTACACTGAACCGAAATAATAATCGGGCACAGCTCTTCAACATGTATTTACAAAAACATTAGAATGAACTAGTTGCTTTCAATCTTGCAATTGTGGTGAATTACCTTTAATTATCTGCCTTAAGTTGTTAAAGTTAGATGGTCCCATTATCAATTTTATTGATTTTGTTGCAGAGTATCGTAGGCACAGTTTATCTCTAGACTAGAGATCTTTTGAACTAAGTTTCCAAAGTACTTATTTTGTTTTTATCTTGGTTTTTCAAAGCAAGAGAAACACTTCCAAAATTGAATATGTTTAGATTTTAGGCTTTAGGACTATTTGTATTAATTTTGTATTCAATCTTGTTGTCATAATTGATTTTTTGCCTTTAATTTTTTTGTTAAAAATATCAATATTACAGGTAGTGTCGTAGGCACAGGTTATGCTTAGTTGTGTAATACGTTTCACATTTCTGTCGGTTATCTTTTTATGGGCATGTTGTCTTTTATCATAATACTCACCTAACATTAATATATTTGGTAAAAATTTTACATAATTATTAATTTATAATTGTCAGATTTTATTATATGTATTGCTTTAGAAATGAAAGTAAATAGAAGAAATCAAGCATTTATGTAAAATCCTTATTACAGCCTGCACGCTGTTTATTTAATTATTGTTACTTTATAAAATCGACTTGCCGCCTGCTACTGCTTTAATTTATATTACTATTATTAGTTAACTATGCTTATTGTGACCGCTGCCTATTTTGGTTTACCATTGTGTCATTATTGAATTTTTGTAAAAAAAAAAATACAAGTACCATAAGACCGTAATATTTCTAAAAGCTCACTATGATTAAATGCACCTGAAGTTGCAAGATTAGTAGTAAATGTGTTTGGAATTGCAAGATTATGGTTGAATACACTTGAAGTTACAAGGTTATGATTTAGTGCAACTGAAATTGCAATAATTTACAAGTGCTAATGAGTACAATTTTTACTATTCAAATCTGTACACAATGAAAATTATTTGGATGAAATCTTTCTGACGAAGATATATTATAAAACTATATTTCATATTTTATGCCTGGAACATGCTCCTGCAATAGCAATATGAGAGCATTAATTCAAGAAAAATATTTTAAAATATTGTATTCTTGTAACTAGATAAAATAATAAATTTTTGATGAAAATTATCACTCGACTTGACATGTATAGTCGACCCATGGTAGCTTAATTGGTTTCGTTTGTTTATTATTCTAGATTTTACTCGCATGTTAAGCAAGACAATAAAATAATGCAATTTTATAATATTTATTAATCCCTGAAGTGATCAGTGACTGGTATGAACTCAGAGTGGTGCAACTTACTAAATCGAGTGCCATAATTAGCTGATACATTTGACCAATTTTATATAATTCTTTAAAGTGAATGTAATTTTATTTGATGGTTGTGGATATTATCGCATATATAATTGTGATATAATAATCTTTAAAATTATGGAGAGACCCTAAAGGTTGTAGTTCGTAAATACCACTGAAAGTGAAATAATGTATGCAAAATAAAATGTGAAAGGATTGCTGAATAAACTTCTCAAGAATTATGAAGATGTCTCATTGATCATGCACTTACAGTATGATGATTAAATATTCAATAGATTTCTATGGTAGAAATATTTTGACAATGAAACATTATATATATTTTGCATATGAATGGATCATACCAATGATTCAATTAGTACAAATATAAATGGGTAAGATATATGTCTAGCAGATATTGCTAGAACGTACACAATTATATGATATGTTGTAAACTTAAAATTAGTTGAAATTAATGTTAAAATAATATCAAACATTATAAAATTAATTGAAAGCTCCAAACGAGCTAAGTTCTAGAAGAGTTAGGCTTAAGAAAAACTAATATAATGTTGTTAAGGGGCACATAACTCTATTAATAATGTTTTCTATACTGTTAGAGTTACAAAACACTTGTTCAGATTTACAGATAGTTTTACATTATTTCTATTATTTACATGCTAGAAGCATATAATGAACAATATCTTTCTTTATACTTCTCTTTTCATGCCAAAAGCATATAATAGAGAATTTTGTTGCTTTCTTCTAAGTTATATTATATTATAACAATTATGGGATCACCTAAAATGATACACCAGAAGTGTTTTAGACCCAAAAAATTTTTATATTATGAAATCACTTACAATGATGCACCTAACTTGAAACACCTTAAATGCTGCACCAGAAATGCTTTTACTCCAAAAGAATTTTACAATGGTTACTCTGTGAGACTAATATAACTCTCATTTCTGTATAAATACAATGGTTACATCGTTATGTACTATTAACTCTCATATTTTGTGGATACTTATTTTGATGAGTCAATTTTTTCACCATTAAGGTGAGATAAGACGTACTGTAAGATCAATTGAGAGTAGTTGAAATGCTGTGAAACAGACTCATCTTGATTTTCGGACAAGTCGATGTGAATTTGAAGTTCATAAAGAAATTTGACGTTCATAAAATTATTTACTAGTAAATTATTACAAATCAATTGCATGAAGCATTCACCAACACAAAGAAGATAATCAAATCATATCGATACTAGTTGCTAATACTCTAACATATATTAATGTTCTTGTAGGACAATCTGTTAATATAGTAGTATATGATTTTAAAGCATTTGAAGCGTGAGAGTTCTGTCAGTACAAATGTAAAACTCTCAGAAAGAGAAAAGTATAACAAAATGAACAAATTGATGTTCTTAAAGAAACCATAATATCTAAATTTCTTAAAGAAGGGAACTCTTGAAGAGCAATATCTTAAAGAGATAAAAGATCACAATTTCTAAAATTCCTAAAGAAGAAAATGAACCTCCAAAAGAAAAATCTCTAGTATCTAAACTTCTTGAAGAAACTCCTCTAACAGAATTTCTAGAAGAGGAACCTTTGAAGAGATATTCCCTGCAAAGAAAATGGTACCTGAAAATAATGAGATCTCAAAGAATAATAAGGTGAATATAGGAAAACGATGGAATAGAAATGATATTATTGTCAACAACATATTTTTATTTAAAATGACTCTTGCATTAATCAGAAGTAATAAAGAGACTAAACCACAAATAGTCAACAAATGTCGATATTGATATGATCGATCGATCAAAATGAAAACAAATTACTAAGTTAGAATTAAACTCATTAGTATAATGTAAAGTATTCAAACTTGTAATTCAAACACCAAAAGATAAAACTATCGAATCTGTAGTCCAAACACTAGCAGACGTCGGACTTATAGTCTAAACAGTAGAAGATATAAAGTATTGGAACCAGTAGACTACCCACCCGAAGATGTAAAATCGGTTTCATACAATCGAATATTTGCACAATGAGAAAATGAAATAGTGCGATATAAAACACGATTCGTACTAGAAGGTTTCTCGCAGAGACCTAGTATTGACTACGAAGAGAAATTCTATCCTATAAGGATGCAATTACATTTAGATTATTGATTAATTTATCAGTCTCAAAAGAACTGGATATGCATCTAATGAATATATAATAGCCTATTCATATGATTGATTAGGTATTAATATACATATGAAAATTCCTGAAGAATATTTAAAAATGCTTGAAGCATATATTTTAAAACTCTAAATGTTATATTCTATCAAACTTCAAAGATATTTGTATGGATTAAACCAATCTGGATGCAAATGGTATAATTATCCTAATAAATATCTATTGAAAGAAATATGTGAACAATACAAATTTTTCATGCGTTTTTAGTAGAATTTAAATTTATTATTATTGCAATATATGTTGATACTTTTAAAAATTAGTGGTACTCCTGAAGAGATTACAAAAGCTACTAGTTATGTAATAACTTAGAAGAACAAATTATTGTCTTATTTTGCAGATTGAGCATTTATCAGAAAGAATTTTTATTTATCAATAGACATATACATAAAAGATTTTATATTGATAAAGTTCATTCATGAAATTTTTCAATAGTTGTCTGATTACTTGATATACAGAAAGATCATTTTCATCCTCAAGAAGATAGTGAAGAAATTCTTGGTCATGAAGTATCATGTTGTGGTGCTATTGGAGTTTTTATATATTTTGCAAAATGCACAAGACTTGATATAATATTTTTCTGTCAACCAGTTGACAAGATATAGTTCTACACCAATTTCATGACAGTGGAATGGAGTAAAGCACACATTATGTTATCTTCGAAGAATAACAAACATGAGTTTATTTTATACAAATGAGTCACTATCAAAGTTAGTTGGCTATGCAGATGCTAACTATCTTTCTTATCTACATAAAACTCAGTCTCAAATTGGATATGTGTTAATTATGGTAGCACTGCTATATTATAGCGATTTGTGAAGCAAATATTAACTGCGACTTCTTCAAATCATTATGAGATAATTGTAATTTATGAAGTAAGTCAATAGTGCATTTGGCTAAGATTTATGATTCAATATATTCAAAAAAGTTGCTGATTATTTACAGTCAAAGATATCTCGACAATATTATACAAGGATAATGCAGCTTGTATTGCACAGATTGTGGGAGACTACATCAAAGGCGACAGAACGAATCATATTTCTCCAAAGTTATTCCATACACATGAGCTTTAGAAAAGCGGTGATATTGACGTCCAACAAATACGTTAAAGTGACAATTTGGCAGACTTGTTTACTAAAGCATTACCAATTGCAACATTTGATAAACTAGTGTATGGCATTGGTATGCGCCGTTTCAGAAATCTTTCATGAAACAAACAAGTTTTTATTAAACAGAGAGAGTTAAGTACTGTACTCTTTTTCCTTCACTAAGATTTTTTCTCACTAGGTTTTTCTAGCAAGGTTTTAATAGGTCAATTTTGATATACCTAAAAATATATGTTGCGATCATCCAATAAGGAGTATTATGTAATGATGACATATTAGATGATTTCATGGCCATGACTTAGTCACTAAGTCTTCATATACAGCTACCTCCTCGATCGAGAATGCGGCAACCGTCTCGCGGAAGGCTCTTGATCCAGATTGCCGACGTCTCCAAATCACTATAAATATAGAAGTTTATGAGATAGTTCAAGATACAATCAAGAACAGAGAGAAAATAGAAAGGAAGAATCAGAAAGAAAATAGAAAAAAGTAAAATATAGGCAAATCCTCAAACTTCATGTTGTATTCATTTTTGTTTTATATTATTAATAAAGTTTTGGGTGGTCCAGAAGATCTATCTCTAATTTTTTTTTAAAAAACTAATATGATAAATATTTGACAGTTTTTGAAAAACTATTTTCTATACTTTGTCTTAATTTTATTTTATCTACTTTATATACTTTTTAAGTTCTATAACATACACATTATCTTGAATATTATCTTGAATAAAGGATAACAAAGTATTTACAAACAATGGTCACTTATTCGGGAGAAGTTAAATCTGTGAGGGGAACATGGATTCCAAAGTAGCCAAACAGACCCTTATTGGTCGAAATTCAAAACCAGGCTTGGCAACGTCTAGATATTTAAAATTAGGTTCGGTTTATTTTGCAGCCTTTGCCACTCTGCTTCGGTAAGCCGTTGAACTTCCGAATCTCTGCCGAATCTACTTTACCTGTTGGTTTCCCCTTTGGCTCTCTCTCTCTCCTTTCCTTTGGGTTCCTTCGATTCAATCTCCCCCATCTTCCTCAGAATCCTTCCCCTTAACAGAAACTTTCAGAGACAGATAGAAACTACTACAGGGGAGAGAAAGATTGGGGTTGTTTGGATCTTCCTTTTATTTCTTTATTTTGAATAATGCACAGTTTGTGCTTGTTTATATCTTCCATTGTCTCAATCTTTGGTGTGATCTTTACACGCCGTAAACCCTAGAAACCTTCTTTAGCCTATGGGATTCCTCTGTTCATTTTTTTAATTTTCTTTTCTTTTCTGGGTAGATGACATAACCCATAATATACCCATTTTGTGGTAGTAGACATTATTTTCTCTTCTGGCTGCAATTTTCCTTCACAATATTTCTAGGATTCGTATTTCAACCTCATTTTCCAACTACCCAGTGGGGGTGTTGGGTCTAAATTACGGATTTGAAGGACTACTGGATATTATGAAAGGGGATAGAATGGCCAAAAGGGCTTCTTTTGGAAGCATAGTCAGGAAAAGGCTATCCGATATTACCAACTCAATTCCACAACCCAAGTCCCCTATCCCCGATAAATTGTTGGCGCCAACTGATTCCTCGGCTAAGGAGTCCATTGATCACCTTGTCAAGGTATAATCTTATTTGGGTCTACTTTTTATGTACTATGTTTCTTGTGATGATCAAATTTGCTTACTGGGGTTTCTGCTCTTAATATTTGAACCAGGAAAACATGGCATTGGCTAAACTTATTGCAGACAAGAAGTATCCCTTTTGATTTTGGACCTCTAGTTCTTTCCCTTTTTTTTTTAAACCTTGTTTACATATCAATCAGGGTTTCCTTAATTTTGGATGAACAGTAAAATTATCGAATTGACTGGGATAGAGTTGCAGAAGATGCGAATTAATCTTCAGAAGATGCAGCTGCAGAATTGGAACCTTGCTCAGTCCAATAGCCATATGTTTGCAGTTTGTTTTTGCTTTAATTTCAATTATAGTCTTCTTTTGAAATTTATGCATAATTTTTGCTGATACTGAATGTATTCCATTAATTTTTTAGGAGCTTAATTTAGGTAAAGGAAAGGTAAGCTTATTTCGAACACTCACTCACACTGTCAGCTGTCCTAACGTTGTGTTTCCCTCTAAATGATTTTGTAATGTTTATCACAGCTAAAAGCACTACAGCATGAGATTGCGTGCAAGGATGCCTTGCTTAAAGCAAAGAATTTGGAACTGGAGGTTAGCTCTCTTTTTTGTAATCTATTATGGTAATGCAAATGGTATGACCAGCAACTTTCGAAGTTTGACATGCACTAGAAACTTGGAAATCAAGACAATCCATAGACAGTAGGTTCCATAAAAGTTATCTTAGATGAACATCCAAAAATGTGTAAAGTAACTGATGCTGCACATAACATGGAATTGGTATAGACATAGGATATGATTTAACATGCCAACTTCTTGTCTGAGAAAATGAAGATATGAATACTTCTCTGAATGAAATATTCAAAAGGAAAATACTGAAACTTATTACTTGACATGGAACTACTGAAACTACTGAAACTTAGGGGGGGCCGTGTTTATGAAAATTCCACTAACATACGGTATATTTTGGTTATTTAGGATAAGAAATCGTACTTTGGCCCACCCTAAAATTCAAAAAATATCACCTTGCCCCTTCAAAGTTTAGAAAATTTTTCTTAGGTCCTACATATGTATAAGTACTTGTGATAAAAAAAATAGTACATAAACCCACCAAAATGCAATTAATTTTACCTTGTAATCTTTCCAAAAGTTTTTCCAGCTTTTTTTTTTTTACTCATTTCAACATTTGTTCTTCATTGTAAAACTTAAATTTGAGTTGTCCACACTACTAAAAAAGTTTTCTATGTTGGTCCCCCTTTACTTTGATAAAATTCTTGAGTCCGCCACTACTTGAAAAGGAGTTAAGATTCCATCCACTGCATACCATATAGAAAAAATGCTTCAGTTCACCAAAAGTTTGGAACGACAAAATTTGCATTTAACCTTAATCATCTTGTTTTTACTTATAAAGTTCCACACTTCCACATATCTAGCACTAGGGACAAAACCAGCGTTTCAGCTTTTTTTTTTTTGGGGGGGGGGGGGGGGGGGGGGGGGGGGGGTGTGTTTGGTTACTGGTCTACAAAAAAATACAACTAGTAATACATGGTAGATTTAACATACAAAAATAAAAAATAACATACATTTAATATTAATTAATTTATGATAATAGGGTTACTTACACTATTGGCCCTTATAATTTATCACGTCTCACTTTGGTCCCTATACTTTTAATTTCATTAATTAGATCCTTTAATTTAGCAAAATATATACAAATAGTCCAATTAAAAACAGACGCCAAATAAATTGACGGAAAATGACCACGTGCCATCCCTGTGAGGGGCACAATGGTAAATTCATGTTATTTTAATGGGTTAATTACATCATTGGTCCTTGTAATTTATCCAATATCTCAATTTGGTCCCTATTCTTTAATTTTTTAAATTAAAACTCCTTTAATTTAAAAAATTATGCACAATTAGTCCAATTGAAAACAAACATCAGAGAAATTGATAAAAATGACAACGTACCACGCTCGTGGGAAGCACAATGATAAATTTATTTCATTTCCTTCCTTCGTCTCTTTTTCCTTCTCCTGCACCAGCGCAACCCCATAATCCCTAACCCACTCTTACCATTCTAACATGCACCCCCATCCCACCCAGCCCTTTCCCATCACCCCCCCCTGTTACCTCAGCCCCAACCATTCACGCACTACTCTCAGCACCCTCCTGGCACTAGCTATATCAATTAAGACACCATTGCCACTGTCCTTACTTAAACCCGTCATAATTCTTAAAAAATCAATAATTATCACTACTGCAACAGTCACGTATCCAACATCACCAAATCTCAAACTCCACTAAGCATGATCAAAATTGCTTAAAAAACAAAGGAAGTGGGTGTTGGAATGGTAGGGTATGTCTAATCTTGAAAAAAAAAAAGGGTTAAAATTACCATTTTAACTCTCACCCATGTGGCGCTTGAACATTTTTTCGTAAATTTTTTTAGGTCCATTTTCAATTGGATTATCTATACATATTTCGCTAAATTAAAGGAGCTACTTGAAGAACGTGAAAGTATAGGGACCAAATTGAGGCATAGGCAAATTACAAGGATTGATTGTGTAACTAATACTCGAAAAAATATAAATTTACTGTTATGCTCCTCATGTGCACAACACGTGATTATTTTCCGTCAATTTCTCTGACGTCCGTTTTCAATTTCTCTGACAAATTGGACACACAAACTGATATTTACCATTGTAACTCTCACCCGTGTGGCACTTGAACATCTTTTAGTCAATTTTTTTAGGTCCATTTTCAATTGGATTATTCGTACATATTTTGCTAAATTAAAGGAGGAGCCACTTGAAGAACTTGAAAGTATAGGGACCAAATTACAGGGACCAAATTGAGACATAGGTTAATTACAAGGATTGGTTGTGTAACTAATACTTAAAAATAATATAAATTTACTGTTATGCTCCTCATGTGCACGACATGTGATTATTTTCTGTCAATTTCTTTGACATCCGTTTTCAATTAGACTATTTGTGCATATTTTGCTAAATTAAAGGATCTAATTTACTTTAATTCTGCCCTAAGTTGAACGCAGTATTAGTTTTCTTTTGTCCAAAAATGATGGTTGTGATTTTAAGAAATATTTCCTTAGTTATTGCTGAAGTTATATTATTAATTGCATTTCACATCATGGATTTCATTTTCTTATTTCATGCTGATGTAATCAGAGTTTTAAGTCTATAAAGGTGCATAATTTCATTTTTTTTAAAATGAAAAATGGAAGAGATATATTAACTTTCTATAAAAAAAAAAAGATATTGTTTGAAATGAGGAGTGAGACCTTTCTCTCTACACTTAATGGTGAGACCTATGGATGCCCATATATAGGAGGAAATCATCTAGAACAAGTACCTGCATCACAAAAGAGTGTTTAGGCATAACCCAACATTTATTACCAAGACTTGAAGAGAAATAGCACCCTTGAAAGTGATAGAAAGAAGGAAGGCACTTTGATGAGAGAAAAGGTAGTCATTGATCAGTGGCGTAACTACGTCTCAAGGAAATTGGAAGAAATGTAGGTGAAGAGGCAAGTTTTAAGTTGGGGAAAATTATGATGAAAAGAACTTCTAAAGTAGAAGATAAGACTTCCATCCTAGCCCAATTTGAAGCATTTAGGAAGAGAAGAATTCCTAGCTAGAGTCAACTATGAATAGATCCCATTGTTTGGAGTTATTAATGAGCGTACTTGGGTCTTACATGGACTCTTGACAAATTGGACTCACAAACTGCCACAAACAGGTCAGTGAAGCAAGAGACCAGATTCAGTTAGAGCTCAGTAGTTCAATCAGAAGTCTTGAGGGATAGTTGATTTGGGATTTGCCTTGGGCTTTTCTTTGATCGAGCAACCAGATCTTGATAACTATTCCGTTCCACTCCATCACCTTGAGAGAATATAACTCTCAGAGGTTGGGAAAATTGAGAACCTAATAAATAGTACTTCGGTAGCAGATTAGACATTGACAGCCTTGAATAGAGATTTCATGTCACTTGGGCATTGCTTTATTTGATTGTGATAAAAATGTAACAGACTAAGAGTGAGACTCCATTTAAGGATGGGATTCTTTTTTGAGATTCTGTAATGGATTTTCTCAATGCTCCATGTGGGTGATTAGGTTTGTGTGTTTGAACTTATATATATATATATATCCTTCCCTCTTGTGTTTCCTTGATTTTTTCTCTCCTCCTAACTATCTATTTTAGGGGGGATTCCAGTAGACCCTTGTTAAGAGCTTTCCTTCACGTTGAAATCTCATTACCCAATTTACTTTACCATGGTATCGCTTTTCCTCCCTTTCTTAATTTAGGAAGTCTTTCATTCTCCATTTTCTATGTTTGCAGAAAGGTTTCCCTTCCCCGTCTTGCTTTGGCTGAGTTTGTCTTGTGCTCCGTATATTGAGCACAACAATTTCTGCAAAAAGAAAAAGACATGAAAATGATCTACTCATGAGCTCTCATATGATGAAGTGAAACATAGGCATACCTTGAGTTCTTCAAATGGACCTCTTACGCAGAAACACATTCGCACCACTGCTACTAAGCTACTTAATAATAATGACCATACAGATTTCTACTTAATTGAGGTCTCCAAGTTCATGTTGAACTCCAAGATAATTTCAGTTTGATGCATTGACAAGCCATCTTGATTTTGCAGGGGAAAGCAAAGATGAATGACGGTGAAAAGAACTGCTCTCAGGTGTTCAGCTGAACTCTTATGTTGAGTTGTCTGCTGTCTTATTAGAATCATGCTTATTTGTCTCTCTAACACCTTGTTTCGTTAGGATGGCTCAAAGGAAGGGGAGGAGGCAGTGGCAGTGTACAAACATAAATCCAATGATACTAGTAAACTTTCTAAGGGTAATAGAAGGCGCCCAACAAGAAGTCAATGTAAAGCCCCATGCTAAAATAGTTCATTTGAATATTTCTTGGTGTTTTTTATATAACGTTTTAGTTAATCAAGCATATGGCATCTATACTTGCAGCTATGGGCCCTTCGACTACATCTCAACAAGTTGCAGAAAAGGAGACATCTGAAAGCAAAAGGTTGGTTTACAACAGAATGCAGAATGCCGATTTCAACTCTCTACATATAGCAGAATGCAGATTTCTTTCATAAATTGTGTTCCATGTTTTCCTTAAGCATATGTTGCGTTTTCAAAATCTATCACCTCATAGTTGCATCTGTTTTTCAGTACCCCCAAAGCATGCCGCAAATTATTGTTTTTTTGTTCTTTTTGTACACGTGTGTGTGCATAGAAGTTGCATATAATTGTTTACCAATTCCGCTCAATAGAATTAAAACCATTTCACTTGCCGTTGTCCAGACGATGTTTGAGGAGGCAATCTGCCAGGTTTAAATCCCAACAACCCGAACCTATAGAGAACTTGTTCGAGATAGAAGATGCCAAATTTGTAGTTGGTCATGGTCCAATGTGTGAAGAAAGTCCTACTCCACTGAGTTCATCTATCAGAAAAGAAGAGAACATTAATGAAAATTGTGCTCCAGGATTTGATACTGGAGAACCACAAAGAACTTCTCTAGGCAGACCATTGCGGAGAGCAGTTGAGAAAGTTCAGTCCTACAAGGAAATTCCTCTTAATATCAAAATGCGAAGATCAGAATGAGCTTAGTCCATTCGTACTCGCTCCCACATCAGTGAGCTGGCAAGAGACTTCGAATCCATGGACCAATTTCATCATCTTTTTGTGTGGTTTTTTCCAAAGATGTTGTCTGTAGATTATGGAAATTCTTCTCTGCTTGGATACTATTGTCAAGTTACTTTAGAAACAAACTGATTCATTAAATATCCTACTGAATGCTATCTTTGTTGATTATTAGAAGTACTGCAGAAACCCAACTGACATTCTATGAATTTTCATTGAAAATAAAGGTAGTCTATGAATTTCCTACCCAGTAGAGACAAAATAAACAAGCTGGGTTCATTTTAGATTCTCTCCAACATCTGTAATTAGAAACCCTCGAATTCCTTGCTGCAGGCAAACCCCTGTTTCTGTATCATGTGCTGGCTGGGGAGATTCGTAGGCTTATCAAAATGGTGATTATTTGTGGGAGAATTAAAGAAAATTGGAAAGCTTGAAATTAAATTTCAAGATCATTTTTTATTTGAAATTGTGATGAAGTTATTGTCACTTTCACAAAAATTAGGAGTCAGTCATGTCTACAAATGGAAATAAATAGTTTCTACAATGGATGGCCCTTTTGCCCAGGCCCTATACAAAATGTATCCCATTAAATAGTATATAATGCGCGAATAAAGAAGTATTGTTTTACGAACAGGGTAGAGTATATTTCCAACAAATAATTGGTACATCCGAGAAATGTGACTAAATTATCATTTTTCTATAGAAGTGTTCATATTCCTTTATATTCAAGCCTGTCCATGTCCTAAACGTTTCTTTTCCCATTATTGTGTTTTTGTTGTTGCTCTCTGCAGTATAGGCAGGTTGAATCCAGGCCCAATGGGAAAAAGTCTAGTGGTTAGCTAGGTTATACAAGTTTCTATCAGGCTTTTTCATGTGGCGTTTTTCTCTTAAAAGTTTTTCTATTTTACCAAAAATTCAAGAAGTTTAGCCATGTGGCATTTTTTTTTTCTTAAAAATTTCTTAATTTTACCACAATTTCATATTGTTGATATAAAAAAAAATACATATTACAATTTAACATTTATGACTCCCAAAAACCCAACAGTACCTAATAATCACTGGACTTTTTGCCCAGCCCAATCCAATTCGTAAGATTCTGATTGGGTTGGACAACTATGGCCCTTGCATGAACTTAAACATTAATCAACCACTTCCGAAGAGAGAAAGAAATTCAGCACACACTTAGAGCACCACGTGGTCTCACTCATTTTCTCACATTGCTCGTCAATAACGTAACAGCCTTTCTCGTTTTCAACCATGGGTTTCCCGATTAAGTGAAAATGTTCGGTTACCCAATAGAATTGAAAATAGTGATTATTGTGAGAGAAATAGTAACAACACGTTACTCTCATTGTAGCACTAAGAGTTTGTTTGGTACAATTTTTTTATCAAGTTTTTTTTAAGTTTATAAAAAAAAAAGTTCAAGTTTTGTTTAATTTTTTTGATTTTACTTTAGTTAAAGACAAGTAAAAAAACAAAAACAAAAAATAAAAAAAATGTTAAAATTTTAAAACTTTTTTATTTATAAATTTAAAAAAAACTAATCAAAAAACTAGTACCAAACTTCTCTAAATAGTTTTCCTCCTAAAAACACTAGAGCTGGTTGGTCTGAGCTTTGCTCTTTGTCATGATCTTTTTACCTCATTTTGTGGCAGAGAAATCTGAGAAAAGTGCAAAACTTGAGTCAGACACTTCTGCCACAAGCCAGACTTCAGTCCTGAGTTACCTTACCTACGATTGTCCTGCACTCCCAGTAGCACCTTTTCACGTACCATTTGGTGGCTGTTGCAGATGATAGTTTGAATGGTCACCCCAGCTCCCATATAAAGCTAATTCTAGGAATTACCCTAACTTTGTGGGACCTTCTATCCATAACCATAAGCAAACATCCTTGTTTCAGTGGGTTTGGCCTCCCTCCATTTAAAAAAAAAAAACCCCACTATTGATGTTAGTAATACTCAATTAACTTAATTTCTTAAGATTGTTATGTCGATGAGAAGATCAAGACAAAGCACATGATAAGATTTTCTCGATCCTCACAAGTTTAAAAAATAAAAAGAAAAAAAATTGAACAAGTTAAGACGATTTTTAGCCATCTAATTAGCTTATTCAACTTGTCAATGAAGGGCTTAGAATTGTTTTGACTGTTTGAACCCTATTTAAGTTTATGAATATGCAAATTTTAGAGAAATTTGAATCACACTTACATCAACACTATGTTTGGATCTTAGAATTTGTTAAGGGAGAAAAAAAAGTAGCTAAATTCTTTAATTTTGTTTAATTCAGATGGAAAAATGAACAGAAAATGATAAAAATTTCTCCATAAAATCTTTTTTTATTTGCAACATGTAGAAAAACATCTATAAAAAATAAATAGATACAAGTAATTTCATTTCTAATTTTATTTCCGTTTTCCTTGATAATTTGACATCCAAAGATAGTATAAGCATTTCAATCTTCTCCAAATTGGGTGCATTCTTTTTTTTTTTTTCTTTCGCGGTTAGGGGTATTTGGGCCTGCTAGGGGTCGCCATAGGCTCGATAGTCCGCTTGGCCTGCCCATCATTTATAGGGCTTAGAATTGTTTTTAAGCCCGGTTAATTTAATGAACGGACTTAAGAATTGTCTTTAAAGTCCAATATGACCAAAATATATATAAATAATATATTTTTATATTATTTAGCATTAGTGTTGATATTAGATTTTCTATTAATTAAGATTATTTTTGAATAAAATATTTATAAAAAATATTTTAAAGTTAAATGAACGAATTTGGGTGAAATTATAATTTTTATTTTGGACAAGCCTGAAAATTTATTTTAGGCCCAAAAAAAAATTCTTTGTATAAGTTCGGTCCGATCCACTCAATGTTTATCACACGGTCCATTTACATATGTCTCTACTAATCACCTTTTCCGGCCTATGAAATTTGTGGGATATAAATCTCTCACTACTGACTCCAAAGTTTTGCTAAATTTAGAACTCAAGCTCCTGAATTTACAGCGATCTCCAATATACTATTACCATCCCTCGGTATTAGCCTGCTAGCCTATCAACTTGTGTGCATTTTTATACCATGGTATTAGCTCCTCAACTCTTAAACGTGCACCCGCATCCAATCCTGGTCTACATAGATCACCTTCGGGTCGGTAAACATACTAATCACAAGATCAAACCACGTGGCACAATCCCACTTGCAACTAATTAACTAGTCACATGATTATCATCCATTCCCTCAGATCACATGGAAAAGCCGAATACATTGGATATAAGGTACTGAAAAACCCATCATTGTATCTATTAGACTTACAGAACCCAAAAACCGCGTGAGATGACCGATTACATAACAGATTTGTTAAGTATCAAAGTATACGGCCTTTTAACTGTGACGGTGTTTGTTAACAAATAAAAAATTTGTATTAGAATTTAATAATTTATGTACAGAATAACATGTTAAATTGACCCTTATGTGATTTTAGACTAATTTGTAAATGAATACAAATCGTTAAATTTAACAAAAATTTTATCATGAGGATATTTTTATCATTTTATATATCTAAATTAAAACATTAAAAAGATAATTTGGCCTTTTTATGCTAAAAGATTATGAAAATCAAATATTATGGTCCTTTTATGCCAAAATAAAGTGTTATTTATCTGAGTTTTTTTTAATTTTATTATTTCACCAAGTTGTCTTTTTGATATTCTAATTTGAATATGTAAAATGACCAAATTATCGTTTTGAAAACATAATCTTTGATTTTTATAATTTTTTTGAACTAAAAAGGCTAAATTATTTTTTTAATATTCTAATTTAGAGATAAAAAATGACAAAAATATCCCTATAATAGAATTTCTGTTAAATCTAACGGTTTTCATCTATTTATAGATTAGTCCAAAACCATAAGGGGTTATGTGTTCACTTTTAAATCACAGAAAAGTTATCTAATTTTAGCCAAATTATAAGGAAATAAAGTGTAATTATCCCTATTTATTACGATGATTTTTAATTATAAAATGTTACTGTTATATCATTTTGATAAAACTTTTTATACAAATTTTTTGTATTCTTTCAAAATAAGGCCACGGCATAAACTATAGTTGCACCAAAGTAACGCACTTCCGTGAAAGTGCACTTTCAATACGAAACTCAAACAAAATTTTCAAGCAACATTTTGAATACTTAACGGATGTCTTAAAGAAACTCTAAGTTTATGAGTACTTAACGAAACTCTAAATAAACTAGTAAACTGATAAAGGAACTTTACGATAACTATTTGAAAATTAGAATTATTCATTTTATTTTATACGTTGTTTTTGTTGAGTTTAACTAGGCATTCATTTTCTTTACAAAGGTAGTTTGAATATTTTTGCAAGTTCCACTAAATCTTTTGAAGGTTTTTGTTTTTAAATTTTGTAAAAATTTTCTACTAAATTTCTATTAGATTTACCATTTGATTCTTGAAAGTCTTCCAACTTTCCATTTTCTCTATATGTTTTTTGGCTGTATATCCCGTTAATACTTTTACTATGTTTTTTTGCTTTCGTTTTCTATTTTAATAACTGTAAATTAATCTATTAATTAGATTTACAATAATAGTAGACAAATACGTATAATAGTGCCAAGATGCATAGATGGGTTGCTTCAGCTTTTTTCCAACGTCCGCTTGGGATTCCATCCAACTGTGATCCAATTTTGAAGATGAATTGACGAGCCACCTAAAGAAAAGCTCTGTCTCTCTCTCTCTCATATAAATATATATATAGGTGTATGCATATAGCTGTTGGGCAGTGAACCCACCTTTCCCTACAAAAGGATTTTCTTTTTTTCTTTCTGCATGACCCACACGGCAACCCTATCATTTTCTTAGGTTCCCCGGCAGGTATTAGCCGTCAGGACCCCACCCTAGTGACTCAGAAACAGTAACATTACAATATCTGTAATTTCTTATTCAAAAGAATCTAAGGTGGGTTCGAGGTTGATGTAACTTATAATTCGTATCAAACTTGGGCTTAGTGTGGACCTTAGAATCAGAAGAATTATAGAGAAAATAATAATACAATGGTGTAGGGATAATATTTTGTAATTAAAAATTATATTGATAAGTATGTTATTCTTAAATAGAAAAGCTTTATATCAACCATCTCGTTCTATACAAAAATGTTACATAAATTTCCTACTTGATAGTTTAACTTATGACGCTAACGTGAATAAGATAATATGTATAGAATCAGACCAATACATGCAAGCTTAAGCTTTAGCTATCAAACTGATTTGATACGATACGATTTGATTTTGATGATGAGAAAGGGCTAATATTAGTTGTGCTTGATCGTCAAACGCAATCTAATGCTTGTGACATCAACCGTGCTTGATGGTTTGGTGGGTCATAGTTGACGCGACAAGCATCATACTGCACCTAACGATCAAACGTGACTAATGCTAGTATTTTTCTTTGATGATATTAATATATGATTGGTATTCTAAATTGCTATTAAAACTATCAGATATGCACCATTTAAATCGAAACAAGAGAAGAAAAAAGAGTAACGTGATACTTCACAAGTGTAAGGGATTTCCATTAAAGCCCGATAGACAAAAAATTGCATTTTTTCCATCTAAATTTTGTCATTTTTCATCCAAAGCTCAAAAGTCCAAACAAAGCTTTATAATTTTATTTGTAGATCACACTAAATCAAAGAGCTCGTTTATACTCGAATGCGTATAATCAAGAATGTGTCGCAAGAAGAAATTATTCAGTCTTTGTAAAGCACTATATAAATTAATTTTGGACATACGTAATATTAGTTTTTATGGTAAAAAATAAAATAAAAGTAACGTAGTGCTATTGGAGAACTGAATGATTTTTGGTGTCACAGGCAAAACATGGATAATTGGGATATGCGAACCATACAGACTAATTGGTATTTAAAAAATATTTACTAGATAATGATTGTATAATGTATGGGTTACGTTGGTAAAAGTGATATTCTAATGATATTTCCTGTCTCATCTTTTTGTATGTTGGGGGTGACTTTCTACACTATTCAATATTCATATTGCAGATAGATGGGACTGGTCTCATGTGTACATTGGCTTGTCTGTAAATTAATGATTAATAACTATAATTCAAATTATTCCTCTTATTATAACATGCCTCTACTGTTATATATCAGTTCGTTCGGTAAGATTTTTTAGCTTAATTTTTTTTTAGTTTATAAGTAAAAAAGTTAATTTTTTAGGCTTTTTACTTTTTTGTTTATTTTTAACTTATAAAAGTAAAAAAGTAAACAATTCTAATTTTTTGCTTATAAGTAAAATAAGTAAAACTAAAAAAAATTTGTACCAAATAGGCCTCTACTATTACGTGCTATACTGATAAGGTGTTTTTTTGTGTGTGTGTGTTAGTACATTAGTTAGGATTTGGAATTTTGGATCAATGGTAAAGTCGTACAATTGTGACTTGGACGATCTGGAACATGAAAATAAATTTTTCGCACCCGAAGGTAAGGTTATTTAATTTTTTAAACAGACCCAAAAAATGGAATTTAGGACCCATCATTGAAAGGTATCACTCATATCAATTCTAAAAACATAAAATTTTGTCAAATGGTTATTCCATCCATTTGATTGCGATGCTTTCGAGCTTGGACAGTAAAAGGTGTCAAAAACTTGATATAATCATGAAATGGTGACAATTGATTGCAACAATTTTTTGGGGGTAGATTTTTTTTTTTCCTTTTTAAAGAAAAATAAGTTTGAATATATAGAACAAAGACCAACAAAGGGTGTTATGGGTACATACATCAATATATACAGAAATGTCGAGACTGAGGACTTACAACTACATCTTCATAATCCAATAAATTGAAAGGGATAATTTTTAGTGGTAAGAAAGTATTAATTAATGTTATTAAAATTCATGTATTACAGTGTAGGACATACCTAATACATGAAGAATAAAAATTATAAAGGAAAATATCCTAAAAAATAGGTGTTATCTAGCTGCTGTACTTTTTGCCAATTAAAAGAAAGAATAAATTAAAAGTGTACAATCTGTGTTTCTTAGAATTAATTCTAGATTGTTTGCCAAATAAAACTGCATATTATAGGCAAAAAAATTCCATTGACAATGTAAGTGGGATTTTTCGAGAAGGCTGAGCCGAACTCTCAAGCCCAAATGAATGAGTCCAAACTCCCTGCAAAAGAGGATGGTTAGAATGGGTTGACCTTTGATGGGCCTAGCATACTCCGAAGATTAAGTTAGCAAGCTTAATCGTAATGGGAATCAATAAGAGTTATGAATGTTCTGAGTTGAGTTTTCTTTTTTCCATACCTGGTTCTCGATGCTTTGGGTATTTATAGAGTTCTCGAGGGAGTGTGTTTTGCCTCGGCCTATCAGCAGACTTTCATGGCCTGCTAGGTAGGTATCATCATTGGCGCCGCCTGATGACTTACAGGGTCTGGCGCACCGTCGCGAGGGATTCCGGCTGACCGGACGTGCACGTCGACGTCGCGTGGGCAGCTGCCTCTTCATTTAATACAAGTCAACTCTGTATTTAATGCTTGAAGACCGCTAGCGGTTTGGGCCCGCTTTCCGCGGTTTGGGCTGTAGTGGGGAGGAGGTCGTCAGTTAAGCCCGGCCTCTCCTTAATTTCTGATCTGGGCCGCCAAGCAGCCCCAACTTTGATTTGTGTGGATCGGGCCTCACCCATTGGGTTGGGCCAGGGGTTATTCCCCCACAATTGCCCCCCAGCCTGCGTGTCATTTTGGCTTCTGAAACGGCCAAGGGCTGTAACGGTCACCCGGCCACTTAAATGGCGGGGATTTTAAAAGATTCACTGTGGGGCATCATCGAATCGACGGCAGACTCGACGTTTCGGCACATCGTCATGATTACTGCCGTTTTCCCGTGCACGAACCGACGGTAATGATGCGTATAAAAGAGCAATGCCCTGTTTAGTCGAGAAACACTTGGTTTTTCCCTGCCTTTCGAGTAGCGTGTGCGTCGGCTGTCTCGGCACTCATCACTGTAAATGTTCTTCGAGCCCACTCCTCTTTTGCTCTACAGTGTAGTTTCTGTGTTTTGACGGTTGCCCCTTGATGGCATCTCGTCTTCGAAAGATGTTAGACGGTCCGTCGGCCCTTGTGCGTTTAGGGCTAGGTTTGAAGTCCCGAATGAGATCGGCTTAGAGCTAGTCGATCCCGAGGACTATCGCATAGGCGAGACCGAAAAGGGGGTGCCGTTCTCAGTCATCGTTATCATAGAAGGGGGACTTAGGTTTCCCCTCCATCCTCTTCTTCATAAGTTCATAGTAAAAAATAAGGTGTTGCTCTCCCAGTTATCATCGAACGTCTATAGGATCTTTTTCGGAATGCTTGAAATAAATCGGCGCCTGGGTGTGAACCTGGGCCTCGCCGAACTGGATTTTTGCTACACGCTTTGTAAAGTCGGAGGTACTTACAAAGTCTATCTGCGGGCCGTAGATAAGTCCCTAGAGTTAGTCAAGTGTCTGCCTTCCTCCGGTAAGGGCGTCGACGAAGTTAGGGTTTGGGTAACCGGTCCATGGGAGTTCGGCGACGTTCCTGAGAAAGATAGACCGGCGATTCGATGCTCTAGAGAGCCCGTTGAAATAGGTTCGATGCTGATCCCTTATACTGTGAGTCTCTTAAACTGTAATATGCATCTCACTTGTCCCTCGCATTTTTGCAAAAAAGAAGGGGAAGCGGTCGAGGGCGTGTGATTGGTTGGTCAACTTCGACGATCTCAACAAGGTTTTGAAATACGACGGCGAGGGCAGATTAAAGCACGTTGGTCGGGCTGCGCATATCTTGCTAGCGTACCCGCTGCGATACTCGACCTTCACCGCCAACACGGGTGTTATCCAGAGTATCCCTGTAAGATTGGCAGAGGCGGGTGCCGAGGGAGATTTCGAGGAAATCCTGACCGGTATCGGGATTGAAAGGGCCCGCGGCCCTACCGGGGTAACAGTTGCATTCGCTTTTCCGTTGGAGCCCGGGGGCGAAGGACAGCGCAGGGAACGATCGAGGTCCCATAGTTCGGCTTCCAGTTCGTCGCCATTCATTGCACCGGACCGCCGGGTCAAAGTTCCAGCAACAACACAAGATTCCACTCCGTCCGCCATCGCAGAGGACAACATGAATCTAAGGGAGAGGATGTTTGCCGCTGCCGGTAAGCCACTGAAGTCAGCCACGGCCACCTCGGCGGATGCCCCAACTGCCGAACTCACAACAGCTTTTGTCGAGACAACACCTCTAGCTCAACAAAGGCCTGAGACTCGGCAACAGAAGAAAAGGGGGCTGGAGGCTACTGCATCGACTGCAGCTCCAAAAAAGCAGAAAGGAAAAGGCATAGTGGAAGAGGTCGGCGAGATTGTAACCATTATGCCTGATATCCTAGGTCGGCCTTTCTCGACAACTGATTCGATGATTGAGCAGGCCGAGGTAGCCTTCGGCGTGATGAAGAGCATACTCCAGAAGAAAGATATGGCAAAGTTGGGCGAAGCCAGTGATACGGCAGTTTCATGGGAGCCCTCCATGACTCGCTTTTGGTAAGTCGGCGATCATTTATTTCTGTTTCAAGAGCTTCTCTAATCAACCGTTTTTAATACGATTTTCTCCTGGTTCAGGGCTGTCTGAATTCGTTGGAAGCGATGACCCGCTTCCAGAAACTTGCCGAGGTACATCAAGAGCTTATCGAAGAGCACGGCCGGTTAAAGGAGGAATGGATCGGTGCAAACAAGGAACGAATGGCCTTCAAGAAGCTGAGCCGAACAGGCCTCCGCTGAGCTTCTGTTGATGAAGGCTAACTTTGAGAAGAGGGATCGGGAACTGACCGATCTCGAAAAGAAATTCGACGTGCAGTCTGTGGACCTGCACAATGACAATGCTGAGGTTGAGGCCCTCAAAACCGAAGTGGCCCAACTGAAGGTTGACGAGGAGGTGTTGCTAAAGAAGGGTGAGGAAAGAGCGGCCAATGAACTGGCCCTTGAGATGGCAGATTTGAGCCGCACCATATTTCGGCAGGGCTGGAGTGGAGCTCTCCATGTCCTCGGCACCGACAAAACTGTGGACATCTGGTGTCTTTACCCTGATTATTTTAACACAACTGAGAATGGCGTTGTGGATCTGAAGAGGGTGATTGCGAATGTTGAGCATCAGAGACAGATTGCTCTGGAGATCGCTGTTGAAAAAGATAAGGCAGAAAAGGAAAGGGCGGCTGCCGAGCCATTGAGTTCCGCCAAACATTCTACAGTTTGCACAATGGATCCATCTGTATTGCCAGAGGATAAGTCGGCATAATTTTTTTGTAGCCTTTCTTTGTTTCTGTAACATGTTTTGTATTTACCGCTTTTTGCAAATGAAAGTTCAGTTTTGACTCGTTATCCACTGTTTGATTTAAGTTTGTACGACTTCCCTTGTTTGGTCGAACTGTATAATTTTGTTAGCACCAATTTTTACCTTTGTTCTTCGTGAAATTCATGGGCCAAGAATTAACGACTTGGTTTTTGTGGCCTCCTTTGGCCGACCTGCCCAACTTGGACAGGACCAAGTATTTACACTTGGTTTTTGGGGCCTTCTTTGGCCGACCTGCCCAACTTGGATAGGACCAAGTTTTTACACTTGGTTTTTGTGGCCTTCTTTGGCCGAACTGCCCAACTTGGACAGGACCAAGTTTTTACACTTGGTTTTTGTGGCCTTCTTTGGCCGACCTGCCCAACTTGGACAGGACCAAGTTTTTACATTTAGTTTTTGTGGCCTTCTTTGGCCAACCTGCCCAACTTGGACAGGAACAAGTTTTTACACTTGGTTTTTGTGGGTTCTCAAAATGCTCAGAGTAGGGTTGTTTGAAAAGCTTCATTTCCATTGATTCTTCAAGAAAGGTTTACACATTCGATGAACTGTTACATTGCTCGGCACTTCGCACTACTGGTAGAATTTCTTCAAGTTGTTTGCATTCCAGGGTCGCGGCAATTGTCTTCCTTCCTCAAAAGTCTCCAATCTGTATGCGCTAGTGCCGACCTGGGACGTTATTCTGTAAGGGCCTTCCCAGTTTGGTCCCAGCTTTCCGTCTGCTGCGTTCTTGGTTGCCCCCAATACTTTTCGTAAGACTAGGTCGCTCAGAGCAAAGTTTCTTGGGCGGACCCATTTGTTGTAGGAGCGTCTTAGCTGTCGCTGATACTCCGTGAGTCTGATTAAGGCGGCTTCCCTTCTTTCTTTGACGAGATCCAGGTCTTTTGCAATTGTCTAGTCATTGAAACCCGAGTTAAAAGCTGCCGATTTGATAATTGGTAGTCCAACCTCCAATTGGATCACTGCTTCCACACCGTATGCCAAGGAGAACGGCGTTTGGCCGGTAGACCTCCTTGGGGTTGTTCTGTAGGACCATAGAATGCTGGGTAGCTCCTCCGTCCACTTCCCTTTGGCCTTCTCCAGCCTTTTTTTGACTCCGTTAAGCATGATTTTATTTGAAATCTCAGCCTGCCCGTTGCATTGGGGGTAAGCCAGCGTCGAGTAATAGTTTTTGATCTCCACTCCTTCGCAAAACGATCTGAACATATTACCATCGAACTGGGTACTGTTATCTGAAACAACGGCACGGGGTAACCCGAATCTCGTGACTATGTTCTTCCATAAGAACCTTTTGGCCTCGATTTCCCTGATGGTTGACAAAGGTTCTGCTTCTACCCATTTGATAAAGTAGTCTGTGGCTACGATGAGGAACCTTTTGTTGCCCGGAGCTCGGGGTAGAGGTTCGACAATGTCCAGTCCCCACTGAGCGAAAGGCCATGGACTGGTGCTGGTTGCGAGATCCTCGGCTGGCTGGTGGATGATGGGGGAGTACCTCTGACACTTATCACATTTTAGGACGTACTGGGCTGCATCTTTCTGCATGTAAGACCACCAATATCCCTGTGAAATGGCTCGGTGTGCTATCGATCTTTCGCCGACATGGCTTCCACATATCCCCTCGTGTATTTCGAACAAAACATTCTGTACCTGGTCCGGATGGACGCAGTGCAAGTATGGACCTATAAAGGAGCGTTTGTAAAGCTCTTTACTGGGTGATAGCCAATATTTGAGGGATGTATGTCTGACTCGCCGAGCTTCAGTCTTGTCTTCTGGTAGTTCATTTCTATCGAGATAGGAGATAATTGGGTCCATCCATGATGGTCCCAGCTCTTCTGCCATCAGGGCTTCCTCTTCCTCCTGAAAGATGCTTGGTTTGGCAATGGTTTCCACATTGATTGTCCTTTTTGCCCCGCCTTTAAAGCTGTGGCCAAGGTTGCCAAAGCATCTGCATGTGAGTTGTTGTCTTGGCTAATCTGTCGAAGCTCGTAACTCTTGAATCGGCCAAGAAATTCCTTGGCCTTAGCTAGGTACTGTGTTATTCTGTCGTTCTTCCCTGCGTATTCCCCCGTAATTTGGTTGACAACGAGTAGGGAGTCCAAATAGATGACGATCTCAGGAATTCGAAGTTCGATGGCCCGATGTATTTCAGCGAGCAAGGCCTTGTATTCAGACTCATTATAGGAGGCAGTAAACTCGAGCTTGATGGCTTGTTCGATGGTTAGACCGTATGGTGTGATGAGCACAATGCCCGATCCTACCCCCCCGTCATTGGAAGCTTCGTCAACGTACAATTGCCAATGACCAGTTGTTTCCCCAGGGTCCAGGGGGACTTCGTTATGTGTTTGGGTAGTTGCTGAGGTTGGTTCTTCCTTTGTTGGTAACTCAATTGAAAATTCGGCAACAAAGTCTGCAAGAACTTGCCCCTTTACTGCTGATTTGGGTTGAAACTTGATGTTAAACTCCCCTAATTCCACGGCCCATTTTGCCAATCTTCCCGAGAAGTCAGCCTTTCTTAGGAGGGGTTTGAGCTGGTAGTTAGTGAGGACGTTGATGGCGTGAGTTCTGAAGTAGTGCACCAACTTGCGGGATGCTACTACCAGTGCTAGCGCCAACTTTTCAAGGGGTAGGTACCTGCTTTCTGCTCCGAGAGGGTTTTACTGACATAATAAACTGGCAACTGTTGGCGGTTTTCTTGTCTGAGTAGGACGGCACTGACCGCATGGTCCGATACAGCAAGGTAGAGGAAGAGCTTCTCGTGCTGAAGTGGGGTGGAAAGCAAGGGGGGTTGGGTTAAGTATGTTTTCAGGTCGGCGAGGGCAGAATCACATTCTAGGGACCATTTGAACCGTTCCTATTTTTTGAGAAGTTGAAAGAACGGTCGGCATCTGTCCGATGAACGGCTGATGAATCTGTTGAGTGCTGCGGCCATTCCTGTCAGTTTCTGCACCTCTTTGGCGTTCTTCGAGGCTTGGATGCTCTGGATTGCACTGATCTGTCTTGGGTCTGCTTCAATGCCTCGATGCGTGACCAAGAACCCCAGGAATTTGCCCGAGCTGACACCGAAGACGCATTTTGAAGCGTTCAGCCTCATTTTGTACTCCTTCAAGATGTAGAGCACCACTTTTAGATCTGCGAAGTGGGAGTCACTCAGTTTGCTTTTTACCACCATGTCATCGATGTAGACCTCGACAGTTCTGCCGAGCTGCGCCTTGAACATCTTTGTAACCAATCGCTGATACGTGGCATCGGCGTTCTTCAGACCAAAGGGCATAACTTTGTAACAGTATATACCCCTTGGAGTGATGAAGGCCGTCTTCTCTTGGTCGTCGGGGTGTAGGGGAATCTGGTGATATCCTCGGTAAGCATCCAAGAAACTTATCCTCCCGAAGCCGGCGGTTGCATCCACAAGTTGGTCAATTTTGGGGAGGGGGAATGGATTCTTGGGGCATGCTTTATTAAGATCAGTAAAGTCCACACAGACCCTCCACTTGCCGTTCTTCTTTTTCATGACTACTGTATTTGATAACCAACTTAGGTAGTTGATCTCCCGAATTGCACCAGCTTCCAAAAGTTTCTTCGTTTCTTCAAGAACAACGTCCACATGTTGGGTAGCTGCCCTTCTCCCCTTCTAGACAACAGGTCGGCAATTTGGGTCAACATTCAGTTGATGACAAGCAATATCGGCGCTGATCCCAGGCATGTCATAAGGGGTTTAGGCGAACACTTCCAGAAAGCTTGTCAATAACTCGATCAGGGCATATTCCTCTCGTTTGGTCAAGGAAGTGCCAATGACGAAGTATTTATCTCCATACCGATCAATGCATATTTTCTTCAGATCTTCCAAGACTTTATTCTTGGGAGTCATCCCCACATCCTCAATGGTAGGAGTATCTTCGTGCAGCTCCATCATTTGCACATTCTCAGCCTTCGTCTTGGTTGCGCATGCTGTTAGGAAGCACTGCTTAGCAGCCACTTGGTCTCCTCTTATTTCTCCTACCCCACCGGGGGTTGGAAATTGGATTAATTGGTGGTAGGACTAGGGAACGACTTTCATAAGGTGTAGCCAAGTCCGCCCCATGATGGCATTATAAGGGGAGGACACATTGACTACCAAGAACTCGGTTCGCAATGTGATTCCTCCGACTGTTATCGGAACAGTCACCTTCCCCATGGGCCAAACTGGATTTGAGCTGAATCCGACTAACGAGCTGAGTGATGGCTGGAGGTCGGACTCCTTGAGTTCCAATTATTTGAACAGGCTGTAGTACATAACTTTAGATGAACTCCCTTGGTTGATGAGCAATCTTTTGACGTCACAGTCGGCCACTCTTAGTGTTACTACCAGTGCGTCATTATGGGGAACCTGCACTCCAACGAGATCTTCATCAGTAAAGGCAATGGGCGTATGGCCGTTGCCGATATTGGTCTTCTTGCTGGGTGGTTGTATCTGCATTACTTCCCTTAAATGTGCAGCTTTCTGCATCTCGGCCCGATATCTATGTGGGTCGACGTTTCCTGACTCAGCCGAACCGTGCAACATATTGATTACCCGGACCGGCCTTACCTCTGTCTCCTTCTGAGCCGCGTCTTCCACCCGCAGTTGCTCGGCTTCCTTCTTTGTTTTTTCCCGATCAATAAACTGGTCAAGATGGCCAGCCTTGGCCAAATCTTCCAGATGGGTTTTCAGATGTCGAAATTGCTCGGTTTTATGCCCCTTCTCGCAATGGTATGAACAGAACCTCTTCTGGTCTCGAGTTGCTGGGTCTCCTCCTAACTTTGGTGGCCACTTAAAGAATGGCTTGTCGTGGATCTGGGGTAATATCTTATAGATGGGATCTTTAAAGACTGTATAAACTCCTTCTGTTACCCTTCTTCCCCGGTTGCTATCTTCCGATCGGGGTTTCTTGGCATCCTTCTTATTTGCCTTCTCTGCAGCAACGCCGACCTTGGTTGAAGCGGGCTGGGGTGTGTCTTCATCCAACCGCGCATAGCGCTCGATCCTTAGCATTAGTTCCTGTATGGTGAGGGCTGGTTTCTTCATCAAGAATTGTTGCAAACGGTGCTCCCTGGGAAGGTTGATCTTGAACTGGGTCACAACCAATTGCTCGCTACACTCGTCAATTTCGTTGTAAGCCTCCCAGTACCGTCGGGGGTATGCTCGCAATCCTTCCCCTTCATTTTTTCGCAATGTCAGCAGGAAATCAACCTCCTTCGACTGCAGACTGTTTACTATGAAACGAGCCGTAAACAGCTCGGCAAGTTGCCTCCAACTAGAAACGGACTTAAGTGGCAATTTATCAAACCACCGTAAAGCCACACTTCCTAAGCTGGAAGGAAAGATTCGACACATCAGCATCTGGTCACTACACCACACTACCATAAGCTGTTTATAATGCCGAACATGGTTAATCGGGTCGGTCTTCCCGTCATAGAGTGTCAACTTTGGTGGGGTGAATTTTTGAGGAATTGGGTGGGACTCGATCTCCTCTGTGAATGGTGAAGATACAATTTGATCCAGGGCTTTCTTCATCAAGTCATGGGCCGTGCGCTCCTTAGTTTGCTGCTTCCTATCCTCCTATTTTTTGTCATACCATTTCTCCCAGTCCTCTCTCCGCCGATCCCCTTCAGCAGGTTTATTATTTGGCGGTGTTTTGCTCTTTTCCCTCCGCCGATCTGTGCCTTTGTTTTCGCAACGCCCGGTACTAGGGGTGTAACTTCCTCTTACCCGCGGCGCTGGATCGTTCCTGTTGCTGGTAAACTACTCTTAGTCGGGGGACCTTTTTCTCCCGTGCCCATTTTTTGCAGAGAATGCCTCCCTCACGACCCGAACTTGAGAGGTGAGGTAGGCTATCTCTTCTCCGCGCCGCCGAAATTTCCCTCTCCGCCGCACAGAGTGTATCTTCACTCGGGATTCGCCCACTAGAGGGTGACGGGTAAGGTTCCGATGGGGGTTTCTGAGGAAGTTTTTGTCCCTGACGTAGCCAGCATCCCTCCGCATTTCATCCTGTGTTTCCCGGTGGCTTTCAGCGGGCGTTCGTATTTCCGACCTTAATGTTTTCCTTCTCTACCGATCTACTAGTGTAGACTGGCAGTGCGCCGAGTTGGTCTGATCTTTACTGGAGGAGGCTCCGATGCCTCTCCCGTCATGGTTCTCTCTCCTATCTCTCCGATTGTTTAGACTCATGGTTTTCCTAAGCCTTCCCACAGACGGCGCCAATTGTAAGTGGGATTTTTCGAGAAGGCTGGGCCGAACTCTCAAGCCCAAATGAATGAGTCCAAACTTCCTGCAAAAGAGGATGGTTAGAATGGGTCGACCCTTGATGGGTCGAGCACACTCCGAAGATTAAGTTAGCAAGCTTAATCGTAATGGGAATCAATAAGAGTTATGAATGTTCTGAGTTGAGTTTTCTTTTTTCCATATCTGGTTCTCGATACTTTGGGTATTTATAGAGTTCTCGAGGGAGTGTGTTTTGCCTCGGCCTATCAGCAGGCTTTCATGGCCTGCTGGGTAGGCATCATCATTGGCGCCGCCTGATGACTTACAGGGTCTGGTGCACCGTTGCGGGAGATTCTGGCTGACCGGACGTGCACGTCGACGTCGCGTGGGCAGCTGCCTCTTCATTTAATACAAGTCAACTCTGTATTTAATGCTTGAAGACCGCTAGCGGTTTGGGCCTGCTTTCCACGGTTTGGGCTGCAGTGGGGAGGAGGTCGTCAATCAAGCCTGGCCTCTCCTTAATTTCTGATCTGGGCCGCCAAGCAGCCCCAACTTTGATTTGTGTGGATCAGGCCTCACCCATTGGGTTGGGCCAAGGGTTATTCCCCCACAGACAAAAACACTGTTTCAAACGACGATGAATTTAGGTGCTAATTTCTTATCAAGGTGCCATACATGTACAAATTAAAAGAACAGTTCATAAATGGACACGATCATTACATTTTCCTACTTAATACACTTTGGTCGCGTTTGTTTCGTGGAATAAGACAGTAGAATTGGGTTGATAATCCTGTGTTCGGAGCAAAAGGAGGAATCCGCCCGAGGAAGGGTTTGGGTCTGATTAGCTAGTTAGTGAGACAATAGTTGATTTGTAGCTGATCCGAGAGGATGATCAACCATACTGGGATTGAGACACGACCCATACTCCTATGAAAGGCAATAGTGGGGAATTTTTTGCAATGGGTGAAAGCTTGACGGAGCAATGCTATGTGGAGGTAGAAAGCCCACAGGTCGGACCTTATCATATGTTTGGTTGCGCAAAAGATGGTAGGGATAAGTTATCTAAATCTATACAAGGCATTTTATATAGAAGGTAGGATTAGCAATTAAGAGATTTAAGACTAAATGCCAAATTACAAAATTACCCTCCGCCAAATTTGTAATTTTGAAATTTCTTAACCCATCGGGTGAAATAAAGCATCTCACTATCCAAATTTACCTATAATACAGACCAAGATAGAGGAGAATTAAGTAAATGCATTGCAAGAATTTTGAGACAACATTTCTCATGATAAATCACACATGGACATTCCCTTTTTACTCTTCAATGCTGAAAAGGACTTTTCACAACAAAAAAAAAAAAAAGCGAGGAGAAAAAAGGTCAAAAAAGGATGTAGATGTTGGAATATGTCCTTGCGAACCTGCATATAAAATGGATCTAAATATAATGCTTGTATTTGCGGTAACCTCCACGGATTTAGGTTAAAATGAGACACAAAGTTGAAAAAAAGAGAGACATGATAGACCTCTGATAGGACTTGAAGACGCGGCCACGCACTTTGTTTTCCCTTCAAATTTCGGAAATTATTTGGTGAACCTTCTAGAAGAAAGAGTATGTAGGCAACATTTTCCTTAAGGATGAAAAATGAAATTTTTTTTAATAATTTCCTAAAAAATAAAAAAAAGGAAAAAATTTTAAAAAATAATTGGTCTTGAATTAGTCCAAGGCAAGCCTTATTCTTTCCTACAAGGAGGACTTTATTGCTCAAAGGGTTCCCATCACCTTTCATTTGCCAAATATTGGTGGGAAAGTTCGGTTTCACCAGCTACTATTTCTGACTAATTTAACTCGAGTACATTGACTCCATATACAAATATATATGACATTATACTTGAGAGAGAGAGAGAGAGAGAGAGAGAGAGGATTGTACATTGCAGTCTATGATGGGCATGAAGTGCACATGCAGGCACATTCTTGAGTCAAAATAATGCCATGAGAGGGTGATGATGATGATTGTCGCTATCACATTATGAATGAAATAAAGGGTCAATTTATCTTAATGCTGATCAAATGTTTTCTTACATGTAGCTTAAACTTTAATCATAACATGCTTTGTGCGAATACTGTGAGATCACTTTATGATTGGTGTAAAAAAAAAAAAAGTTAAAGCCTTCATAAAATTTTCTTTTTGAAATGGTAATTCCAATTTCGAACGTATAAAAGAAGAAAATTTCAGGTCATTTATGTTTGAAATGAAAGGGAATGCGAATTCTAAATCTGGTTTGTGGTGTTCTAATTGAAGCATAGTGTTTCTAAAAGATCACTAATTCAATCAATCAAAAGAGGAGAGTAACAACCCACTCTTGTGATCAGATATATATTTTTATATATATATATATATATATAATATTATAGCTATATATGTAGTTTTGTTAAAGGTTAAAGTCCAGCCACTTTAGAGTTCATATAGGAATTGAAATGCATTTGAGACATCTATGAAACTCCATTCAAAAGAATGATAGTCCTTTTTATTCAGCTTGAGCTCTTCAGCACTTCCATTGTTATTTAAAACAATTAAGCATTTAAACTACTATTTTTTTTTTTATGTCAACCTTCTACTAACTTTTATTTAGAATATAGACTAAAAATTCGTTTGTGATAAGCACGTGACATTTTTTAAGAGGGCATCGATGTAGAATTCATCCTACTACAAATTCTTTCCAAATCACTCTAAAATCATGAGTGTAATCAACTATGTGTCGAATGTAATATAATTAAGCCCTATCTCGACTTATGCGTGATACAAGTGAAGTGAATTTTTTGGCAACACAAAGCTAGATTTTACATTTTTATCCCTTCAAAAAGGTTACATGCTTGTCACATGCAAATTTTTTATTTATTTTCAAAACGAAATTTAATTTACAATAAATTAGGAAGTGTAAAGGCTCAGTTGTTACAAATAAAAATGAAGATCTTCAAATGAGTTTGGAGTAACGTACGAAAATGATAAGTGTAATTTACCCTATAAATTTCAAGAAGTTGAGAGTGGATCACTAGAGATAGCTAGCTTGAAAATTTCAGCTAAAAATGTATGGAGCATAGGCACGTCGGTGAACTTCCAACATGTGTTTATTTAACACATGTATGTATTAAACGGTAGGCTGCTATTATATGCAAGTTTTAGTTTGGTGCATGATTCCATTTTCCAACCTAGAAGGCTTCGATGTCTAGAAAGGTTCTTATTCTAGATGTCTACCTGTTCTACTTTGTATGACCCATTTCAAAAGGAAGGTTCAACTTCTCCCCTAGCTTCCAAATTTGAAGCAAGATCATAGAAAAATGATTCATGCATGATTCTCCTTGAACCCCCAAAACTCTTCTTCTAGTAGAGTCACACAGCTAGCATTATTCTTGAGACCAAACTTGAATATATTGAATAAGGAATTCGGCCCAATCGTGAGTTGGTTTAATTGGTAAGGATCGGGCACTTCGCTTAAGGACGCTTAGATTTGATTTTTGCTATAAGCAGTCCCTCTTGGTAGACAATCTGTATATCTTTATAGAGCCTTGTGACTTGCCTTAGCTTTGGACTAGGGTAGCCTTCTCTTACCTTAAATTTTTAAGAACCAAAAAAATTTTTTTTTTAAGAAATTTGACAGACAATAAATTCTAAACACAACGTGACAGAATTACCCGCAAATTATATTATCAACGAGAAGCAATTCTTTAAAGCTGATAAAACAAAAATTCTCCCGAATTTCCAAGCCGAAAAGCAAAAGATATGCTACCTAATTCCCATTTCAATTTATTTTAATGTGATTTAGCACTATAAATCTACGCGTCTGTGCGACTCTTTGCAACAGCATTCAGACATAACTAGATAATTAGCAACACTAATGTGCAGATCCATTTTATACTATGGCATCTCAATGTCACCATCACACCGATGCTTAAGGGACTATATATGGGCACCAAACATTTTCTCTTCCAGCAAAATTTAAGATTAGGATTTCCGGAAACTAAAGTACCAATGACAAAAATTTCCATGCGGCCAAACAGAATAATGGAGTGGCCACATAATTCATGTGTATTTATGTATATATACATATGTATATATATGTGTGTATCCAGAGTTGTCTTTACTCCCGCGTTTGGCGCTGATTTGGTATTGGTTGCGCTTGGTGTGGGCATGGGGCTATCCACTGTGTAGAAATAAGACTAACCAACAAAACTATCAGACAGATAGGAGGGCATAGGATTTAGGGTTTGGCCTCTAATAGGCTCTTGGCTTTTTCTGCTTTTGTCCAACACCCTCTTGATAAAAAAAAGGCAAAAGAGCTACTAATACTGAAGAAAACAGTAGCACTAACAACCCAGCTTAAAAGGAGGCAGAACAACCACCACTAAGAAGCACCCACATCTCTCTCTCTCTCTATACATCAATTGCTGAAGCATGGACAATCAACGCAGTCCTCTTCTTTCTTGGGCTTACTACTGCCAGGGAAAGGTACAAGTCTCTTTTTCTGCTAATGTTACATAAGTGAGTGTTTTTTGAGTCCTCTGCTCTGCATTGGAGCCTTAATGGGGTTTGCTTGTTCTTTGCTTAGATAGATAAAATGGGTTCCATTTTCTTTGCAAATTGAGAGCTAATGTTTGATGGGTATTGTTGTTTTGGTGAAAACAGAGCATGGATGAGCTAAGGCAATCTCTTTTGCTGACGACTCTGGAGCTGGAAACAACGAGGCTGAAAGCTCAGGAGGAGCTGAAAATGAGAGATGATCAGTTGAACCATCTCAAGTGTCTGGTAGCGGCAGCCATCAGAGAAAGAGATGAAGCACAAGAGAAATGCCAAAGACTCATCTTTGAGAAACTCTTACTTCAACAACAACAGTGCCAACAGACAGCTCCACTCTCTGGGATTTCAAGCATCGAGGATGAACACAGAAGAGGATTAGACTCCAACAATGGCTTTTCTTCTTCGGACTGTGAAGAAAGCATTGTTTCATCGCCGGTCATTGACCCAATTCCACCACCGCCACCACTGCAGCCACCGTCAGTACAGGAACCAACAATTCCACTGGTGTCTGACAAGCCATTGCCAGAAAAGGGGAAGCTTTTGCAAGCAGTGATGAAAGCCGGGCCACTCCTTCAGAACCTCCTCCTGGCAGGACCCCTCCCTCAGTGGCGCCACCCACCACCACCACTTGACTCCTACCAGATCCCGCCGCCGCCAGTCGCCCTTCCATCACCACCACCAGCTGCACAACTCCTCCACCAAGACCCTTTACTCGACATTATTAGTACTTGCGACAACATTATTGACAACTGTGGTAGAATTAACAGGAAAAGGGCCCTCTGTGAAGGCTCTGATTCTCCAACAGAGACCAAGTACCAAAGACTTGTTCTTCATTGACTGCCACTATTTAATCCACATATTTACATAATTATACCTACCATTTTATACTAATTTAAGTCTAGTGAGGATGATGATGTAAGTTGGGTATGCAAGTGAACTAGGACTTGTACCGAGGCCTATTTCAGAAATGGACTCTCAGTTTTCTCTATGGAGAGAAGAGAGAGACACTGTTGTTCTGGGTTTTTTTTCAATGTGTTCTGGTGGAGATTTTCTTCAAGACAATTGTGAAACGTAAAAGGTTGTAATTTTGTAACTTCTGTGTTAGAGAGAGAGAGAGAGAGAGAGAGAGAGAGAGAGAGAGAAGATAAAACCTTAAGATGATGGGTGTGCAGTGTGGAACTGTGGAGTAGTTGAGATTGGGAGAAGGGTATGGCCAACAACCAAAAGGTCTTGGAGCCCTACCTGTCGGCTTGAGTGGGCTCCCACAAATCAGAATCAGGATCTACTGCTAGTATGGATGGTTTATTATTTTAATTCTGATATGATGTTTCTCCAATGATTTTCCCTCTTCCTTTATGTAATTTAATTTACCTCTTCTGCATCTGCCCCCACTCAACTCAACTTTTCTTTATATTTACTTTGCATTAGTATTTTCCTTTTCTTCTCTCTTAACAAGCAAAGGAAAGGAGGACTGCTTGTTTAGGTTCCAACTGAACCTATCTCAATGCAAATCAGTGAGCCAAATCACAGTACAACTGGATCAATTAACCATGACATAGATGCATCTCAACTCAGTCCTTCAAACTTCGCCTTCAGTTTTTTCAAGCTAAATCTTTGTTTAGACATTCTGCTTTACATATGGTTTTGCTTTAGTTCTCTACAGCTAGAGAATTTCATATTAGGACTTCTAAGTTGAGGTACATTGAATTCTATTAGTGCGAAAAGTCATTAGCTATTGCCTCACATGTTAAGATCATCATCACAAACAGATATCCTTCATTTTACCTTTGGGAAAACTCTAGCATCAGCAGGAATCAGTTGCCGCTAATGCTAGACCTCTTTATCTTGATGGTGTTATCTGAAAGTGTAGGAATCCATTTCAGAAGCTTTTTGAGTTTCAAGAAGATATCTAATATGGTAGAAGGGGAGGAATGCTGTACATTAGCTGTATACTTTCCCAGACCCGCAGTGGAAGAGCCTCGAGCTGTCCTCGTAAATAAATTAGGGTCACATCCATATCACTCATGGGCTATTACTAGATTGCAATACACGAAGGCTCCAACAGAAGGAATCAACAATTCAAAATCATGAGTATCCCATTTTCAAGTGCAATGATTTTGTGAATTAGAACTCAAAAAGATCACAATCAGTGGGAATGTTAGGAACCAAACCCAGAAGCCTGCGCCGGCAATGAACCGGTCCACACAGCTGGATTTCAAAATTTTAATGGAATTTCACTGCCCGGATCGTGTTCTCAGTACAAGAAAGTCTCCAAGATTCAAGAAAAAATCAGGCATTCCCTCCCCGCTCGGGCATCTCCCACATGGGGAAACGTCGCAGTCACTTGGGGTATTTTTTTTTTTTTGTTTTTTTTTTCATCTCTTTCCAACCTACGCAACAGCTATACACAGAGCAGGAGGGATTAAGATGAGCCGCCGATGACTAAGTCCTGCACATGGGATCATGTGCATCGAACGTGATTATATACTCTATAATGACTTTGATTGCTGCAGCTGAAAACCACTTCATTTCAGTTAAAACAATGCAAGAAGCACACAGCCAGAAAGCAGGCACTGTCCAGCAACTGTGTAACATTGCACTGAAAAATGGTTGCAGGAATTGCAAAGACACGCTAAAGTATCAGTTAGGTGTGTACGTACATGCTCTGAGTCATTCTAAGTGGGAAAATTCACTCAGTAATCACATGTTTCGGCCAGTAAGAGTCGTTTATTGGATCTTGCGGTCCAACAACCACTAACCTGTAGGTGACAGGCGACCCAAGATCTGCTGCACATCCGCTTGGTTAATCTACCATGTCTGGACAAGGCATATTACAACCAGAAATGTAAATCAGATAAATGCAAGAAAGAAACAAAAAACCGTAAAAAAAAGAAGCAAAACGGTGCTTATGTTGGCTGGCAGCACTCTGTACACTCGAAAAAATATAAATTCCAAAATCCAATAGATGTCAAATAAAACTCTAGATGGGCAGAAAACTTCCTATCACATTGGATGGTAGAAAAAATTCAGAACATCCCCAGTAAAAAAAAATACCAATCCCCATTATAACATGTTTAGGATCAACAATATTTTTACTCAGGTTGTTAAGTGGCCTGTCATGCACCAATCCTTATAGCAGCCGGATGTCCACCTCAATGCCAAAAAAATTCACACAGAGATATACCTGTTCACATGTATCGACAACGCTGCTGATCTGTACGAGGGAAATCACCACTTGATAACAGTGAAACACAACCCAAGCTATGTGCCCTCAGTCTTCCTCATTCTCATCTTGGTTATTCCTTTGACTGTTTTTCTGGGCACTATACATCTCAGCAACCTGAAAATAAGGAAAGAGCTCAAGCCAACAATTAAATCAACCATAAGAATGGTGACTGATTCAGAGTTCAAAAGAATGAATTATCTCAAACCATCTCAGATGACGAGGCCTGCTCCGGAGGCTTATCTTCCCGGACACGAACCAGGCGTGGAAACCGAAGAGAAATGCCCTTTTGTAAAAACACAACGAAATGAGCTCAAGAAAAAAAAAAAAAAAAAATAGCAATACAGTATATGTCCCGCCACAGGGAACAGCCTGCACTCCACCACTAATCTATCAGAATTGCATGCACGCAAAAGTGTTGTGTGCACAAAGCTAACAGTGGAGTAAAAAACATACACACAGATGAGAGATGTGAAAGCCTAAAACTGAAGAGGATATAGCACGAGATGGAGCTAAAGGGAGAAAAATACTCTAGCTAAATATTTCGGGCATCAATGAGTTTAGTCATGTGCAAGAACATTAGGCCATGTCCGTGCTAGAAAATGATAAGCACCTTCAAATAAAAATTAAAATCCATCCAACCTTGTCAGGATCCACAACACCAATAGCCGCACGATGGACAGGACTGATAGTCAAGTCTGCAGCTTTCACCTCCCACACCTGAAAGAGAATATCACCCAACCTGTGTCAATCTATAGGTGGAAGAAACATTCTTATTTTTCTTTCTTCATCAGTATAGGTGGAAGAAACATTCTTGCAGCACAAGATAGCATGAACAACCATAGATTAACAAATGTATTCCAAAACATAAAGGAAATGAATAAGGAAAACATAATTTTGAGGTATACAAGCAAAACAGACATGTTGAGGGCCTGATTCACCTAAAACAAAAAAGTAAGCATCATAGATCTTTCGAAGAGAACCAGATTTTTAAGTGTGGGGTGCCAATAAAGTAGAAAATAAAGGTTCTCCAGCCAAGATAGCAAGTAGCTCCAACCCATCAGTGAAGAGCTTCTATTAATAGCAAATGAATTCCTCAAAAAACGTCAATATGGTAAAAGAAGAACCAAAAACAGCATTTCATTTATGCTTAAAGAGTAAAGATGGTGGAAAAACTAAAGCCGAAATGGGAGTCAGAACAAACTGAGCACTATCAGTTTGCATGAAGCATGTAGTGTTAACATTAGCTTAAGGGCTCGTGTTTTGACTTTCTATGCAAATTGAATAATACTGTTCTGCCAAGATGATTTTCTAACTGCATGTTTCTCAGATAAAGAAATCCTAGTTCTATCAAATGAAATGAAAGAAAAAATAAAGCAGATTGATGGATCATATTCACATCTGATAGGAAAGAAGTGAGAGGCAATCATGAACTTCTGAGGGTGTAAAAAACCAATCCCCCTGAGCTTAGCTCCAAACCAAAATAATAATTAAAAAAATAGTAAAAAAAATTAAAGAAAGAAGAGCAAACAAAAAAGAAGTTCATTCAGGCAATTACCTCAGTGGGTTCAAACCAGACATCTGGATTTATTGAATCGCCATAACGATAGTATGGCTGGAAATTATATGAATGCCAAAATTAGCATGCAAAATAATAAGGAAAACCCCAACTGCATAAACTTCCCACGGTTTCCACCATAATAAAAGAGAAAAACAGCACGACCTTTGGTTTGGGAATCACTTTGGAACGAAGACTGGCAGATCGCTCCTCAAGCATTGCTTCAGAAAATCCCGTGCCTATCCGGAATAAAGTTGAATTTTCAGGCTCTCTAAACACTTCAAATTATGGTGGGTAGAAAAATGTGATAGCAATAAACATTTTTCTTCTCGTTTTTTCCTCTTTATTTATTGCTATCTTTCTGGGTTGGGCTCTATCTTTTATTTTTTTTTGCTTGGTGTTTTGGGGGGGGGCGGGGGGGGTGGGGTGAGAGACAGCCATTTGGCAGTTGCAGGAGAACTAAAAAGCTTACCAATTTTACAAATGCTTTGATATTCTTCATTATTGCTGTCATAGCAAGCAAGTAGAAAGGCGCCGTAAACACCTGTGGAGAAACAATAAGCACCATCAACACAGTTGAGTCCCAAATGAGACAAAAGTGGTGACTACTGAGTAGACAATGAGGATAGAATGAGTTATACATTATGCACTCAATAGTCAAAACACAATACTCAGTTTTAGCCAGTTAAAATTATATAAGTTTGCTTCTTTTGGATGTATGTGCAGAGACACTTGATTCAACTAAAGAATACTTTCTGAAGGTGATTACCAGCACGTTTCCCTCGGCCATGGAAAGCAGCAATAGGAACTAAATCTAACGAGTCACCAATACTGCAGAGCACAGCAAGTAATATTAGTAATCTACCAAACCAAATTAAAAGGGACTATGGGTACCACACTACCACTTACCTCTCCATGTAGTCTTTCTTCAATTTTAGCCAGTTATGTGATCTTTTTGAGGGCTCATATGTAGCATCTCTATCCAATGTTTTGATAATCAAACCCTCACAACTGCAAAATAAGATGAATTAATGGAGAAGATGACGGCGGTTTGACAAAGCAAATTTGAAAGCCATTGTTAAGGTCTAAGAAGCATGTACATGGACATGCGACACTCTGACACAGCGATTTTCAAAAAATGAAAGACACAACATAGCGCGAACACGGCAAAATTATATATTTCATGTATTTTATTATATGTCGTATATAAGAGTATTTCACTCAAAGACAATAAAAAAATACAAAACAACACTAACTAAAATTAAAAACTTTGTATTCCATAATTTAAACTTCAAATTAAGAATAAAATCACATTATTTTTATTTTACCACTAGATTCCGAGTTATTTTCTCCATGCTTACAACATATTTCATATGTATAAGTGATGGACATGGGTGTCCCAAAAACGGACATATGCATCCCCAAGTGTCTGAAGCGTGTCTGATTTCAAAAAAATAATAAAATAATAGGACACGTTTAGACGCGTGTCCAACAAATGTCGGGGGAGTGTCCGACAAGAACACAATACCTTCTCAAAATTGTCCGTGCTTCTTAGGTTAAGCTCTTCACATGAAGATATTTTCATTGCTAAGCAGCATGGAAGTCGATTTTGCGTGCATCAGGTATTGGCATAAAGCCTGACTCGTGAAATTGAAAACAAAGCCGTTAAGTCACCATTAAACCAACAAATATTAAATTTTCCACCCCCAAACCACAAACCACAACCCCACAAAACAAAACCCAAAAAAAGCAAACACACACACCCCAACAACAAACAAAGCTTTTAATGAGTTGGTTGGTAACATTTTGTAGATATTTTTTTCAAATGCTCGGATCTTAGGAATCTTTCCATTTAGTACAAGTACCCCTCTAACTTAAATAAACAAATGAGTAAACTTCAAAATGGAAAACAAAATAGTGATTGAGGAAGAGGGAGCAAATATCATCAAGGATCGCAACATCCCTATCAAAAAATTGCTGGTGGTAATCTCCTAATTTTTACCTAGGTCGTCTAAAAATGCCCCCCAAACCATCAAAAACAAAATATAATAAACCATATTATGTTAAAGCAATGTAACAAATAACTCTGAATGCATAAACAAAAATTATAAGGATGAGTGAATGGGCAACCAACTCCCCATTGGCCTAGCCCAAGCGATGTCAATACGGAGATATCCACTCCCATCCTATAATCACCAGCCATCAAATTCAATACCAGCTCTACCTCTATTCTCAAGCAGCTTAGCCATTTATAATCAAATCATGCTATCAGAAATGCAGTAGACTTGACTTTTACAATACTAAAACTGGAGGTCCTCTTCTAATCTTAAAATATATATATTTTTCTTGCAATGAAATTAAAACAAATTTGAACCAACATCTAACAGCTAGGATGATATATTATGATTAGGTCAAAAGGAAGTTGCTGGTACTGTTGGCTCATAACATGATTAATTCATTCCAGTGAAGAGGCACTTTTGCGTTTTTCATTAATAATCTTCTGTTGACTGCAAATAGACATGAGTTACATAAATAGCTAATCACAATCTTACTTGTGGTTGAGTAAATACATGAGCTATAGCTGCATCATTGTACTTGATGCATTTTCTAACCCTAGCCTTATGCATTCCCCCCACTCATTGTTTTCTTGGTTTTTTTTTTTTTTCCTCCACCACGTGGTTGATTTGGGGGGGGGGGGGGGGGGGGGGGGGGGGGGGGGGGGGAGAATGCTTTTAGGGTTTCTAGATAGAAAATATGAGTTTGGGCTTGATATTTCAAAAGTTGCAGGTTGCTGGATTTTAAAATTGGCTAAATTAGAAGGCCTTGACAGTAGCTACTTTATGGTTTTACTTGTTAAATTGAAGGCCAATAGTTAGGGAAAGGGTTTGGGCTTGAAATTGGGGCACTTCCACTGTTGTGAACAGTTACCTAAGAAAAGTAGCTGAAGGTTGTGTGCAAAGAAGGATGGATAAAGGCACGTGACCCTCACAAGGGTTAGAGAAATTCACACAATCAAAACATCTCACCTTCCCATAAACTCAACTACATTGAATAAAAGAATTACATAGTTATTTGTAAGCTACTATACTTGTACTATTCCTGCAAAGACTTTGCCTCACAAACAGGGAACTAGTGAACTTTTACTAAAAAGAATATTCTAGACATACCAAATTTAAAAGACCCAAAACCATACTTGACCCAAATAATGACCCACGGGAGACCCTTACAGCCCATGTCCAGCAAATTTCAAAACTACCAAACCACCCGAGACTGTTAATACCTTTTAAAACATAAATACAACCATACCAGCAGCCCACTAACTTATACAAACATAAAACAAGACTCGAATTACCCTTGCGCATGATTGTCTAAAACTCAAAGGGTACTCCATGTGAAATTCCAAATTCACCCTTTTTATTCTTTCTATGCTCTGCACATTCTCTCTAGGATTCGAGAAAACTTGACCTTGAGTTTTGCAATGTTGTAGGATAAGAAACCATAAGCAACTAACTTCAATTTTTTGAGGCTTGCAATCCCAATGTTGATTTGACACGATTACCTCTTTGGGAAGAAAGAAGGATGAAAACAATGAATCAAGCTTTTCCATCAAACAACTGAATCTACTTAGAATCATAAAAGCAATGGTTGTACACAGTTGAAATTTGGAATCATCTTTAGATTAGTCTGGACAACTATTCCAGCCCTATAATCATCCTTTACATTCAATTACCTGGCTCTTAGCTTTTGATTCATTTATGTAACCTAGACTCTTCTCAATTTGTGAAGTACTCATGTCGGACACTAAATGCTTAAGAATACGGGATACATGTTTGGCAAGCTTAGTTGGACATGCACCCATCATATATGCCTAAGTAGTTGAGTTTATTATGTAACTATGCATAATACTCCCATTTAATGTATAAAATACTCTATATTAGTTTGTAAACACCATTTTACTCTTAAATTAAAAGAATATTATTTAAGAAACATTAATTATACCCATATCCTAGGGTCCTTGACATGAATATTATAATGTTTCTTAAAGAATATTATTTAAGAAACATTAATTGTACCCATATCCTAGAATCTGACATTTAAAATCATACCCGCACTCGAGTTCATGTAACATAAGTATTCATCATGTTCCTCCATAGTTTAATTAGGTTCCTTAACAATAACAACCCTAGTTTTCTTAGCATCAACTTGGTGGCTAACATGTTTATCTCGAAGAAGTTCGTATATAAGAGGTGAAGAAGTATAATTACAAGATTAGGTTCTAGTGATTGAGCTATATCTTTTGTAGGATTTACCTAGTACAGAAACAACAACCTCCAAAGTACTCTTCACAGAACTCTACTTATTATTCCCTCAACCAAAGTTTTATGCATGCCCTTCTTGTCTTCCATTAATGCTTCCAATTTTGAATTTAACTCGTCCTTTTTGACCATTCTGTAGGCAAATTAGAAGGAATAGAAGTAGGGACCTTTTGCTCTTATAACAAAATGATGTAGATCAGCTTTAGGAAACTGGGACTAAAACTACCTACAAGTGGATTTGCAGTGGGTTTAGGGTGGGATTGAATTTTAGGGTTAGGATTCTAAAAGGTCAAAAATACTTCGGAGGGTTTCTATATAGAAAATATAAAATTTAATTTGATTTTCAAAAGTTGGAAGTTGTTGGATTTTCAGAATTGGCACAATTCAACGGCTTGGACAGTAGTTACTTTATGGTCCTATTTGTTAAATTGAAGGCCAGGAGGTAGGGGAAGGATTTGAGCTTTTTTAGAACTTGATTGAGAATACAAGAGAGCTCCAACAAACTGAAGCTTTCAAAGGCCGAACGAATTTTCTTGCCTAAACTTTTGATCACGAGACAATTGTTCGTGACGAATCTCCATCAATCTCTCTAACTTTTGAAGCTCAAAGATTTGAGTCAAAGACTTCGTTAAAGCCCTACAAATATATTATCTTCTTCAACCAAATTAAAGAAAATCTTGCAGTTTGATTTGAGAATAAGTTGTGAAGCCATCAAGTTAACGCACTACAAACACATCATCTTCCTAGCACACAGTCAACATTCTTGAAGAGAAGTATCAGAAGATAAATCTTGTCTAAGAACACCCCCAAAATTTTACTCAATTGTATTTAAATTTATCAATTTAAATGTCTCTCTATTTTTTATCTTTATTTTACGAACAAAAATTTTGGTATAGTAGGTGAATGTGTGTGAGGGATGCCAGACTAATGGAATCAACCGACCAAAAAAGACCCTATGCAAATTTAATGGCCGATACTGATACAGCAAAGGACCACCGCAGATAGGGGAGAGAGAGCTAAAACGGTCCTAGAAAGAGAGTGACAATAAGGAGTGAGTCCCAGGGAATGAGAGCCTGATGTTGCTTGAGACTTGTCTTCTGATCTTATCTATTGAGGGAAGGTCTTCCGTTTATATAGGCAAGGGGACCTTGGGGGCCACGCCAACCGTGAGGGCTCAGGGTGTTATGGTCAATTCTGTAGCCGAGATCACTCAGAAGTAGGTGAGATTTGGAAAAACATTAGTAGTTGAATTCCATTATCCCTTTGTCTTCTTCATAAATGTCATAAATGCTTTGACAGCATATCCTTGATGGACATCTCTCTCTCTCTCTGTGACACTGGTTAAGGGGATTGAGGCCCTCGAAGGGGAGAGTGAGATCACCTTTTTGGACTCTCAACTGTAGCCTCCAATCCACTATTCTCTTGATAGTCCTACACGAGGGCGACCTCGAGGCGATCCTTAGGTCCTGCTCCTAACCTAGGCTACTGAGTTGCTTTATGGAGAATCTTGGCCAAGCAATGGAAAGGTGGCCCAAGGGGAGAGTGCACTCGGCAGAGGTATACCATGGCCTAACTAGGAGGTGTCGAGCACGAAACCATGGACAAGGTGCCGAGCATGAAGATTGCCTAAGCCTGGTGAGGGAGGTGCTTCCGGGCTGTTTATGGGTGAGGGTCCGTTTGTTGCCTAAGCTTACAGGAGAAGCCCCATGCGCAATCCTCAGCTGGCAAGGCTTGACCCTTGATATCAGGTTGACAACCAAGTGTACGGAGGTAGAGATGATGTGGCGTTGAAGTGGCCTGCCACACATGGAGCTACAATAATATTCATATTATTTAGTATGGCAAATGATTAGGGCTGTAAATTTGGTTAGAGGCCCATGGGCATGAGCCCACCATAGGCCCAGCCTAGCTTAAGTTGAACTTCCCCCTATGGGTGGGCTTGGGTCTAGGTTTGTAGGCCCTCCCAAAAGCCTAAAAATATAAAAACAAATTTTAAAAAGACAATAGAAGTAAAAAGCTCAGTACCCCTCTTACGGCCGTGGGCTAGGCCTTGGGCCTAGGGTTGTCAAATTGGCCAGCCTAAATTTTGGTGCCAGCCTAGCCTAACCACACCAGACTCCGCCAAATTTACATCCCTGTAAGTGAGAAGTTCTTGCCATAAACTATAACATATTGTACACTCAAATCGAGTGAGGATGATGACTTACATAGACAAGCATCATTGGTAGCAAAGTTATGATGTTATTCCACTTATATGTTCAGCATATTGACACTGCATCTATATTTATAATATACTAAAAGGGAACACTCCAGTTTGATCAGGATTTACTAGGTTTTCACATGCCTAAACTACCCTCATAATAAAACAACAATTACTATCCCTTCAGATTGTATTTTGATTTAACCATAAGGGTAGAGTAGTAAAATCATTTAAAACCACACCAGTATCTCTGAAGTAACTGCTTCATACATGTTGCATTCCACTACTCTCCAGTTATATCTAGAACATATTATTCAATATTTTTAAAATTTAAAACTCCTTTGTATCAATATATATACTCAAGGATCAAAATTTCGTTTCGAGAGGTCGTTTCGGTTAGCTCAGAAACGGAAACATTTTGAAAACATTTCGGAAATGTTTCGGAATGTTTTGAAGACATTTTAAAAGTGACAAATATTAAAATAGTAAAATACAATCTTTTGTATAAAAATTTTAAATTTGAGTTAATACAGCTTATTGTTTCAGTATATATCGTTGTATTTTGGTGTATTTTTCTATGTTCTAGTGTGTATTGATCGTAATAATAGTGTTTCGTTATTCCACTAGTGTTTCGTTTCGGTCTCTTAGGAAACGGAAACGTTTCGGCCGATTCGATGGAAACAAATGAAAATTTTGTTCCTTGTATATACTTGCACGTGCAATGCATGCAGCTAAGAAGCACGGACATGGACACGAGTGCCGAACACGATGGCACAACAATTTTTAAAAAATGCAGGACATGACACGTCAGGAACACTGCAAAAGAATATATTTTTAAATTTTTATATATGTCACATATAAATATTTTACCAAAAAAAGAGTAAAAACTATACAAGATAACACCAATTAAAATAAAAAAAACAACATATTCACTACTTAATCGGCAACCAATCAATAAAATTTATATTGGGCCTCCGCTGTGTACCTAAAGTGTCTAAAATGGAACACGCGTGTCCAAACCATGTTCGTGGAGTGTTTGACACGTGTTCGCGTGTGTCCCATGTGTGTCGGTGTCCAACATAGGTACGACTCTTCCAACTGAGTGTCCGTGCTTCCTAGGCATGTGGACAGAGTGAAATATACATAAGTTTAGCATATTTTAAATTAACTACAGATGTACCCACCTAATATGCGTTTTAAAAAAGAAAAAGGAGATGACCATATATATTGAAAAATTGGTCAAGAAACAAACCTATAGTACATAAAGTCATTTTTATAAAATAATGAGAATATGTTAAAAAATATTTTATCTAGCAAATTTAAGAGACAAATGTATTATGTTTCATGAGATAATTTATAGACTTAATTGGATAGGACTTTGTACTTAAGTACGAAATTTTATTGAAATATAATAAGAATTAGTGGAGCAATAGGACTTTGTACATGACAGCTTGTAAATGACAGCTTATAGCAGATTTCTTGCAGTAAAAAAAAAAAAAAGAAGAATCTGATCAGGCTAGCCCAATATATGGAAACAATCTATAAATTAGATATCAATATTACTCAACAATTTAATCAAAATAATAGGGTGCCAAGCTATTATAAATTGACCACATTCTTATAATGCATTCAAAAGGCGCCTTTCTATGTCAGAGATTGCATTTCTACCCAATCTGCTGTGCTAAAGACTGACTAACATGCAAATGAGCATACACACTACAAATAAGTGCAATTTTTGATTAATCAAGTCATGAACACTTGCCCTCCAGATAACATGAGATAATTACCAAGCATCAACAGCAGTTTCAAGGAACCTTTGTATTTCCTCAAGATCATTTGATGTTATTGCTGTCGCAAACTGAAAATATCCAGGTTCTTCCTCAAATGACTTGTAAAGATGCTGCACAAAGCAAGAGCCCCAGATGTATGAAAACAGGATTATGCTCAATAGCCTCAATGAGAAGGTCAACAAGATATTATTGTCAACAAACATTGTATAAAACTTGCCAGACTACTATATTTGTGAGCAGATGTTTCCATAACATGTATGCAACTGAGATATCCTACTCATGAGAACAAAAGATATGCCATGGATAAGTTCAGGTAAAAGAAGACTACATTTTTGTAAGTAACATAGGCGCTAGTACGACCAAAGAAGTAAGACAGCATAATTAGCATCCTAATACAAGGACATTAAACAAAATAAACAATGGACAAAAAGCTACGAAAACTCAATTACTGAAAATTTCCTCAGGTGTAGCCAGAGGAAAAGTTCAACCATTTATTGGAGAAAACAAAGTCACCCCAGACAACAAGAATGATAGATTCTTTTTCTAGCCTCTATCAACCGCAGTGACAGCAATACCTAGTAAGTACTTAAGGTTGGGCATCCTAGAGCAAATACTGATCAAACAATCAAGAATAAGGATTAACTTTTAACAATTTAGCTTAATCGTAGAGGACAAAGTTACAAATTATTCTCAATGTTTTAGAAGAGCATTAAATTAAAAGTTATAACAGGTGTTACGGTAAACTTCTGGGAGGTCATATGTTGTGGACTTGATACTTCGGGTGTACATGGTCTGGTTCAGTTCGGTTAGAGCCAAACCTAGAACTAACCCCAACCGAACCGACCTTGTCAGGGTTCTAAGTTTTGGACCAAGAATGGAACCGGACCAACCCAAAACGAGAAAATTTAGGTGGGTTCAGGTTGGCCCGTAAATTTAATTTTATTGTATATGAAGACTAATTTATTAAAAAAATTTACTATCCCTATACTGCAAAATGGCAAATACGTGTTAAATATGATGATTACATGAGAGTTACTACATAAATCACCAGCATAACCAACGAACTTGAGACATCAATTAAACTATACAATTCATAAAATTTTTTAAAATATGTATAAGGAGTTGATTCTCGGGTTGGTTCGGATTACCCAATTGCCAAGCCAAGAACCACACAGATTTGTATGGTTCTAGATTTTAGGAACCCTGAACCAAACCAACCCAAAACCATGAAGGCAGGATGGGTTTAGTTCACGGGTTATAAGGTTCTTTTGTGCACCCCTACATGATTCTATTGCATTTAATTTTCAAAAATATGTAATGTAAAAGGTGTTCCAAGATGGAGGCACCTGGCAATGAAGATGTCCATTGAACATATCATCCAGGTTTGATTGGTGCCCACCTGCCTCTCCAAGGTGCCTTTTTTTTTTCCTACTCAAAACCTAGAGGTCAACACACGAGTTCTACAGGATGTTGGCCATGTGGCTTACTACCCAAGATAAAAGATCCATAGTGCAGTCATTGCAAATCTTCTAACACAACATGACTACTAGTCTCCACAAGACAATAAACTGCACCTTAAATGTAGCAGTATAGTTAAACATGGCCCCCAAGACCTCCAAAAAACCCATGCTTGTTCAAGCAAATAAGAATCCGACTCTAGCTTATGGGATGGGACTCAAAGACCTTGACTTGTTTGCACGAGAGGCTTTCTAAGGTGAAAGAATGTAGTGACCCATCTAGGAAGTATAAGCCCCTTCAAACTGCTTGAGTTGAACAGTTCACCAAGTTTTGTCATTAAATTCTCAAAAAACAAATGATTTAGGTTATAGCAAGTGCAGTAGTTCCTCATTCACTTGCTAAAAGGCCTTGCGTTACCCCCTTTTGGCGTCTCTATGTCAAGGATCAAAATTTCATTTCGGTATGATGTTCAACTAGCACATAACTGAAAACGTTTCGGAAATGTTTCGGGTGTCTTGGAAACATTTTCAAACGTGACAAATATTAGTATAGTAAAACACAATCTTTTGTACTTTTCTCAATTAAAAATTGTACCACATTTAAAAGAAGTTCTAGATTTGTGTCAACACAACTTATTATTTGGGTATATAACGTTGCGGTTTGGTGCATTTATATATGCTATGGTTGTTTTGAAAGAAACAATAGAGTTTCGTTATTCCACTACTGCTTTGTTTCGGTTTGTTAGGAAACCGACACCTTTCGGTCGTTTACATGGAAACAAATGAAAATCTTGTTCCTTACTCGCTGTGTGCATTAGAGGTCCCTAAGCCTAACTTTATTATGAACCTCTTTACAAACAAAACTTTATATATATACACACATAGAGATGTGCACAAACATGCAAACAAAAGAAAAGGAAAAAGTCAGAAGGATAATCTTCTCCTCTGTTGCTATGACTTATCATCTTTAAAAATTCAAAATCTACGAGGTGTTGACAAGTGGTTGGCCGTTGGCTCAGAATTTATATTTCCAAACACATGCCCCTAAAACCAAGTGAAGCTTGAATGTTTCGTAAACCAACTAGCCAGCTGGCAAGCCAAGCCCAAGAAAGGCTTGAAGCTTGTTCCAAACTTCCAAGTTCAAAAGCCAAGCTTGAAAACCTTGTCTTGCAACAAAGGCAAGCCAAATCAAGCTGAAACTTGGCCTTGTCAGTTCATTGTAGCCCTATCCAGTAGGGAAGACTGACTAGTATTTGTTTTCCATTAAAAATGGACTAACAGTTCATCATGCATCAAATTGGACCTCGTGAAAGCCTGATAACCTTGAAAACATAGATGAGAAATTTCAGAAGACTCACAGTAGATTCAGGTAATATCAATACAATTAACCCTTTTGACTACCGAGAAATAATCAATAGGATTCGCAAGTCACATAACATACACAACTGAATAATAAAATGCATGGAAACGGACACTTCTAGAACCATACAAACACCGATTGCCATTATAAATGAGTAGAAAAGTTCCACTGCAAATTCTCTGAGCAACAAAGAATCAGTCATACCTCTCTACGAACATTAAGTTCCTCCTGCATAAGAGGTTGGCCATTGAGATACAAGATGTCAAAAGCAAATATGCAAACATCAACCTTGATGTCACTCATCACCACATTTTTACGAGCACGAGTACTGAGTGTCTGCCACAAAAATCCAGTTATAAAGATATCTTCTATAAAAGAGAACTATATATATACACATAGAATATACGTATCAAAAAAATTTACATATAGAAGATATTTACAACAATTGTTCAGGCATATATTATTTATAAATAAAAAAAGGGAAAAAGCCAGGCAGCAAATGTATAGAGGAAAAGCAATGATAACAAGGAGATCAAACAAGGATGCAAGGGCTAAACTTAAAATTCAAAACAGAAATACTAAAAGATGTTAGGTGACTCAGAATGAACAGAATACAAATTTTATAGAACCAAAAAAAAGAAGACAATTTTTTTTAATAAAAGGCCAATTTATGAATTATTCACTAATACGTTGCTCAGTAGTTCCACATGATCACAACTTCTACACAATTACAGAAAAATATTACTATATTGTGTGTGACTTCAGCAAAACTAACAAAGCACCATCACGATGTTGCTTGCGACAAAAGTACTATAAATGCAAACATCAGCCTTCATATTACTCATGATCAAATCTTTTACAGTGTGAACTAACGATCTGCCAAAAACATCCATCAGTAAAAAGACCGTCAACAGTTGGCCTTATATGTAGACGATTACAGGAGACATAAGATTCATTAACTGATTGATATAACTAAGGATTTGTACATCACACATGTGCAGCTTCACAAGCAGATGATGACTCTATATCGAAATATTTCTTACTTTTTTCACTTCAGAATAGATACAATGTCTACTTACTCCACTCTTAAGGCATATAAAGGGCTCTTAATGTTCACATTAAGTAATTATTTTCTTAGACGTTAGTGAAATATGCAGCTAAGTCAATAATTCAGATCCATTGAAATTTCATGGGGAATACATATCATATATGAAAGGTAAATTATTCAGACAACCCCCGAGGTTTCCAACTAATACATTGCACGCCCCTCACGTCTGGAAAATTACAGTGACTACACTTATTTTTTTATTCTTGTATCTAATTCTTACTTGCCACATAACAGGGGTTATGACGTAAAATTATATTTTTACACTTGCTGCTATCCTACTAATTTTTCTGATCTATGCCATAATTAAATTTTTTGTACAGACACCCATTCTCTCTTCCCCCCTCCCCACAAAATGAACAGATCAGGCCACCCCATGCCCTCCCTCCTCAACACCCAGCCACCCACTGCCACTGCCTCAGAGACTCATCGAACATTCACGAAGCTATGAGGTACATACTCCCTTCTGCAGAAAGCACGTCCAAACCGGTTCTCTGCATCGCCTTTGTGAGCTCATTGGCAGTTGCAAATCACTGGTAACGTCAGCCACTTGTGCCATCGAGATGATCCACACCTACCAATCTCTCTCTCAATCTATGTGTACACGGAAAACATATATGTCTGTAGGTACATGAATACATACATATTTATATGATATAATACAAACATATATGGAGAAAACACCTATGGATATGTAAATCAATTATGGCAATTATATGTAAATCTATTATATAATTGTGGGTCATGGTGAGAATTGAGATAGTTGGGTAGTGTTAGTGTTGATATGGTTGAGTGGTAGTGGCGGTTTCATGATGTTAGACTTGTTAGTGATGGAGTTGCTTGGTAACGGTGGCGAGGAGTTGTTCCTAAACCCAAACATAAGGGCTGTGCAGTGTAACTTATCTATTCAAAAGGACTTCAACTCATATAATCTTCCATTTGTGTATAGGCCTCATGTACATACCAATATTTTTCCATGTAAAGGTTCCTATTCATATATTAATGAGTTAATAGGATTTGACTGAAAGAATTAGTTATAAAGGATTATGAATGCATTAACTATTTTACTAAAGGCCAAGTACAGAATAATTTAATTATACCTACATAATGAAAATATCCTGTAAGAAATTTAATTATATTGTATATATAATCAACTTAGGAAACTACTTTCTTTGTTTCCTAAAGCTAGATTGTTTTGAGAAACAATATAATCACTTAGAAAACCACTTTTTTTTTGTTTAGTAAAGCTAGGGTGTTTTCAGATAAATTTTCCAAAAACAGTTCTCAGAATCAGTTTTTCAGGTACATTCCCCCTTGATCATAAGGGGTATAAACTAATAATGTGAGAGAAAACATTGGTAAGTTGCAAAGTTCAAAATTTTCTAGGGCACAGGAAATACACCTAAATAAGTTTATAAGTACTAAACATCTATATTATGTTTTATGGAAAATTCAAAATTTTACTCATGTGAAACATGTGTCACATCTGAACGGCCCGCAGGCTCTTCATATGCACATCAATTACAGTAATGATCCGGTATACAACATATCGTCTCTTCTAAGTAATATGAAATTACTAAGACAATCAAAGAAAATGTTTTGCTCATAAGTTGTCCCCTATTGATATATTACGTCATTCATGTGACATAAGACGCTACCCAACTATTTTACGCTTTTGGAACGGTATTCCATAACATGGTATACTTCCGTTCCAAAACTGTGAATTTAGCGATCCAATGCGATCCTAAATTTATTTCATTAAAGGTTACCTGACAAAAAAAAAACCCATCAAATATAATGAAGGAAAATCTGAGAAGAATAAAGTTTTCGCATAACAATATGCAAAAATAAGGGCCCTAATGCTCCTAGAAAATGTGTTTTTACATGATATTTAAAAAAAAATACACTATATTTTATTGGATGTCTAATTGTCAAAAAGAATTACTCTGAAAATACCTAGAAATTCTAATAATGCAATCTATATAAGTCTAACCCATTTGTACCACATTTTAGAGCATGTGGTGTACCACGTTCCCATTACTGTTCCACGTACCGGAACGTTCTGCGTTCCAGGTAACGTAGGACATAATCCTATTTCAAATAAATATTTAATTATTTTTCATATTTCCACCTTGTCATATTAGATATGCCATATCACAGTTTCAGACCATGTACCAAATTTCACTGAGTCCATTCAGTTTTGAAACATAAGCCAAAATAAATGAAGGAGTTGCATCAATAACTCTAAAGGAAGGAGAGAGAGAGAGAGAGAGAGAGAGAGAGACTCAATGTGATAGCTTTGCTGGGAAAATATTCAATCAAAATTATCAAAATGGGGCATGTCAGGTAGCAAACCTCTCAAATATAAAATACATTCAGACTATAGGTAACAAGAAAATTCTCCCCATGGGTTCTTATTTACTTAACCATATTCCATAGCCATCCAAGACTAGTATGCACTTCCCAAATTTTTACAAAAGGTAGAATACCATACAAAAGAGGTCATAGGGAAATTAATTGGCAAAGTATTCAGAAGAAGAAACATTAAGGGCAAAGCTTAGAAAGGCATATTTATAGCCTAAAAACTTGAACAAATTTAGGAAAAATATTGGAACAATTAATCACTGGCGCGCAAAAAATAATTTGTTCTGCTGGAGCAACACGATCTGGCAATTCAAATATAGACAAGGAAGACAATTTCACACTTCAATGCCACATGTAAGACCTAAATGGTAGAGGCATGGCACAACAGGAGCTCCTGCCTTACAAGTCCAAGTAACTCGTGTTAACTTAGTGAGGATACCAAAAACAGAAGAAATTGGTTTCAGCAACAATAAGACGAGTAATAGTACTGTCAACAAAAATACTGTCACTACAACTTCACACAGAAAATTGCAGACGCATCTTACATAAAACATTTGATTCTTCATCTATAACACGAACTACCAGTAGGGTGTCAATATACACATAAAGCTTACTTTCTCTCAAAAAGGGCCTGCCTGGGAATCCCAAAATATTGGTTACTGTGGTTTCATTACAACTATCCTGCAACCACAACTGGTCCCACTCTCTAAGAGTTCACCATGATTCAGGATCAGGCAAATTTTGAACATATAATGATGTAGTACTAGTACCCACACAAGCACACAAACAGTAAATATACAAGGGGAAAAGCAAGCCTCCACTTTTCGTACTGCCAGAAGTACCTTAAGTTGTACGTTAACCATTCAACCCACAATGGGGTATTTCTCTTCATGTATGTTTCACAATTGTACTATCTCATTTAATTATCAAAACAAATTGTACCATCTCATTTTATTGTCTATTTCACCATATTTCTATACCCAGAATGACAACCGTGAAACCAATAATACTGTCACCTGAAACTTGTTATCTCAACCAAATTTGAGCTTTCTCAAACAAATACAGAAGAAAGGCCAAATCAATAATCTATGATCTAAATAAAAACACGTTCAGAAAACAATATTGGTCAGAATGGATACCAGGTATGACCGGGGGGAAAAAAGACACAAGGTCACAGTAGCAAGTAGCAACCATTTTGGTGTTAGAGCCAAAAAGCAGTGAGCCGGGAGACACAAAGAAGATAATGCAGCCATTTTGGCATGCAAAAGAATCATCCCTGGACAAGAATCAAAATTTCATTTCGATATGTTGTTTCGGTAGGCTCGGAAACGGAAACATTTAAAAAGTAACAAAACAAATATAGCAAAATAGAATCTTTTGTATTTTTCTCAATAAAAATTACACAATATTTATGAAAAGTTCTAAATTCGTGTTGATACAACTTATCTATACTGTATATGTATAAGAATGTAGTGGGGCTGTCTCCATCCTCCAAAAATACATTCCTAATTTTATAAAAATTCTAAAAAGATGAAGCGCCACATGGCACCCTTACTTTTTACCTCTCTCCCCTCCCCTCTCCCTCAATGCCTTACCCTCTTCCTTTCTTTTAACCCTTTAACGTGGCCATCTTTCTTTCCTCTCTCTCATAAGTTCATGATTTTTACCTCTAAGTTAATGCTTTAATTTGTCCTCTCTCTCATGAGTTAATGTTTTCTCTCTCTTTGACTTAATGTTTGAATTAATCAAAAAACAATAATTAGAGTTGAAATAATTAAGACCCCTATATTTGGTTTGCTTAATTTTTTATATGATTTCACATAAATCATTACCACTAAATAAAATATTAACCACGCAATTGGAAAAAAAAAGGAAGAAATTTTTTTAGTTACACATTTTAGGATAAATAAATCACGTGCACGACACAGATCACTGCTAGCATAAATTTTGTGCATAGCACACCATACTTTGAAGAAAAAATTTCACTAGTTACACATTTTAGAGTATATAAATCCCGCATACAACATGAGTTACTGCTAGCACAAATTCCCCACATAGCATGGGTTATAATTATGCATTATTAAGGTTTCTATATATTTTTAAAAAACAAATAAAGAGTACAATTTTAATTAGTTACACTACAATAATAAATCCAGTATGTAGCACGGAGAGGAAGTGAAAGGAGTTGATTTTAGCTAAAGAGCTTCTTAAGGCCCCTGGTACTGCTTGTTATTCTCTTTCTCATGAACTTGGAATATATCTATCTATATATATATGTTTAAGGGAACTAAAGTGGATATATAATGTTCTGTTGTAGAAGTGCAATCTTTCGTAGATTTAGCCTACAAACCTTATGCAGTTTGATTAATTAAATTAAACGCATATAGAGTTTGATATGCATTCGATGTGAGGTTCCATCAGAAAGTTTCTAATACAAAATTCGACATGAAAGATAAGAGTTTGATATGCATTCGATGTGAGGTTCTATCACAAAGCTTATAATACAAAATTTGAAATGAAAGATATGATTTATAGATGATACAACAAGACAAGCTCCAAGTACAAACATATAGACAAAAGACTTCATTTCTTTTTGCATCAAGGGCATGCTCAACATAGATAAATCAACATTGCATTTCTCTAGTTTCATTGCAAGTAATTATTGCTAGCACAAATTCCTTACATAGCACAGGCTACTGCTAGCACAAATTCCCTACATAGCATGAGTTACTAAATAAAATACACATCATGCGTTAGTACTAGCACAAATTCCCTGCATAGCATAAGTTACTGCTAGCATGAGTTACTAAATAAAATATTCACCATGAAAATGGAAAAAATTCATCAGTTTAAGTTTTCAATATATATTTTAAAAAAATAAAGAAATGCTACAATTTTATTTTACTACACTTTTTAGAATATACAAATCTCACACACAACAAAGTTACTGCTAGCCCGTGTTACTAAATAAATTGTTTACCATGCTATTTAATAAAAAAGAAAAAAAAATCTCATGTATTATAAGATTTTGGCATATTAAATAAAAATAAAAAATGCATGATATTGATTCTCTATACAAGATATAATGTGCAAATACGGTGTGTAGCACGGGTTACTGTTAGTTGTTTTGGTATAGTGTTGTGTTTTGATGGAAACAATAGAGCTTCGTTATTCTAGTAATGTTTCATTTCGGTCTCTTTGAAAACAAATGTTTCAGCCATATCGAGGGAAACAAATGAAAATTTTGTTCCTTGCCCGTGGAAGGGAGAAACTTAGGAGGATTGCAGAAGGAAAAGCGGATTAACAGTTCGAATACACCAAAAGCAATGACAAAATGCCTTTTTCTTCCGTCGTGCTTCAGAAAGATATAGTCTCATCCCTGGTTGAAATAGGCTTGGTGAGAAAAGGACTGTGAGGAGGTCACCAAGCTGAAAACCCTTTGGATATCCGGAACCTTTTTTCCAAGTACGCAGTAGACAACCAATTTTCTTATAACCAGATCCCATGGTTATAAGGTTGGACCATAGAACTTCAGGTTGCTTTGCTTCGACTGACACTGCCTCAGTAAAAACACTAATGGGCTTCCCAAACAGCCCTTAAGGTCATGAGGTTGTACCAACAGAAATTACAAAATAACTTTATTGGAAGACACATCACCTGGAAGGGCAGGATTTTCTGTTTCTCACGATCATAAGCAACAAGTTCACAATCCAGAACAAATGATGATACAGATGCTTTCTTTAATCTGCAACACAATCATAGGGGCATAGATGTTAGCTCTGACTATCTCGAAACCAAAATATACATGCAAACTGTCGCCTAAGAAAAATAGAGCTCTAAAAGGGTTTACTTCACACCGACCCACAATTTACACACATATTCCTGCATCCATTGAATGACAGAAAGAAATTCAAACTCAAGATTAATTTTAAGCCTAGACATCAAACTGCAATCAGCATCTAGAACCCAAAAAAAACCTCCAAACTCTAAACAGGAAGTCAAGGTATCAGCATATAACCATTGAATGGGGAACAATGAAAGGTAAGAAGGCCAGATGAAGCAATAACAAGATCATAGCAAGAAATATAGCTCATCAGTATGAAGATGATGACCAACAAACCAAATGAAAAATTAAACTTGCCCAGCTTTGCCGTAACAAGAAAAGCTTCAGTATCATTATGATACTACTACATTGATGATGCAGTCCATCTGAATAAAGAAAGAAATTTTCTCATGCTGAACATAAGCAGGAACAGAGCAGACCTTACAAACACAGGATGGACCAGACAATATCTATGCAGGCAAGGTACAAGATTCCTATTCCTCTACACTTCAAAAATATATTTGAGCAAGTCTAGAACAAATATTACACTACATTTTTTTATTAAAATAACACGTATTGCAGTACAATAGTCAAACCATTTACATCTCAGGACAATAAAAACTTAAGCTACATCACTGACATCAAACAGACAATAATATATGGTACTGAAAGATGCCGAAAATAGACAAATGAAAGCATCATCACGGCATAATCGTCAAAAGATGACATTTGCTGATAATGGCCACCTCAGGTAGTATTCATCACTATAAACTGTAGGAACTATCAGATGTTGCCTACTAACATGGTAGTTAAAATCACAATCCAGATCTTACAATCCTATGAGCTTATAATTGATTTGGGAATTCAAGTGGTAACTGCCAGATTCAACCTCTATCGCCATATATGTTTAAATGTAAAACGTTTATAAACATCTGAACTATAGTATACATAAAAAAATTCCCTAGTGAAGTCTCATTCACCACGCCACAATCTAAACAACAGAAGATTGATCATAAAAGCAGGACTACCTCGAAACTGCAACAACAACATCAGGAAACTTTCCAGTATTCCATTCAGCATTCCGACTGTATACCTCGACTGAACCATTCTCCAGGTAATGTACCTATGTTGAATAAATAGGGTTATTGACAAATAACATGTACCATATGCAGCAAAAAAAACTAAAAGCCTTTTTAACCAGTACAATTACCTGAGCACGTTCCCCATCATACTTGTATTCACAGGTGAATTCCATATCCTGAAATTTATCCAAGATCTCGGAAACCCCTTTAGTTGGTTTTGACAACATAGGTCCGATAGGGACACCTGGTGTGAAACTACAGGTCTTTGGAAGATTCCACACGCCGCCAGTAAGAAGAGCAGGGACTATTTTATCATACACGGGAATTACAGAATAAACTTGCTTAACAACTTTCGCAGCCTGACAGACACAATGAAAGAGTTACTGAAAGAGGACATCCAAATGAAATGCATTCCATGTGAACGCAAGCAATAGCATCTCTTTGGCACCCCAAAATGACAATGGCAGACACTGTCTGCTATTTAGGCAGAATACAGTCACTGATTCAGCTTGTGTAGATTGTTACTTCTTCTTTAGATTTTTTGGGGAACGTAGCGAGAGAGAATAATGGAAAGGAACTTTCCTGGTGTTAAAAAGAAGCATTAATGACACATCAACTTGTGAAAGAAAGACAACATCTGAGTGGAAGGGTGATTTTCATCATTCAAATTTCACAACAAAAAGAATGTAAATGACCTGCATGTGAGACAAACACAAGTTACATTCAAGTTTGGAGCCTCAAGGTAGTCCTCTTGTTTCAGTCAGAAAGTGCAACTCCAAGACTTCCTAACATAATACGAGGGAATTAAGCCGCCAAAGTTTTCCCAACAAAGTATGATTTTTTTTTATGACCAGGGGTATCCCCACCTTTGACGGGACTAATCTCCTAGGACACCTAACCATGCCCACCACACCCAAGTGTCGGGTAATCCGGGAATGAACCCCAACCAACAAAATATGATTATTAGTATCAAAAAGTGAACAAGAGTCCAACAACATCATATAGTATGCATCAAAATCAACAAGTGGCCCACAGAATTTGTATGGAAACCAATATGGACACTGTAGATTTGATTTTGGCAAAGGCAGTAGAGACATAATATGTTTCATGAGATTACACTCCTAATCCCACAAGAAGACAGAATCAATAATTGATTTCAGGCAAAGTGACTTTCTTTGCAAACGAGGAACTTTCAAATTTTCTATTCTAAGGACCAAACTATACATAACAAGAAAGTAGTTTGTCCGTGGAAAAGCTTTTCTGAATCTCTGTTTGAATGTTAGAACCTTGCTAATGCACCAAGCTCAATACATCAATTGTAACAATGATTTGTCATACTTCCCAAAACAATAATAGCGAATGACTAGCCTACAGAAGATAGGTGTGGGTGACCGTGAGGGCCGTGGGTGTAAGCTGAATATCTTTGACATTGGGCGGGCCTGGCTTAGGTTGGACCTACACAAATAAAATTTCACATCAGGCCAAAAACCAAATCCCAAGCCTACCCAAGTAAAAAAATTGCATTCCCAAGCCCATCCAAGCCCGCCCATTTAACATAAAATTTGTTTAACATATAATTTTTTTTCTTTATAAATAATATTGAATAGCATAAAATTTAATTACATATACACATATATATATTAAAATAAAAATATACATTATTTTATATACATTTCGGGCGCCCGACTTCAAAGACAATTCTCAAGCCCATCCATTAAACTAATCGGGCCTAAAAAAAATTCCCAAGCCCCACAATTTATGGGCGGGCTTGGACGGGCCTATCGGACTCGTGGGCTAATGGCCACCCCCAAGTGCAACTTAGGGGTGGACATTGGACTGACCGGGCCTTCACAAATAAAATTTCCCATTGGGCTCAAAACCTACACAAAAAAAATTTCCTATCGGGCTCAAAACCAAATCCCAAGCCACCCCAATTAAAAACAATGCATTCCCAAACCAGTCCAAACCCACCCATTTAATATAAAATTTGCTTAATATATAATTTTTTTCTTTATAAATAATATGGAATACCATAAAACTTAATTACATACACATATATAATACTAAAATATAAAAACATATTATTTTATATATATTTCGGGCTGGGCTGGGCTAGGTCAGGTTTCAAAGACAATTCTCAAACTCGCCCATTAAACTAATCAAGCCTAAAAAAAATTTCTAAGCCCTATAATTTATGGGCAGGCTTATCGGGCTCGCGGGCCCATGGCCACCCCAAGGTGTAATTTAGGAGTGGACATTGGACAAGCCAGGCTCGGGTTGGGCCTACACAAATAAAATTTCCCATCAGGCCCAAAACCAAATCCCAAGCCCGCCCAATTAAAAAAATTGCATTCCTAAGCCCGCCCATTTAACATAAAATTTGTTTAATAAATAATTTTTTTTTTATAAATAATATTGAATCGCATAAAATTTAATTACACATACATATATATAATATTAAAATATAAAAATATATTATTTTATATATATTTCAGGCAAGGCCGGACCGGGCCGGACTTTAAAGACAATTCCCTAGCCCGACCATTAAACTAATCGGGTCTAAACAAATTCTAAAACCCTATAATTTATGGGCGGGCCCATGGCCACCCCTAGGTGTAACTGTCCCTCTAGAAAGTATAATAATCACTCATTGATTGTTGAACCAGTTAGAGAGCGAAAGAGAGAGAATTAATGGTCATCAGAGAAAGAACAATGAACCAAAAAGTCCTGTGAGACCAATTGTGTTCTCATGTTTGAAGGGAAGGGTGACCTACTTCAAATAGACAATGGAACATAGAAGAAGAGTCAACTTATGATGAGTGTGAGGGCTCTTCGCCGTAAGCCAGAGGTAGGTGGGGATATGATTCAACGATACAAATTTGACCCCTATTAATGCCTTTGTCATAATGCCTTTGTCTCGATGTATTACACTAAAGATGGAGTCTCTCGTAAGATGGGTCAAGGGCTAGTCCTCTAAGGGGGAACTTGCACCTTAATGGACCCACTAACTCTAGCCTACTAACCATATGTTCGTAATGGTCCTACATGGAGTTATGGCTGTCTGGAGATGCTATGACCGTGTGACACCCAAAGGTGTGAGTCCTTGGGTTCAGCTCATAACCCAAGAAGCAAAGCTTGGTCAGTAGAGGACCTCACATGGCACGCTTGATGCACATAGCTACAATAAGCTTACCAATGGGTTGGATTAATTAGAATCCAACCTGGTTAGGTGGATCCAGAGAAGAAGATTTGACCAAGAAATCCAATTATGCTCCAATATCTAACGGATAGAAGATGGATTACGGCACATGGTCCTAAGTCACAAGTTCGGCTAGTGGGAGCGGGTGCGGATGTGCGAAAGCGTCAATTTTAAAAATGTGTAGTTTTCAGAGCGCCTTGAGAGCGTCTATATTAAATTAATTTTTAATTTTAATTTTAATATTTTTTATCATTAAATGTGTTTTGGGTCTTTTTATTATTATTTGGAAGAGAGTTTACTTCCTTAAAAGAATAAAAGTAAAAGAATAATACACAAAATTGACACTGGTGTAGTGGTTATGTGGCTCCCTTGCCAAGTAGTTAAGATCTTTGACTCCCCATTAGGCTATTTGTTCAAGTTTTGTACAAGTCTTATGATTCACATGCAATGCTGTAGTAGTCTTGCAGTTGATGGACTGGTAAAAATATGATTTGATGTGGTGTTGTACATTGTAGAGATCATAGACTGCTGAAAAATGCCAAGTCAGGAAGCAATTCGCACGCACACCAAAATCAATCCATGAGCTCATAGTGAACTAAGGCTGAATCTGAAAATCTACGAAATAGAGCCCAGTGCAGCAGCCCTCTTGCGCGAACTATGTGACTTAGGGCCCACTCAATCCAATTATTACCTTTTTATGCGACAACCAAATATAACTATATTGTTACCTCTCTAAAATAGAATGTGTTTAGGCCTTTGAGGCGTCTCTTATAACCAAACACATGAAGAAGTTCTAGAGAGATGAAAACTCTAAAGGGAGTGAGAGAGATGAAATTGTTGATCAACAATGAAAATGGACATAGATAGGAATGGCAACGGTTCAGTTTCGGGTCGGGGGACCCCTCCTCCAAATTCGACCCGATTAAGGAAAATATCCTCTGAACCCGAACCGAATCCATTTGATTGTGACCCCAAACCCGCCCCGCTCCTTTAGGTTGCAGCCCCGATTCGACTCCTTTAGTTTGCAGCCCCGATTCGACCCGAAATGTTAATTTTGTGCCTTTCAACAAGAGCACTAGAATTCACGCATGTTAGACAACACAAGCTCAGCTGGTCCGTCTTCTTCTTCCGATGTCTTCACTTCTTCAGAAAATTGGGTCACTAACAAAAGGAAAAGAAGGCCTCTGGTACCCCAATGTATACATATATAGACACTGCTGTGTATGTTTATATTGCATTTCAATTTCTGGGTTTTGTTTTCAAATAATGAATGTGTTATAGATCCAGATGTTGAGGTTCTTTCTCTCGATTCTCACCGCCCAGGACCTTATTGGAATCATGTGTAAGATCTACAACCAAGGGTTTCAGAGAGATCAAAACCTTCAGATGCACCGATAGCGGCATCTGAAAATGATCTGATGATCTTGCTGCCAAGGATTTTGTCACGAGCTCTATGCCTAGTAGAGGTTTGGAATTTTTTTATGTCGCCTTTGTAAGTAACGGTGACGATGTCAGTGCCGACGACGACGTGGTCACATTTTGGGAAAACCCAGCTGTAGAAGTCTTGAGAGACGTCGTCGCCGACATACATCTCGGTGAGGTCCTCGTAGTATTGCATCTTCTCATTGGGAATCTTGATCCATTCTTGGAAGGCGATTGCGTACTCGTAATTGCCGACATTAATGGATTTGGCCACTCGGGAGTTAGCCCCATCAGTGCCGATGACGACATCCACCTCCAGCATTGGTCCGGGTTCGGGTTGGGTGCCCTTCCCCCGACCCTGACCCGATTGGGTTTATTATTTTCATTCCCCGAACCGAACTACCCGGATTATAACTTCCCCAAACCCGCCCCGTTGGTTCGGTTCAGTTCGGGTACCCAGAAAAATGAGTATTTTGGCCATCCCTAGACATGGATGAGATCAGTGCCCTTGAAATCTTTAGCAAGAACCAATCTTTGTTGGGATCAGGCTTGCCCACATCACCTCTCAAACTCCTTTGAAGAGGACTGCAACAATTCTGATGTCACTTGAATCACTATCAATGCTTTTATTTCAAGGGTTTCATCATGTAAGACCACTCTCTCAATAACATATGTGACCTTGGATCTAGATGCTTAAATATACAATATGTCTTAAAGAGTGAACAAAGATTGGGAATTGTCACAGACCATTCAACCGACAGACTTAAAAGGAGTTGATGCCTGTCTTAGAGCATTGGATATCAGTTCATCATAATAAGCAACAATAGACAGATGTCACAGGATGTCCTCCGTTCGCAATGAAACAAAAAGAAATTATAAAAAAAAAAAAGGGGCCTTTCATTGCATCATGATTCACAACAGAATATTCTTTTTCTTTTTTTTTGGTTTTTTAAGTAATGATCCACAACAGAGTATTATAGGGTATAATACTCACTTCTTCAAGAGGAGAATCAATATGTGCAGGTGGTGACGAATGTTTCTCAGCATATACAGCAGCTTGTCCCAGCGCAGCTAAGAGGGTTTGCTCCGCTAAACCAATCCGCAATTTTGACTGCATAAGTATCCAAAGCAAGTTTATGATAGGAGAAAGGAGCCAACACACAAAACCTAATAGTAATCCATTACTGTAACCTGAAGTAAACGAATCAGATATTGGGGTTCACAATCAGTGGCTGCAACAAGAAGTCCCTTGATGTGGTTTTTCTTCTTCTCTTGACTATCCTTGCCAGATTCCTACAAACATTCAACAAAAATAAGCCAAATTAATCACAAAATTGAAGATTAGCTATAGTTTCCCTATTTTGAATAATTATCGAAGCCCTTGTTTCTTCTCTCAACTTTAATATAGGCCTACCCAAAAACAATGCAGCTGGAAGTTGGAATACATAGAAATTTGACCCAATTTCTACTTTCCCAAATAAATATTAAATAGTAGAGTCCACTATCAGCAAATAGTAGATCATAAATCATAAGTTGCACAGAAACCTTATTATAAAAAATAATACAATTAACGGGAAATGTTATGTTGTTTCTCATATCCATATATCTAAGTAGTAAAGCCAACGCATATATCTATCATTTGCACTGCAAAGCAACAGTCAAGGGCATTTTTGGTAGGCAACTATGGAGGATAAAGTAATTACCTCTAAAGGAAAGCATGTGCCAGCAGAAAGTTGGCGGTGACATGGTGGTAGACATGAAAGTGATGGTAACAGAGAAAGCAGTAGAATGGCAGTGCTCTATATTCCAGAGGGTTGATGAAACCAGTAACAATCAAGATTTGGTGCTGATGATAGTAAATGTGGTGATTACTTGTACCTATCAATAAAAAAATAGTAAACATGTGGTGGTTGTTTTGGCATCTGCAGAAGCATTAGCAAAGATGCCAGGATTGTAAAGTCACAACAATGCTGGAGATAAAATGGGTTGAGGAAGAAATTTTTGATGTCATGAAGTCCTGACATCTGAAGTGGTGGTCTCATTGAGAGGGTAGGGCCAGTGAATTGGCAACAATATGGCACAAGCAACCAGCCAATTTGGTTGCAAGATGGAAAAAATGTCCCTTTTATGCTTCCTTGATGTGATAAGAAATTATCCTTAATTTCCTCAAATCTCACCCCAACAGCACTCTACTCGTCAGGCCAATTCAACAAATGGCAAATCTCTAAAAGGCCAGCCTTTATGAAAGACCTTGTTGGACTTTTAAAAGCCTTTAGCTTCCCAGAAATGAACTGACGGTGCCTCAATACAGTTAGGAACCCTATCAATTCTGAATGTCATCTGAAGACTCCTGAAAGTCAGGAACAGATAACTGCAAATGATCTGATGTCCGATCAAATGAATTGGACTCCAGCAAGACATGCACGTGATCCGGAATTTCTAAGTTAATGGCCTCACATGGGAGTACCCCCAGGCCTCCACTCCACCCCATATGCACGTGCACGCACAGGAACCCCAACTCCTGGTATATGGGACTCAACCCTGATTGTGTCCAAAAATTGGGCACCGCATGTGAACACACCAGTAAATTCAAATTCAATATAATATAACCAAGAGGGAATTTTTTTTTTTTTTGAATAATGTTTCATTACAAAGAAAAGGCACCAAAGGGGTGCACCCAGTATGAAAACAATACACAAAACAAAGATCTAGAGTGCCTATACATAAATACTCAAAAGTCTCAAGACTGTCAACAAAATCTAAGAATTGGTTCAAATATGGGTTTGCCACATATGAGAACTAACTATAAAATTAAAAATTACAGTAAATAAAAGGACCATTCTTCTTTTCATCTTCAAAATAGACACTTCCACACCTTCAAACGTCCACCTATTCCGTTCACCCAAATGATCCACATTGTGGCAAAAGGCACCAAAAACCAAGTATTTCCTTCCCTTCGCCATTTTACCCCCCACCCAAAAAATATATATATATATATATATAGCAGAAGACACTGTCCACAGGAACAATCACCCCATCCCAGACAAACGCAACAGCATCAGTGACCACAACTTTCAAGTCACCAAACAATAAATGAGAAAGATGTTGAACAATTCCCCATCGTGCTTGCATACAACACCAATTGATCTGAATTTGTCATCTCTTAATCTATATGTCGATTGTAAGAACCTTATCTTGAGTCGTCATCCAAACAAAAAAAGCAACCTTGGAAGAAGCCTTATAGACCAAAACTCCCTTCCACAAAAAGGAATGGCCTCAATTACCCACCAAAGCATTGTAGAAAGATGTCACCTCAAAGCCCCCACTCCTTGAACCCATCCATCTTAACAGATCTTCTCCCTCTCCTATAGAGGAAATAACTTACAGAGCACCTAGAAGACCAAACAAAACTTTCCAATCATTTAACTCCCTTCTAAAAGATATAACCCAGAAAATTTGATTACCTTCAACTTCAAGAAGCTGTATAACGAAAGCTTCCTTATTTACCAAAATACTAGCAAGATTGGGAAAAGCCTCCTCCAACCTCTCATCCCGGTGTAATAAATGACTCCAAAATTGTACCTTCTCTCCATTCCCAACAATAAACCTAGTATGCCTCAAAAATATTCACCTCTACTCCAAATGCCCTTCCGAAGTCCCATACCATATGACATAGAGACTTCCAATGAAACGCCATCCTTCCCATGATATTTTGATCTTATCACCCTCCATCAAAACCCATCATGCTCATTGGTATATCACCAAAGCCATTTTCCCAAAAGGGCTTGATCAAAGATAACAATCTCTTATCCCCAAGCCTAAGAGGTGAGCAAACTGTCTCCCAATTCGCCAAATGATATTTGAATCCACCAAGCCTAAGATAAAAATCTCTTATCTCCAAGCCTAAGAGGTGAACATAGACATAAAGTAGGTTGGAAAACTTGAAAGAGTGCTTTTAATCTGACTCATGCCCATTTAGACAAATATTGTATCTTCCAACCCGCCAACCGCCATTGGAATCTTTCAACTACAGAGTCCCTAACTTGATTTCCCTTAAAAAAAAATAAAAATAGCACAAAGGCAAGCTGAAATAAGTAGAAGGCAAGAATGACACCATATAACCCAAAATGGAGGCAAAATCTCCTACACACCTCTTCAGCCAAATCAAGGCTGACTTTCCTAAATTTACCTTCAGCCCTAACAAAACTTTGAAAAAATAAAAACACAACAAAGATAGCCTAACTGCTAAGACAGAAGCCCCACAAAAAATCCAAAAAGATGCCATTATTTTAGTCTTATTGTTTCAAACACATTTTAACCACATTTAACTTTGAAAACTTTGTCAGTTCATTGCAATAACGCTATCTAATCATGGACCGAAGGCACATCCCCACTAAATTTTTCCTCAGTCCTGCCAAAATGCACGAAGTGACTTCAAGGAAGGAGAAAATACAATTATGCATTCAATCAAATACTGGCCACATTAAAGAATATCATAACAAGTTCTCCACGGAAAAACTTTCCTTATTTTCTGGAAAAAAAAATTATTGTGCACAAATCACATTTAGCCCTACTTTACACACAGCATGTCAAAGGCATTCACCTTACTGCAAGCCTCCATCCAGGTAACAGATTAGACATTGGAAGGGGCTTTTAGAAGTCCATATTAATTTACACGAGCATTTATATTTTATTTATATATATAAATGGTCATGAGATTGAAAAATTGAGAAAGTAATGAAAAATAACAAGTTTTATTTTATTTTTGCTTTTTTGTTTTCAGACATTCGTTATTTTTGTTTCTTACTTTTTGAAAAATAGTCCAATAGTTACGTAGTACTGTATTCTCAGTAGTAATCTCTATTAAATGATAACACGTGGTGTGTAAGTACATCAGCAACATACATTTGCGGTGTAGCAAATAAATTTTTAAGGAAACACCCTATCAAATTTTGTCATGTGGTATTTTTATTTAAAAATCTCTCCAGTACACCACAAATTCAAGTTATTGATATACTCACACACCACGTATCAACATTTTGTAGGAATTACTACCGAGTAAGAAATAAAGAAAAATGGGCTTGATGTTTAAGCCAACTCTTTTTTTTGTTGATAGATAAGAGTAATTTATTAAAAAAAAGAGCACCAAGAAGGGGTGCCACCTATGAACACGAGGTGCATACAAATAAAAGCTAACTCCTCCTCTTAAAATCAAGGTCCCCTATGAAATTTAATAAAGCAAAAGACCAAAAAAGAATGCAACAACACACCAAAAGAGAATAACATACTCCAAAGTTGTAATAGCAAATGGTCTACAGTCTCCTTCGCTCTATGACATATAGTGACCATCTCTCAATGTCTTCATCCTTATTTCTAGGCCAAATCATCTTATTCATATCCCTCCGAGAAAATTTATGCCAAATCATCTTATTCATATCCCCCCGAGAAAATTTAGAATTATATAATCAATCAAAAAAATTAACCACCTCTCCTAACTCCCAATCATAGAGTGCTCGATTAAAAGTAGGTTCTTAGACTACTATCTTATTTGCAAATCTTCAAGTAGTCAGCCACTAAAGCATTCTTATCTCCTGCTATAACAAAAAGACGTGAAAAAGCTACCAATAGCGAAATATCTTTACACCATAGATCAAGCCAAAACTTAACTTTGTTACCATCCCCTATAGCAAAATTGATATGCTGGAAAAAAAATTCCCAACCATTCTTGATCCCTTTCCAAAGACTATCTCCATAGGAATTGTGATTCTGCATAAAAGTCCAACAACCCTCTCCCAAACCATATTTACTTTGAATAACTGATTTTCACAAAGACCCATCATCTTTCACAAATCTCCATAACCACTAACCCAGAAGCGCTTGATTAAAAGATTGAAGTTGCCGAACACCCAGGCCACTATTCTTAATCGAGGTACAAATCTTATGTCAAGCCACTAGACGAAACTTAAACTCCTCTCCCAAGCCTCCCATAAAAAAATTCCGTTGCAACTTCTCCAATCAATTTGTTGTTGATGCCGGAATAGTAAATAGGGACATAAAGTTTGTTGGCAGACTAGACAATGTGCTTTTAATTAAGGTTAACATGCCACATTTCGACAGATACTGACGTTACTAGAAAGCGAGTCTTCTTTCCGTCCGCTCTATGATTCCATTCCAACTTCCTTATTCTTAAAAGAAGAGCCAAGAGAGAGGCCCAGATAGGTAGGAGATAGTGCTCCCACCTTGAACCCCAAACAACTTGCTAGATTGCTCATATTTCCCACTTCACCCACTAGAATTAATTCACTTTTGCCCACATTCACTTTTAGGCCTGATACCGCCTCAAAGCATATAAGAATACATCGAAGATAATTGAGTTGCTCCTCATTAGCATTACAAAACAAAACCGCGTCATCAACAACGAGCAAATGAGAGATAAGACCTCTGCCTCCCCAGAACTCCCCACCCAAAAAAATCTAATCAATCCCCCATCAATAGCTCTCTTCATCATTCTACTCAAAGTTTCCATCACAATAATAAACAAATAGGGAAAGAGAGAATCACCTTGTCATTGTTGAAAAAACCCGGCGAAGCACCATTCACCAACATTGAAAATTTGACTGTTGAAACACAAAAAGAAATCCATTTCCTCCGACCCTATCCTTTCCAACAAGTAGATAAGGAAATCCCAAGAAACATGATCGAAAGCCTTCTCAATATCTAACTTGCAGACCACACCTGGAGTTCCACTCCTTAATCTCGAATCCCTTTGAGGACCTAAAGCAGGCAATGATGGATGACCCCGTTCACTGCCAAGACCGCATTCAAAATATGATGACACCCCACAAATGCATTCTGAGTACTACAAATAACACAACCCATTCCCTTCTTAAGCTGATGAGCCAATACCTTTGCCACTAACTTGTGCATTTTTTTTTTTTGATAAGTAAAAGGTTATTTATTGCAAAAGGAAGCCCCACCTCATGCACAAAACATGTATACAAAAGAAAAAACTCCCTAGCTCCTACCTCTCAAAAACAGATCGCCTATGAAATCTATCACAACAAAAGAAAAATCACAAAAATTTTCAGAAAGCCAAAAATGAAACGTATGCAATAAAATAGCCTTCAAATGATTGACTGATAAAACAGTTTCCTCAAAAGTTCTCCTATTTCGCTTTTTCCATATGCACCACATCACACACAACGGTGCCATTCTCTAAGGCTTCTTCTGACCACGGTCCCTACAACTTTTTGATCAAGACTCATAAAAAGATACTACTGATTCTGAAATAACCCAACTAATTCCAAAAATAGAGAATAACATGCTCCATAATTACAATGCCACCTCACAATGTAAAAGCAAATGATTCATAGTCTCTCCAGCCCTATAACACATGCAACACCAATTAGGAAGTAATTGATCTCTTCTTCCTAAACTATCAATGGTTAGAATAGCTTCTATCGCTATTGTCCACGCGAAAAAGTCCACCTTTGATGTCGCCCCCAACTGCTAAATAGTTCGTCAAAGAAAAGAACTCCTAGGTCCATTGTTAAGAAAATCATAATAGGAAGGATCAGAGAACTTTCCCTTGTTGCCTTTCCAAAATATATGATCCGTTCCCTCACTAGTAATCTTCATTTTATATAACGACTCGAACAAATCTGCTACCTCTTCAAATTCCTAATCTTGAATCCGCCTATTGAAAACAGAATCCCAAATCACCAAATTATTTGAGAACTTTAAATACTTTGCCACTAATGCATCTTTATCCCTCACAATTGCAAATAACAAGCCAGCGACAAAGGTACATCCTTACACCAAAGATCATGCCAAAACTGAATTCTTCTTCCGTTTCCAATCACAAAATTGACCCGTTGAAAAAACCCATCCTACCCATTCCTTATTTCCTTCCAAAGAATACCCCCATAAGAACTCCGAGATCCATTAGAAGACTAACCACCATTCCCAAACCATATTGATTATGAATCACTTGCTTTCATAGCTAGCCGTTCTCTAACGCAAATCTCCACAACCATTTACCAAAAGAGCTTTATTAAATTTACAAAAATAACGAATACCAAACCTCCCTCCTTAAAAGGCATACAAACTTTATCCCAATCCACAAGATGGTATTTAAACTCATCACGCAAACCTTCTCACAAAGAATTTCTTCGAAACTTTTCTAACTTATCCGCCACCAATGCCGAAATAGTGAATAAAAACATAAAATAAGTCGGCAAGTTAGACAAAATACTTTTAATCAATGTCAACTCACCTCCTTTTGAGAGATACTATCTCTTCCACGACGCAAATCTCCTTTCAGTTCACTCAATAATGCCATCCCAAACTGTTGTAGCTTTAAAAGAAGATTTAAGAGGCAACCCCAAATAACTGGCACGAAGAGCACCCACCTTAAAACCCAAACAATCAGCTAATGTCCTTATATTCCCCGCATCACCCACCAGAATCAATTCACTTTTACCCACATTCACTTTCAGCCCTGAAATCGCTTCAAAGCAAAGAAAGTATACATCGAATATACCGTGATTGTTCCTCATCATCATCACAAAACTTGTACATACTCCCCACAAGACTAATACGGCAAAAATCCTTGCTCTGAAGCTCCACCCTTTTTAGGAACTAGAACAATGGAAGTTGTATTCAAACTCCGCTTAAAGGTACCATGCTCAAAAAATTGTTGCATCATGACCATAATATCTTCTCTAACAACATGCTAATAATCTGAAAGAAACGACATAGAAAAACCATCAGGGCCAAGGGCTTTATCTCCACTACAATCCTTCAAAGCTGCTAGCACTTCCTCTCAGTAAAAGGGAACTCCAACATACTTTTATCCTCTTCTGATAGTATGAGAATTCCAAACCGTCCAATCTAGGTCTTCGATCACAAGATTCAGAATACAGAATCTGATAAATCCCACTACCTCTTCTCTAATATCATCTTCTTATGTCAACTCTAACTCACCAACTCCCAAACACCCAATGTGATTGTTTCTATGATGAGCATTCGCCATTTTATGAAAGAACTTTTCAACCACTGCAATCTCGACTTTTGTCTCCAACTAATTTCATCCATCAGGACCAATCGACCCAACTCCCCTTTAGACTCTTCTAACTTAAATATTTCCTCCTCTAAAAACATCCGCTCCCCTTCCAAAATGTCCATTTCCTTAATAAGTTGTAAGCATCTTCCCTTTCGAATATTGATTCTTCCGAAAGTTTCAAAATTCCACTTCTTGAGATCAGGCTTCAAAATTTTCAGTTTCCTAGCTATGACACAACCTGGATATCCTTCTACATGATAAGACCTCCACCATTGATTCAGTAGATCAATAAAACCTTCCTCCTTAAGCCATATATTTTCAAAGTGGAAAGGACTTTTTCCATTATGAATGCCACCACAATCCAAAACAATAAGAACATGGTCTGAAATAGGCTGGGGATAAGCGCACTGCAGGACAGTAGAGAAGTGCTCTTCCCAGTCAGAAGTAATTAAGAACCGATCAATCTTTGACAATGCCGGCAAGTCACGATTATTACAGAAAGTGAATCTAGCACCTTCCCTAAGTAAGTCCATAAGCTCATTATTTTCTATAAAATCTGAAAATTCGCGCATTGCAGAATTGATATGCGTACATCCAAACTGTTTCCCAAGAAGTCTGACTACATTAAAGTCCCCTCTAATGCACCATTTGTTGATGACAGTTCCACCCATAGGTCTCTTCTAACAGAATCTGATACCAGACTGTAAACACTAGAGAAAGACCACAAAAACCCATCATCAACAACCTCTAAAAGAAAAGAGACTGAATGAACACCTAACACTTCATCCCTCTTTCTCAGCATACACTTATCCCAAATGATGATGATCCCTCCAGTAGTCCCAGTAGATCCCAAATATAACCAATCCATAAAATGACTTTTCCATAGAGCACGAACCACGTCTAAGGTCACAGTTTCCATTTTTGTTTCTTGCAACCAGACTAAGTCTGCCTTCCAGTTTACCAGTATGATATGTCCAATGATGAACCAGCTCATAAAACCAAGAAGGGCCATGGAATCAGCTGAACAAACAGCAACCAAAACTTGCCCAAAATTGGGCCCGTGCGTAAGGGATTTTGAAAGGACATATGAGACACTTCTAGAAGAAACAAAAGGCCAAAGACCCATCATTGAAGATCCTACCAGCTAAAGACCAGGTACGGGTTGGTTGCGTCTTCTTCACTGATGACTGTGAATGATGAGTTGGCTGGGTTGTCTTTGTCTCTCCCTCAGTTACCCCACCCTTTTTCCTTTATGTGAACCAAAGGGCTTAGGACTTTAATCAAAGAAGATGAAGCGCAAACTTTCTTCGTTCTTCTGCACCAAAATATTTTTTCTTTTTGCATTTTGACACCTCAAGAAATAATAATTGAAAATCAAAGCACGGCCGCTCCATGACTGGAAAGTGCCCCAAAAAAGGACACACATGTCACCAGCATGTCCGGCGCAAGTCTGGAAGGGGGAAACAATGGGACACGGACAGACGCATGTCCAACACGCATATGTCCCTTTTGAGGATGTGTCAGTGCTTCTTATGTGGTAACCTAACAGATGCAAGGATAGGTGTTAAAGTTTCAAAAATTATATGTGTGTTCTCCCTCACGGCTGGTGACAGGAATAACTCACAATATGTTACTTTCGATACAGAAACTAGCATCTGTTCATCATCCTTTGTAGTCGGAAACCATGTTCAGATATTAAAATTTTATTTATTGAAACAAATCAAATAATCTAAAATGTTTTCCCCATAATTTGCTGGCAGTACCAACATATCCCTAATCCAGTCCATAGATAGATTATCTCATGGTAATACGTAAAAGTTAGGGCAAGTTGGGAGATATATCAGCCAAAATAGACACACTTCGACACGAACATCAATTTTCTTGTCAAACACCAGTCATTCCGAAAACCAGGAGTGATTTTAGGACGTGAGAAACCATGCTCCCTGAAAATTAATTCTGCTGCTTGAATCAATGGAAAAGGCTTGTGCTGCCAAGTGTGAGTACAATGGTTAGAAACTAATGGCAGTAATGTCATACAAACAGTGTCAAAGGTTATATCTGCACAAGTCAACCAAATCCCAGCATCATCATAAATATCTCTTGCTGAAAAAAAAAATGAAGTCTAAAACACAGGTATGAATGCAGAGGAAATAAGAAAATGATTTCAAGCAACGATGTCTATCAGATAGCAATAAGTAACTCAATCAAGTTCAACAATTTAGGTTTCCAAATTTCATTCAACCTTACCCAAACAAAATCTGGAATCTAACTTAATTTAGACAAAGCATAACAAAAGCGAAACTACATCACAGATTTTGCTTTTCAAACTAAAAGAGGACGAGGATAGAGCACCTGGGCAATAAGACGAAATGTATCAAAAACCTTGGCAACTGTTAATGCTTCAGGTCTACGCATCAAAGGTTGGGATGAACGACTTGCTTTTGCAACAAGGCCCAAGTCTCCTAATGCCTATCATTGACAGAAATTTATATAAAAATAGAGCAGGCCCTTCAAAAATTTAGTCAAAAAGAGCAGAGAAATGAGGTTCACGTATCACTAAAGAGTATATTGCAGAGCCCATATCACAAACAGTAAAAACAATTTTGCAACAGTTTTTCAATTTTAGAGATTAAAATATTTACAAAACATTCAAAAAAAAACTTTAAATTTTAAAAGCTACAACACCTTCCAAATAAAGATACACAAGCAATGCTTAGAAGAGATGCATAAATTCCAATCCATAATGCATATTCTACAAAAAAACATATCATATTCTCATTCAAATGACAATATTGTTGCACAAAAAATCCACTGCTCATCATGCTTTTAATTCATAAATGGATCATCAATTTCCTACAATGCACGCCTTACTTCTTCCTCACTACTGATAGAGACCTGCATTAATGAAGCTACATGCCAACAAGCAAGTCATTTAGTAAGGTTGGCTATAAAATACAATCGACGATGAAGTCTGCCTCCTAAGAACCCACTGACGGTTAATTCAGATTGGTGTGTCACAATTGCCACAATAAGAAAGCATCAAAAATTTCCCTCTTCTGCTATAGTGAATGAGTAATTAGTTCTATGATAAGGCCATTAACCAATCCTACAAGATGTAATATTGTATAAATGTCATTAGCCAATAATTAGTATAAAAAAGCAAACTGTGCAGCTAAAATTGGTTAAACTTGACACAAACCAGTTATTCAGTTGAGGACTCCCAACTCAAATATCTGGAATTGTTAAAAATACTGCTCTTTAATTAACAATTAAGCATAATCTCCAAATACATTTCATTCGGTGGATGGGCTTTTTTGGTAGGTTTTATGCCATTTCTATCCAGAGGAACAGCTTGAGGTGGTGGGCTTCTAGAAACGGTAACTTGAATTGAAGTCTTTGTCTTTCAAGTGTGTGTTGAGAGCATGCTTCCTCCCCTTGGAAGCAAAGTTAGGGTCCAACATGCCATCTCATATTGCTTTCTTTGCTTAAATGATATCTTGGAGAAAGAAAACGTTCAAAATGGTGACTGTTAATGAAGAGTGGTAAACACAATCCAAATTAGTGTTGCTTGTAGCAGAGACAGTGAACCACCATTTTTTCTTTTTCTTTTTCTTTGCATTGCCCGTTGGCACCAGACGAGTAGAGTGTGATTTTCTCTGTTTGGATTTCAGTAACTCTTTCTATAGCTAGTGGGAAAGGCTCTTAATTGTTGGCAAGTGGTTTTCTCTTAAAAAAGTATAACCCACTTGTAATACACCTACTATAGGCCTTTCCCTAGACCATTCTGAGGAAGAGAAACGAGGTGTGGTCCTTTGAACATGAGGAACAGTGAGAATGCAAGTTGAAGCAGTTGCTGCTACACTCCTTGTATCCTTGGAACTCATAGTGGCAGTGGGGGAACAAGCTGGAAATGGTTTAACGTACTCAATTTTGTCAAGTCCTTGAGCAAGATGACCTGCAACTGGAAGGATGAAGTCCTGAGTGGAAATAGTTCTCCACTGGGGTGTGTGCACTTCTTTATTTTGCATGTACTTGGATTGTGCCCCTATAACACCTGTCTACATGCTTTTAATTTCTTTCAATATATAGCACTTTCTAAAAGCCTTAATATTTTCAACATCAGGTATTAACCCTAACCAAAAAAACCATTGATCTTTCACCCTCTACCATAATATATCTCCCCTCAATCCATGGTTCCTTCTCTGTTGTTACTCAAGAAGGCTTAATCCCAGCCATATCCTTTGTTCAGGCCAAGGCAACCACATCCTCTTCCACATAGCACCTTCAACATAGATCAAATCACTCCACACCAGTGCATTAGGTATACTATTCAATATAACCAAACTATCGCAATAGACTCTCTCTCATTTCATATTCAATGGATGCCATTCATAAGTAATCAATAATCTCTTTGTTTCTTATATCTTAAATTGTAATACCGCTCATGCATACCAATACTCTCATTTTAGTTAAACTCTTTTTTTTTTTTTTAACATACTATCTCTTAGAGGGAGTTTGGTAACTTTTTTCTTTTTTGTTTTGTTTTCAAAATGTTGAAAAATAAATAAATAAAAAGCAGTGTTTGGTAAACCGCTAACGTGTTTTTTTTTGTTCAAAATTTCAAGAACAAAAACAAAGAAAAGGTTGAATTTAAGAACACCAAAATGGTGTTTTTTCGTTGTTGCGGAAGCTATATAAAAAAATACATAAATAGTACTTTGTTGGGACGAACCACAACAATAACAAACACCAAGTAGGACTTCCTCATTTAATCCCTCGGCGGTAACTTGATTGCCCTTTTCTCCATCTTATGCAAGTTAGGGCATCGGGTACGCGCTCTCTCTCTCTCTCTCTCTCTCTCTCTCTCTCTCTCTCTCTCTCTCTCTCTCTCTCTCTCTCTCTCTGATCCCATCTCTCTATTCCCCTCTTCGCCGAGTTTTATTCCTCATGCTCACTCTTCAACGAAAATTTAATTTTCTCTTCTCTCCTTCTTGACCATCACTGCCATGATCTCTCCCTCTTTTCTCTATTGCCCGAAATCCAGAGCAGATCAAATCTCCCTTGCCAAATAAGTATCCCATAGCTTTCCCTCACACCGAAACCCCAAATCCAGGTCGATACTCCAAATCCACACTATATTAGTTTCTCTTTAGCTGGGTTTTATCTTCTCCTCACCCGAAACTCATCACCCATCACACTGAAACGCAAATCCATACTAGTAATTGCTTACCTCGTTCTCTCTCCCTTCCATCCGAAGCATATCACAAATCTACTTTTTTCATGAAACCTCTTCATCCACCTCACAAATGTTTGGCTCCTTCACAGATGTAATATCCATTTTTTTTTTGTTTCTCACAGATTCACCTTGCATTGGACAAACTGATCTAATGCAGTTGCAGGTATGTACACTGTAACAATGTTGTATAAATTCTTTGGTGCTTTACCAACTGTAATTTTTGTTTCATTACTTCATGAGAGTGGGTAATTTGTTGTTGAGACTCGATACAACATCAAAGTGTATGTATGTGGTGTATGTATGTGATCTACTGTAGTATTTTACCAACTCTAATTTGGTCCATATTGCTTCATAGACTGGGTAATTTGTGGTGTATTTATGTATGTGATCTACTGTAATGTTGTATAATTTCTGCTTGCTGTAGTGTTTTTGTGCATTACAGTAATGTTTATATTATGATTGATTTTTTGTTCTTAGTTCATGTTTTTTTTGTCCATTAATCAATTCAATTGGCCCGTAAATTAGGCAATAGGAAGTCATACTGAAAGTGAAAACAATCCCATGGATGATGAAGTACTTCAGGTGCGTGCTGAGTCCCATGGGATCTGTGATGAGTTTTGGATGGAAGGGAGAGAGAACAAGGAAAGCAATTACTAGTATGGATCTAGGGTTGCGGTGTGGTGGGTGATGAGTTTTGGCTGAGGGGAAGATAAAACCCTGCGAAAGAGAAACTGATACCGTGTGGATTTGGGGTATCAGTCTGGATACACAGTTTCGGTGGGTGGAAAAGCTACGAGATAGGTATTTGGCAAGGGAGATTGGATCTACTCCAGATTTCGGGCAATAGAGAAGAGGGGGAGAGAGAGATCATGGCAGAGATGGTGAAGAATGAGACAAAAGGGGAAATCAAGTTACCGTTGAAGAGTGAGCATGAGGAATAAAACTTGGCAAAGATGGGGAGAGAGATCAATTCAAAGATGGAGAACAAATGGAGAAGAGAAAGAGAGAGAGAGAGAGAGAGAGTACCTCATGCCCTAGACTTGCCAAAGATGGAAAGAAAGGGGCAATCAAGTTACCGTTGAGAGATTAAATGAGAAAGTCCTACTTGGTGTTTGCTGTTGTTGCGGTTCGTCCCAACAAAGTACCGTTCAAACGTGTTTTTGTATAGCTTCCCCAACAACAAAAAAACACCAATGTGGTGTTCTCAAATTCAGCCTATTTTTTGTTTTTGTTCTCGAAATTTTGAACACAAAAAACACGTTAACGGTTTACCAAACATTGCTTATATTTTTTTTTCAACATTTTGAAAACTAAAAAAAAAAGTTACCAAATACCCCCTGGCTTCCCAACACAATGTTCTATACAACATAGCTAGCCTCATCACTGTGCTATAGAATTTTTCCTTCAACTTAGTAAAAGATCTCCAATCAAACAACTTTCCCTGATCCATTTCATCCAACATACACTAAGTTCATGGACAATATTTTCCCAACTTCCTCTTCCTTCTGGATAATCAATCAAATACATCAAAATGGCCACTCTTAGTCATAGTCTAGCCATCAAATTTCACAATGTCTCCATTCTATTTGTGTCTACTACATTCCATAGTCTTAATCCTAGTTAAAACATTTATAATCTTCTTCTCAGTTCTTTGCAACACACAATTCTATGGTTGCTTTTTAATCCAACTGAACCAAACAGACTAACAACTATGAGTCCTCAAGCCTAGCTTGAGCATAACAATGGCAGCTTAGGTTGGAGAGATTGGACTGAGTTGGATACAGTTCTGCACCTAGTGCTGAGCTTCGTGACCTCTAATTCACCTGACCTTCAACAACTTTTATAGCCTCTAGCAGTCCTCATTGTGTTTTAAATTTTCATTTGCTAGAGAAAGAACAATATATGTGGCATTCTAACCCAAAGAAAATCCTGAACAATATATATATAAGAAAAGCCTCATTAGGTTACCCTACATCATTGGAGTAATAGGTAAATTTAAATTTGTGAGGGGACAGATTTTGGAGGCAGAAATTGCTCCTAAACATGGGTCCAGTTGGGGTGACTAGGCGACTCCAGAAGTTTTCATCTCTCGTGAAAAGGGGTTGTGGAAAGGCATTCAGTTTTTGTGGAGGGATTTTGTGGTTCATCTGAGTTTGGCGGTTGGGTGTGGCAATAGTATTAAGTTTTGGCAGCGAATGTGGCATGGGGAGGCTAGGCTAGAAAAAGCTTTCCATAATAGCTTTTTGGTTTATTCTGCTAGTTGAGGAGGGGACATGGCAGCACCATATACAAAGTAGTGGGTCTATTCACTACATCAACCTCAGAAAAATTTCATAATCTTTTTAATACTAGTCTTTGTTAAAAATAATTTGACTAAAAATATGCATCCATTCTCCAAAAACATGGAACCCAACATATCAATAACAACAAAAAGAACTCACAAGTCCTAAAAAAGGGAAAGACCATGAAATCTCCCATTCTCCAATGGCATATTCATTGCGAGGGCAGTTGGGGGGCAATTACTCCATCTAACTTCTTAAAAACTTATTTTTTCACTATTTATTATTAATTTACCCCAACACTTTTTGCCACTATCTATGCCATGATCCACTCATGACATGCATGATCTTATTAGGTATAAAACAAATGTTATTCATTGTATCATCAAAACTAATTTTTTTATTCTATATGATTAGAGAATAATTTTTGATAATGAGACAAGTTGCATCGAAAATATGTAACAACTTTTAGATATGGGTAGATATTCTGATTGAAAATATGATATATGATTGCAAAATTAACTGAGCATTATTAAATAATAACATCATGCACTAATATAATATTTTGTAGTATAAATAGAATTTTCAAGCTCTGCGAATTCTATAAAAACAAACACCTCCTCATTCTCTGCAAAAATGCCCACTCGCTTGTGAAATTAGCATTGATTTTCCCAATCACGGTTAGAACAATAGAAAAAATATTTCAAAATAATGAAATTCTTCAAAAATCGATTGTGTAACCAAAATAGGAGTTTAATGAATAAATTATTGTTTGGTAACATACATTGAAAATGACATATTTGACAACATTGATAACGAGGTTATTATGTTAAAACTCTAAAATTTACAACCTCATCGAGGGCTCTTGTAAAAGTACATATATTTGCGTATTTTTTGTAAAAAAAATAATAGCATCGATGTATTAAGATTTTCTTTTATCCATTACTTGAGAATTATCATTTAAATCCTTGCACGATCCCATCAATAAAAATTCCTAAAGTCACCACTACGAAGAGCAAGATGGTATCCGTTGGACTCCGATGTGAGATGTCAAAGTCAAGGTGAAGTGCTCCTACATTTTGTTGCTAGGGGCTACAGAGTAATATGCCCCTTGGCATAGGATATGGTCTTGTGAAGCGCCATCTAAGATGACATTCTTCGCATGGTGTGCAGTTCACAATAATATTATCACAATTGATTAAGTGTTGGCCCTGTAAGCACAATGAGGACTCGGCCCCTCACATTTTGCACCATTGTATAGTAGTTAGGGACTTTGAGCCTTGTTTCTATTTTTGGATGCCATGAGACTTCCCAAGGGGGTGGCAGAGACTGGTGGGGACTAGGATAGCAAGGGGAGGAGGAAGGCTTGGTGTTTAGCTCCTTTTTCATCTATTTTGGTTTATTTGGGAAGAGATTAATAGGAGGCAGTTCCAGAAATTGAGCTTCCTATAGAAGACTAATTTTTTGACCATTTTATATAGTTGGCTCCCATGGAGAGGGTGCATAGGCTCCATTGCTGTCTTTTTGTAGCTTTCCTTGATGCTTTTGAATACAGTCATTACTTATCAAGAAAAGAAAATAAATTTGTATCCACATACAAACAAGAGCACTGAAAATTCCAAACCAATTTGACACGGAACATAATCAGCAATAAAATAAAATAAAATAAAAAAGACCTGGTATTTGCTCTTAATTTGTGCTTCTTTCGCCCCGCAAGCTTCTGCAAGAGCCTTAATAATTGAAGCATCTCCAATTCCAAGCTCCATCCCTTCATGTGCCGGTGCAATCTTATTCGCCAAAAGATAAACAACCGGAAGTAAGTCGTCAGGCGTAGCCGAAATCACAGTTCTCAGCATATTACAAACTATCTCCGTGATCGCAATCCGACCCGACTCCTTATCTATCGCATCAAACGCCTTAACAAGAAACAAAAAAGGCACACGCTCGCCATCCTTCCAATATGCAGCCGATTTCGGGTCGAAACTAGCCGGTTTCTTCTTCACCAGAGCAATACTTTCATCAGCAGTAATCAAACGCGGTTTCTTTACCACCAATGTGTCCTCGGAGGACTTCGAATCGGGGTTCGGCAGGTCTCCTTTGGACCCATTCGAGACTTGGGTTTCTTCGATTGCCTTAGAATTGGATTTTTGGGGACTAGTTGAAAAAGGGGTTTCATCAGTTGGCTTTGAACTGAGGTTTTGGGTATTAGTAGGGTTTTGATTGGGAGGGGTCGTTTCTAGGGTTTTGCGTTTCTTGGGGGAGGATGAAGAAGTCTGGGGCTTCTTCTTGGCGGCGGCTGCTCGGGCACCGGACATGAGAGCGTCGAAGGCCGACGGACGAGAGGACATGCTTCTAGGGTTGGGGTTTGGAGAGAAGAGGGATTTGAGGGTAATGGGTTTGTGCGGGAAGAGAGAGACAATGAGAGGGCGAGGGAGTCCGAGACGATGAGAGAGAATGGTGAGGCTTACACCGCACGGTAGCAAGGAGAGCATCAATTTGACATACCAGTCGCCTTGTGTTCTTCGTCTTTGCAATAGGTGGCCATGGGGAAGATAAATGGCGGGAACCCGCTAACCACATTCGGTCGAGAGAGAGGGGTTGGGTTAAGTTCTCATAAGCAAAAATCAAAAATAAATTGAAAATCAAGGCCTCCTATTGTAACGTTTAATTTTTTTGTTTTTTATTTTTTTTTTAAAAAATAAAAAACAGTTTTTTTAATTTTTTACAAAATTTTAAAAAAAAAAATTAAAAACACTGTATTTTCTCTTATTAAAATATTGGTCTAGTATTTTTGGCACAACGATAACTTATAAACGCCTATCACCAAACCACAAAAAAACACACAGCAAAAAACAAAAATTGACAGCGCTACCAAAAGTTTGAGATAAATTTTCTCTCATTTCCTATATCATTTGAATATCGATTTTTCTAGAAAAAAATAAAGTTGAAAATTATCTCATATTAAGATTTTTGCCCAAGTCTTCTGTGAAAATCAAACATAACCTTATTTTTCTAAATAGCAATATATAATCTCTCTAAACAAGATAGCCACAAGCTTAATGGTCATTTGGCTCGTCCAAGTCTATTCATTATTTACTAAATTTTGCATTTTTTTAGGTCTAATGAATTTAATGTGTGGGCTTAGAAATTCAGTTTAAAGACCAGCCTGTCCCGAAATATATACATTTATAAAATAATATATTTTTACACTTTAATATGTTTCTGTATTTAGACTTCATATTATTTAACATTAATTTTTAAGAAGAAATATTTATTAAAACTATTTTAGGTTAAATGGGCCGGTTTAAGCGGGCTTGGCTAATAGTTTTTATTTTGATAGAATTTGGATTTAGTTTTAAGTTTGGTGAAAAAATTAAAGTAGATCAGCTCAGGCCTGACCAATGCTCACTCCTATATCTAAACAAACTTTTGAGTGCAAGGGTTAAACCTCTCTCCTTACCTTACTGTTTATCACAATTAAACTACAAATAAAAAGTGAAAACATGAGAAATGTCACGAGGGATAGTTCAATACTTAAATGATGAATCACGTATTTGGTTAGGTCTTATGAAACAGACACAAAAATTGTGAACTTAAGAGCCTACAATATTTAATATAATGATTTACTTGCTTTTATCTTGGTGTCTTATTTTCTCCACCCCTATTTAAGATAGAAACTCATTGACAACTTATACAATATGCTGGTAATGCATGCACATTAAAGAATAAAACTTTCATTATATTGCAAGAACACATTGCTTATTTAAAATAGATAAGTTCAAGCTATTAACCACAATTTAAGTTAAGTCCTTAGTAAGATTACATTGGCCACGTTACATGCCGTGATGAAAAAAAAAAGCTCACAAAAACATATTCTATATACATATAAACATATACACAAAACCTCCTTTTCAAGTGGAGGTTTTATGTTTACTATTGAAAATATAAAGGCTACATTTCTAATGGAGCCTTTTTATTATTTGAATATAAGTTTGATAATTAAACACCATGTGATTTTTTTATGTGTTTAGCAAAATATCGTTAGCTTGCAAAAACAACTTAAATTTGTAGAGGGAGACTTTTCAAAATAAAGATAGACTGTCATCATTGTATCATATAGACCATGAAGGAACCATGCACAAACACAATACCAAGGGAACATAGAAGATGGCACAAGGCCTAGGGCAATTGTCCATTTTCTTCGCATTCTCTTTCATTTTATGTTTTTTATTTTATTACTTCTATTCCCAACGTAAAAGTTTTTTTTTTGCCAAAAATGTTAGTAGCGTATATAAAAAATAAAAACTAATATTGCATAGTCCATGATTGGTTATGGTCTAGGTTCTAATTTTTTAGTTTTGTCTGTTGGCATCATCATACCACATATTGTAAAATGGTTTCGAAATTTATTTATAAATTTTTTTTTCTTGAAAAATTCTCCAAAGTAAAAAGTAAAAATAGTTTATGAGTTATCAAAACCCATTTTCATACAAAAATAAGGATAATATGATAACCATGCATTTTTTTAGTTTTTGTTTTATGAAAACACGAAAAATGAAGATGATACCAAACAGGTTCAGTGTCTACTACTATAATAAAAAGGAGAATTCACCTGCTTTCTTCTGTTTGCAAAATTACACATATGCCCTCCAGTATTCATCGTTTCTATATGTTACCAGTAGGCTACACTCTCTCATTTGTGGCCTCACATGCCACTAACTGACTAAATTCCAAACCAGCTCTAACACGCTGGTCTCATGTCTTTTACTCCATGCGATCCCACATGCCATTTAATACTAATATCCATTCCAGACACCTCTTCTTATATAAATATATCCTTTTGTTTTGTTCGGAAGTGGAGTTTTTCTCCCCACAACTACACCGCTATAATGACGATAGTGGTTGCTCTCTTTACTCCATTTTTTCCCTCACCGAGAAGGAAAATTCCCCTTTACTGCCATACCTCCAACAACAAGGTTCCCCACCGCCCGAATTAGCCATTCAGCGATGGCATCACAGAACCCACCAAACAATCACCGCTCACACCGCCATGGACCTGATGTTTTAGATTGCAACTGCAGTACAAGAAACCAATCATGTAATGACTTGCTACCCAAACCGCCACAAGAATTCGGCGCCTAATTTCATGACTGTACACACATCTCCTCATTGATTTGAACGGACACAATTGCAACTATAAATATCCCTTTAGGCAGAGGTTTTGAAGCATATCGAGAATGTTAAACATGTAGGATGTCAGGTATGCCAGATATTCTGAGTACGTCAGGGAGTTCACCATGTCAAACTAGGCGAGATGAGTCAAGGTGATGAGCTGGTGTGCCCGACACTACTTTGGTATATCTTATGATATGATGACATCTATGTCAACTTTATTTTCTATGGATACTGTCACCTAAGGATTGCCATCCAATTCAAGTGAACAGAAAATTAATTTTGTTTATTGCAGACGTTAAGATGAAGAAAACAACCGGATATGAAGAAAAGTGATTGGCACGTGTTCCGCGCTTAATTCCATGACTGTACGCGCAACTCCCTATATATATATATATGCTCATTGATTTGAACAGACATAATAGAAACAAAAAGTAGCTATAAACACCTCTTCAAGCTGAGTTTTTAAGCACGTCAAGAACGTTAACCATGTCAAGGACGTTGGGCACGCCGAGTACCCCGAGCACATTAGGAAAAGTAATTATAAATACCTTTTCAGGCAAAGATTTCGAAGCACGTCGAGAATGTTAAGCACATGGAGGACGTTAGGTACGCCGGATACTCCGAGTACGTCGGGAAGTCCACCATGAGAACTACACGAGATGAGTCAAGAGTCAAGATAACAAGCCGGTGAGCCCAACACTATTTTGGTGTATCTTATGATATGATGCCATCTATGTCAACTTCATTTTCTATGGTTTGTTGCATATGGATTGCTATCCAATTCAAGTTAACAGTAAATTAATTTGTTTATTGCGGACATTGATACGAAGAAGACAAGCAGAGATGAAAAATGGTTTGCACGTACGCTGCACGTGCTAAACCATTAGTTTATTGATAAAAAAAAAGATATATTTTGCAAGGAGACATTTTCCTAATTGACTTGAATGGTTCGAAGGATTCAATCAAATTAAAATTATCTCACCTCTTCCCTAGGTCAGTCACTGGTTTTAGTGCTACGGCTCCTCCTCCTCCTCTCTCTCTCTCTCTCTCTCTCATGGTAGGTCTCTCTAGATGGTAATCTGCACCTTTTAACATTAGGTCACTATCAACTAGTTGGAAAACATAGCCTCTTATGTTTAATAGTCACTTAACCCCCCCCCCCCCCCCCCCCCCAAATTTTTTTCTAATTTTTTTTTTCTATGTATTGCGGTCAAAGGTATCTGGATCAGTTTAGGTGCACATTGAATAATTTCCTCCCCAGTCTTATTAAAAATAGAAAAAAAAAACAGTTTTTAGCTTCAAAACCAAACCAAAAAGAGTTACAACTAAGCCCTAAAAACTAGTTTGATTTTGTCTCGAAAGTTTAAAAAATTAAACCTGAACATATTTTTAAGCTCATTCAAGTTTCAAAACCAAACTTGAACAATTCACTAGTTGGCTCGGCTTAATTCGGTTCGTTTATAGTTCTAAGACTATCCAGACATCCAGACATCCATAGATCTTTTGCAGTCTGGCCTCAAGAGTTAAACTTAGGTTGACCAACTTTGAAAGCATGCCACTTGACCACCTAAACAATCCATTGGTCATGGACGGACTGAACAAGAGACGAGTGGGGGTAGGTGTCCCTACTGAATTTGGCAAGTTTTACTATTTTTCAGATTTATTTGTTTGTATTATTTGATCGTAGGTTGCAAATATAATGTATTGTCCCTACTGAATTTTTAAAACCTACATTTGCCCCCGCTAAATCTACTAACACTTACATTTGTCCCAACTAAATTTCACGAACCCCTTAATATGTGGCCAAATAAATAGTAAAATCCCAACCCTCTATTCTAATATAGAAATTATGAGGTTGAATAGCAATTATGGAACCCTTTTTTTTTAACTTTATAGATTATCTTAGTTTTGATGAGGGTATAACTTTTTGTATACAATCTTTGTATTGAAGCGACACCCCTTATGTAATTTTCACCCCTACTGAATAAAAATACTGAATCTGCCCTGCCATCGGTTAAGCCTATTTTCTGTCCTGGCACCTTATACTTATGCCTTGTGCAAGTGGATGGGGCATAGGAGATAAAGGACCAAAGATTCAATGAATCCAACCTAACGAGAGGTTAAAAACTGCTTTCAGGTTGCATGATCAATAAGATCGGACGGTCTACAAAACACAGCCCACATGGACCCAACCCATAATGAAGCAGATGCCTTACATATATTGGGCCTAGTTCCGTTCGTGTTCTGTACCAGTTGATTTGAAGTGAGAACCAACAACTTCCAGTTTTCAGTTTGGGCTTTCTACGATGCTTCAAAACAGCCCACCAACAATCTCACTTTACAATCTAGTGATTTTAAAATTAAAACTCGTAAATTTTTTTTAAAAAAGGTCATTTACTATTTTTTTGGCTTTTAAATTTTAATGAACGTTTTCTAAACTGTCAAATAAGAAGTTTGGATGATCCAAACGAAACATAATATTGTTAGAGACTAACGTTGTGTTTGAATCAAGGATTTGGTGATAGAAAATAAAATAAAAAGAAAAAATTAATAAGAGAGAACAAAAATTCTCTTTCATTTTGTTCTATTTTTTCTCATTTTTTATTTTATTTTTATTTTTATTTGATAAATATGGATTCAAAACACAATATAAAAAGCAAGGCAAAGTGAAAAGGTAAGCAACGACAAAAGCAATCTTGTGAAATAAGTAAAAAATTACTTATATGAGTTAAATTTTGATACACAGAGAATATATTTTACAAGAATGCAACACACATGACATGTCTTTTAAAATTTAAATAAAATATGAAAATATAAAATCCGTGGATTTAGTGCCTCCTTATGTAAGAAATTATAAACAAAATGTTAACGTATACTCTTAAAGCATATGTTGAACATGCATTGAATGTTTACACGTATACAACGTGGGACCAAAATTTTTTCTTAATTTTTGGCCATTTGCGCAACTAAATAACTCATGCCTAACTAGACTATATCAAAATTAATATTTTTTTTGGGTAATGTAGTCAGGAGCTTATGCATACATTGATTAATTTTTTCTGCGATCTAATCAAAGACAATCTATCTATGCAAGAATTAAAAAAATTCACAAGAGATAACTTGATTCAAAAAATTGTCAAATTTCAAATTCTAAATGTTTGGATTTAATGTTTGTCCATATGACAATTACACTTCTGGTCCACTTGGCGAAGCTTTTTTTTTTGGTTATGTAGCCAGGAGCTTTATGGCACCTTGACTATTCCTCTCCAATCTATTATCATTAGTAACAGCTAGCTGTTCATTAGTTGTTGATTGATGGTGAACAACTCAGCTGGGGCGGCGACTATTGGATAGTCACGCCTGATAAGCTGAATTGTTCACCATCAGGTGATGACTATTGGACAGTCATGCCTAATGGTAGACGTCCCTCTTTCAAAAATTGTCAAATTTTGAATTCCAAACTTTTGGATTTAGTGTTTGCTCATATGGCAATTACATTCTCAAAACTTTTTTCAAGTTGACTTTTTGGATTTATAAGCTGAGATAAACAAATAAAAGCTTTAAAACATTAATTTTTTTTGCTTAAAAACAAAAAATGCTAACCCAAAAAAACTTAGTAAAAAATCATATCAAACAGGCGCTCTTAGTTAAAATGGACCAAAAAATTAGGACACAATCATCCCATCTCCGCATCTCTCCGGTCTAGAAAAAAAAAAATCCTGTAATCAAGTAATACCAACCACTCAATATTCATCCTTATAAAAATTAAAATATAAAATATTTCATTATATCAGTTGACAGTTACATAAATTTATAATTAATAAAAAACATTTAATGCGATAAATAACGCATTACTGATTACTCAAACCTCTCTCTCAAGTTCAACTGACCCTACCCCCTCTCAACGCGAGCGCCAAGCCGTAGTTCCCTTCGCCGCCTTCCGTCCCTTTCAGGTAACTCAGGTTTGATCGCTCTATCTAAAACTGAAACATTCTCTTTCTTCTTTCTCTCACGAAAAAATTAAAAATTCATACCGATTGTCATATCCTTCATCCTCTTCTGCATTTATATGTTCATGTCTGACGTTTCACCGTTGCATTTCTAGCAATTTCTTGTTCCTTTCCCTTTCAGTGATACCTCCCATTACTGTTATATCGCTACATTTATGCAAAGTCTCCCTCATATTCTGTATAAGAACTCTCTGAGTTGCCACTATTATTTCTATTAAAAAAAGCATACTATTTCCCTGTGATTTTGAAGATAATCTCTCCGGAGCTGTGAACTTGTGCGTGTTCGACTTGATTAATTTTTTTTTTTGTGTTTTATGGATTTTTTGGGAAGATCAGTGCAGAATATGCTTGGAGTTCTTGTCGTGATTCGTGTTTTGATTACTGCGTATGGTTTGAGGTGAAATGGAGGGGTGTGTGATGAAGTATCGGCAAGTGAGTCCGGAGAGGGCAAAAGTTTGGACAGAGGGGTCGCCGAAGTATCTTCAGACTTGGAAAGTGCCGGTGGTTTATTATCTCTGTAGAAATCGACAGCTTGAACATGCTCATTTTGTTGAAGTTCCGCTCTCATCACCAGACGGTCTCTACTTAAGAGGCATATCAATATACATATATCATATATGCATGTGTTATACAACAGGGCATAAGGCAACAACTTTAAATAAGGTTTTTTATATATTTTTTAAATTATTGTAAAATAATTGAGTTAAATTGGTTATTATTAAAATTAACTAGTGTGCTGATTTTGAACATTTTTTTTTAAAATATGTAGAAACTATATAACATTTAAGTTTTTAAAAAATCTACGGCTTTTAAAATTTTTCTATACAATTTATTTTAATAGGTTAAACTAGTTTTGTTTTTTTTTCTGAAGTTAACTAATGTAGTTGATTTTTGGTCTTCTTTTTATAGGAATTTTTTTTCTCATCTCGACTAGGATTTTTGTTTCAAAAAAAAAATGTAGAACCTATATAGGCCTTAATTATTGAGTGTAAAAGTTTTAAAATATTAGGAGCCTTCAAAGTTTTATTTATTTGTACAATTTATGTATTAGTTAAATTGGTATTTTCTTTTTGAAGTTCACTAGTGTAGTGATTTTGAGTTTCTTTTTCTTACCAACCTTTTTTTTTTTCATCTAGATTGAGACATTTTCAGAAATCATATAGAGAATATATAAGACCTTTATTATAAAATATATATTTTTTAAATTTAAGAGCTTAAAAAATTAGGAGCCTAAAGCGGTTGCCTCACTTGTCTAAGGGCTAAGCTGCCCTAACATATATATATATACATACGTACATATGCATATGGACTGTGGCAAATCTAGGAATTTTTGCCAGTGATGTCATTTAGAAACATAAATTGTATAAATCCAAAATTTTACATTAACGATATCCATCACCTATTTTTAATAAATTGACAAATTAATTTAAACTTTTGAAATCATAAACAAAAGAGGATTTTCATATAGTGATACTGTTGTTTTAACAAAAAATATAAAATAAAATAAGCAAATACATGAACTTTTACAATTAACCTCAACAAAATTTTATAATTTGAAATCAACTGCTTTATAACCTCATTATCAATACTATCAAAGATATAATTTTTAATATATGTAACTAGATAATCATTCATCCATTGGTCTTCCATTTGATTACAAACAGATATTTATGAATTTTGTTGTCGAAAAAGCTCTTTCTACGATCAAAAGAAGTCAATTTGATATATGTATATGTATTATTGGCTAACATATATAGACACCACATCTCACAATTTTAATTGATTTAGTTATATAGTTTCAAAGTTTCAAATATTTGTATGGATAGAATAATAGGCACTCAATAATGGAACTGTAGTTGGAAAGTAGGGAACCATGACCCTTTACTTTGTCAAATTTAATATGATTCTATAAATTTTGAGTATTCATGATGAGAGATAGCGTGTTGGCTCTCCAAAAATTTAGAAAATCTTAACTTGATCATCCAAAATGCCAAATGCTTTATCTTGGCCTCCTCTTAACAAAATTTTGATTCCATTATTGTTGGCATTGGGTTCAATACATAGGTTCAGAGGGTTCAAACACTTCACAAAATAAAATTCATACTTAGTAAAAAAAATAAATTAATTTTCAGTGGGTTCAGGCGACCCCACTCAGCAAAGGGTCGAGCCGCCCATGCACACGTATATGTGAGTTCTTATATCAATGAATAATTTCTTGACCAGTCTGATACTAATATCCAGGTTTTGAAAATTTACTCTGTTGCAGACGTGATTTCTAAGCTTAATGTTCTGAGAGGCAGAGGCATGGCTTCAATGTACTCATGGTCTTGCAAGAGGTTAAACCAGTGGAGAATTTAATTTGTAGTTTACGTTTTAATTAATTTTATTTTCAGGACTTTTTTTATATGATTTGTCAATTTTCAATGCAGAAGCTACAAGAATGGGTTTGTGTGGCATGATCTCGGTGAGGATGACTTAATTTTTCCTATGCGTGGAAATGAATACGTTCTCAAGGGTTCTGAATTCTTCGAAGAAAGTAATTCAGGTCAGCAAGAAACTTGGTCCATAGTTGCAGCAAAGTCTATTTGACAGGTATGATACTCTTTTGAAATTTTGAGGGTACTCCAAAAAACAGTAAGGAAACTTATAATAAACTCTTAAAAAACTACTTGAAGTCTGAATTAAAATTTTCTGGAACCACTTTTAGAGATTTTTAGCAAATATAAAAAGTTCCTGCTAAAAATGTTAAAACTGATTTGAGGAATTTCAATAAGACACACAGGAAGTTATTGAAAACTGTTTTGACAAACTTTGGAAACCCTTTTGCATATCATTAGAAAAGAGATTTAACAAATTTTAAAAATTATATAGCTAAATTATTTTAAATTATAGGTTTACTCAATAATGGTATTTTGGTAAAGTTTAATTTAACTTGCCACTTACCATATTGGCATTCAAGAAATATTTTACACTACTTCTACTTAATTGGTTGGTCCTTGTTACTGGTTGCTATAGAAATTTCGATAATTTAATAAAAAAAATTATGCTGTCATGGGTGGATTGAATATACACCATTCACTTAAAATTTTAAATTAGGTGCTGCCATTTTCTAGTCATGCATTTGCAGTGAATGCAACAAAGATCTTCAAAGTTATTGTGACTAAATATATATTGAAATCAACAATTGTACAGTGATGGTTTAAATTTTAAACTTTGAGAGTTCTTGAATCCAATTGGCCTTATAAATTGATAATTTCTTATTTGTTTTCGTTGTTCTTTCTATAATAATGCACAAGTGATTCCTATTAGTTGTTTTCTTCTTTTTTCTTAAAGTTCTAATTAAGTATTTACTTTGATTCATTAAAGTATCAATTGAGATATTCATATAGGTTTGCCTTTTGTTTTACAAAAGTTTCTTACTTAGATTCCTGTGGGGTTTCTGATTTGATTTTTGATAGTTTTCTCGCTTCCTGTTTCCCTTATAACTTTTGGCCGTGTTTGCCAGTTCCGTTTACTGTATCATTTCTTGCTTCTACTTCCTATTCTGATAACTATATTCATGTCTATGAGTGAGAAATAATATTGAGAAATTGGTTTATGTATGACATCACTTTATATTTTTATTCTCACGTTTCTTGCTTCCATTTCTCTTATCATTTCCTGCTTTCACTTTCTATTTTGGTGGTTATGCTTAGTTTGTGTATATTCTTGGACAAAAGACCACATAATTTGTTACGTTAAACAGCTCTTTAATTATTAAGGAAAGCATGGAAAAATATCATAATATCGGGAGCCACATAATTGTCATTTGCACGCACCAAGAGAATGAAGAACTATATTTTTCTTTCTAACGCAAAAATGAAGAACTCCATTCAGTTAAGCCTGTCATACCGATTTGCTCTGCTGAGATGACCTTTTACAATGAAACATTATGGCCTGTTTGGTATCACATTGATACCGAGAAACCCTTTTCCCTGTTTGAAACTAGCAAAAGGGGAAGAAATGATTGGCTGTTGAAAACTAATTTTCAAAGATTTCTTTGCGAGACGTCCCATAGTGTCACGGGTTGCCACCTGTGGCACGTCTGGGGCCACGAAAGACCTTGGCGTGGGGCATGTCTGAGCATGGTTGGCTGGAGGCATGGCAATCTCATAATTTGTATTTTTTATATTTATTGGATTTATGAATTATGACTCCTCGAGGGGGTAGGATATTTCCTCATATCAGTTTAGAGATGGCTCAGATTGCTATTATAAGGGAGGTTTTGGTGTTGACTCTACCATCCCCTGGTGCTACCGAAATGGACAATACTTAAGTGAGTCCCCCAAGGGAGTGGGCGAGACTTGGGGGCTAGTTATGGCACGTGGCTGCAATCTTCATGCTAGTCAAATGATTACATGGGCGGCATTGTGTCCGATGAGATAGATGTTGGGCATTGGCATCGAGGATGGAGTTGTGACATTCGCATCTGCTATGTCGTATTCGTATCGTGGCGGAGCTTATGCTCATGACGGATTGGGCCTCGGTGTGCACACTTGCATGCTGTGTGTCTCGTGTGCACTTGTGCATTGGGTTCAAGCTTATGCACACGGTCGCTTGGTTTAGCTAGCATTGATGTCGCGAGGCATTATGTTGTGGGCTTAACAGTTGCTATTCGGTGGTGCCTATCCTTGCGGGCAACAACTTTGACGCAGGGGGTTACGAGCTTCATGGATGGAGGCGTCGTGCTTAACGGGTGATACTTAGCTTATGCGCATGTCCGGTTGTACATGGCTATCTTGCTTGTGTTACGAGAGGGACTAGCTCTAAGCACATTGCTTGTTATGTGTGCGTGCATTTAAGAACGGCGTTGCTATCGCCTATAGCTTGGGTAAGCTGTTTGGTTTGAGCATCGCAAGACGAAGCTTAACATGATGTGCGGGGCATTATGGATAGATCTTGGATGAGCGCATATTCTTATGCCTTGATGTTTGAGTTTAGCGGGACTATTGCTTGGTGCATAGTCCCCTCACGGATTAATTCCGCTGCGTATGATCATGGCGGGTCGTATTACTATCATGGGCTGACAGTACTGTCACGGGCTAGTAAGTCGGGCACCACACGGTGACAGTGATGTGATCCGCCGTAATCATACGCAACAGAATTAACTAGTGAGGTGACTATGCACCAAACAATAGTCCCGCCAAACTCAAATATCGAGGCATAAGAATATGCGCTCATCCAGGATCAATCCATAATGTCCCGCACATCATGTTAAGCTCCGTCCTCCGATACTCAAGCCAAACGGCTTACCCAAGCTATAGGGGATAGCAAAGCCGTTCTCAAATGCACGCACACACGACAAGCAATATGCTTAGCGCTAGTCCCTCTCGTAACACAAGCAAGATAGCCATGTGCAACTGGACATGCGCGTGAGCCAAGCATCACCCGTTAGGCATGACGCCTCCATCCATGAAGCTCTTAGCGCTCTGCGTTAAGGTTGTTGCCCGCAAGGATATGCACCACCGAATAAAAACCGTTAAGCCCACAACATAGTGCCCTGCGACACCAATGCTAGCCAAACCAAACGGCTGTGTGCACAAGCTTGAACTCAATGCGCAAGTGCGCAAGAGACACACAGCATGCAAGTGTGCACACTGAGGCCCAATCCGTCATGAGCATAAGTCCTGCCACGATACGAATGCGACATAGCTGGTGCGAATGTCACAACCCCATCCTCGATGCCAATGCCCAAAATCTGTCACACCGAACATAATGTCGCCCACACAGCCCCCTGACTAGCATGAGGATTGCAGTCGGCCCCCAAGTCTTGCCCACTCCCTTGGGGGACTTACTTGAGTGATGTCCCTTTCGGTAGCACTAGGGGGTGGTAGAGTCAATACCAGGACCCCCCTTATAATAGCATTCTGAGGCATCTCTAAACTAATATGAGGAAACATCCTACTCCCTCGAGGAGTCATAATTCATAAATCTAATAAATATAAAAAAAAATATAAATTACGAGATTGCCATGCCACCGACCAACTATGCTCAGACATGCCCCACGCCAAGGTCCTTTGCGGCCCCAGACGTGTCACGGGTGGCAACCCGTGACACAGATATCTAGAGACTTTTCAGGCAGGCTAGCCGGAAACTTGAAAAACTCTTGAAATGTTCTAAGAGATTTTTCCTTCTTTATAGTCTTCATTCTGTATTGAAGAAAAATAAATAACTTATCCATTTTGTAGCTTCCATTTTTCAAGTTATTGGGATGTTTGAAAGTGTGATTTGAAAACAATAGCAGATGCAAGGTTGGAAGGAATTCAGATTGTTGTTTCTATTCTATTCCTTCATTTTCTCAACAAGCAAAGGGAGGTTAACAACTTCATCACACAACAGCTAAAGGGTTGAAAACTTGGTTTTTTGGTTTCCAATTTGTTTTAGTCCTATAATAAATTTAAAATTGCAGAATCCAAAACAATTTCTAGAGCTAGCATCTTTGAGGAGTCATGATGATTCTGTCTTCTTCGAGCATGAATGAGAGGGAGATAGAGACAAAGCATTCTCAAGATGATGAGTTTTCTCCTCCAGTTCGACACCCTCATTCATCTGGTATGTCCCCAGAGTCCAGGGATGGGAAAAGTTCCCCTTGGAATGGTTGTCTAAGCTTGGCAAAGTACAAGGGTTACAAGAATGATGGTTTGGCTGATGCTTCCACTCAGACCGAGGAAAATGAAAGCAGAGCTAATAAAGTTTGAGAGACTTGCACAAGGGGTGTTTCAAAGGATGATGGGTCATTAGAACCTGAGAGCAATGAGTCTTGTCAAAACCGGCTTCCACATTTGAAAGAGACTTCTGGCATTTCTAGGGATTCAATTTCCCCTCCTACATCTTCATCTGGGGCTACTTTGTCAAGCGGGGAGACTGAGACCTTAGAATCACTGTTCCAAGATGATGCTAGTAAGATCAACAGCTTTAGGATAGTTGAAGAGGAGGAATTTAGAATGCCATCTAATACAAAGCTCAAGGCATTAAACATGCTAATGCAACTGATCTCTTGTGGGTCAATTTTAGTGAAACATCACAGTTTTGGCCTCATCCCTTCCTACAGGCCAAGGTTTTCACTTTCAAAATTTCCTTCTCCATTGTTCTCAACATCGTCGACATTGGGAGAGCTTGATTGTCTGACAGAAAACCCGAAGCTCATGGTTCTGAGGTTGGAAGATAAGGAATGCTTTAGTAGGAGATTGGTTGAGACAAGTATGTTTAAGGAAGGAGGAGATGGGTTTACTACTCTAAAACGATCATCTTCCTTCAATGCTGACAGATTAGTCTACTTTCAACACTTCATCTAGCATTATGAGTTGTCTTTACACCTTGCGTGTTATGTCACTATCTACTTGGTTGGGTTTAACAAGAGGAAGGATGGAGGCTGAACCAGCCATTTGGTAGGTAAAATGGGGGGAGGATGAAGCTACGACATACGTTAGCATGTCCACCAAAAAACAGGCAGACAAGGACAGAGAAAGATTCACTCCATTTTTAAGACACGTGAATTTACAAAATTATCGTTAATTTGTTTTGCTAATCTGTTGTTTCAGTAAGGGTATAATAGTGAATCAATTTGAAATCATACCCTCCCTCCTTCCCTTTCCACCCCACCAACAACTTGGAGAGATATCCCAATCCCTTCCCTTCCCTCCCACTTTCGATCACTCACACCAAACATAATGTTAGTTAAGAAAGAGTTCATAATGCAACTACGCAAACAGAAGTGTTTGTTAAGAAAAAGTTATGGTGCAACTATGTAGAATAAGTATTATAAAAATTACTAAAGCGCGAGAGTTTCTCATTTTGGCCAATTATACACTTAAGGAAACTAATAAAAAATGCTGCAATGCAATGGAAGGCAACCATAACAAAACCCATTGGCCGGTCATGTGACACAATTTTTTAACATGTTATTGGACCATTGAATTGATTAGCTTTCTTGAACATTAGAAAATTCTAGATTTAACATTTCAAACTAGGTTTCGAGACATATCTGTTTCCATTGTCTACTTCGATTAAGTTTATGGTGTGTATATCATTGCAATAATCACACAAGTATGATGTTGGTTAGGTTTTGTAGTCATTCACTATTGGTATCTACCAAGATATTCATCTAAATCTTGTGTTATTATTATGAGAACATGCGGCATACTGAGCATGCTCTGCCTTTAGTTTTAATGTTTTGAAATTAGATGGTTTAGTCAAGAGATATGCAATTGTTGAATGCAAAATGCTTCTTTGATTAGAACAATGTCAAGAGGATCAATTATTTCTGCCGGAATGAATTCGTTATGTATGTAAGGAGTCATTGAAAAATTGTATTTCTCATAGCATGAGGTCATAACCATAATTTATTATGGAATATCAAGAAGGGAGATGTGGACATTAATTAATAGTAGATTATTTATTGGCATGAAATCCTCTAGCTTTATATTTGCTACAAGTTCCACTTATTTCGAATGCTTTGGAAGAGAAAGTAGAGGGACTTTATGACCACAGTATACTCAAACGAATACCTAGTATTTTCTTGCATATGGGTATTAAGCTTCCATTTAAAGTTCTAATGGCTATGTTTGATGAGAAAGTGATGCCTATACATTGACAATTACTACATAGTGAAATGTTATGTGTTGGATTGAAGTAAAAAGTAAACGCATTCTTGAAAATTTTGTAATTGCACACGTGGATGAATGTCTATATATAAAAGTTTTTTGGAGGGGAAATTTTGTGTTTTTTTTTGTTTTTTGTTTTTTTTGTTTCTTTCTCTAGGGAGTCTTTAGTTGTGGGCTGTGTCCACCTTTCGACTAAACATTCTAGTGGACCTGCTCAAGTATGCTGTCACGTCTCGCTGTCCTCGATAATGAAAGTTAAAAATTAATTGGCAATGCAGTTGTAAGCAAATGGATTCAACTGCAGAGAAAGAGGAGACGACATCGGCATGTTCAAAGTGCATCCCACTGTCAATCGAGACTTCACTGAGCAAGCAACCTAGAAGTGAATCAATGAAATCCCCTGTTTCTGAGGGACCAAGGATCTCCTTTGATGGAGTAGACAGCTCACAAACCATAGCCCCTAGCATATCCAATGGCAGCAGTAGAAGAATCACAGAGCCTTCCTCAGGGAAGAAGCAATAAAAAAAACTAGATTCCTTTAGAGTAGAGAGGGCAAAAGTGACCAAAATAGAAGTAAGTTAAGTGCCAACTCCTCCCCGTTTCACGATAGACATTGTCCTAACAATGTGCCCCTTTTCAAGTTGGTTGAGATTTTTGTTTGACTTCCTCTTAGCAGGCTTGCTTCAGGAGCTTGGGTTATAATCCAATCCATGGCACCTTGGGACACTAATGGCAACTCTTTTTGAGCTTGATCAAAGGATGTTGGGGCTCTATGTAGGAAAGCATGTCCATTGTATACTATTTGAATCTTTTAAATTCCAAAGAAATGTGTGGAGAGATGGCTTTGTACATTTGAAAAGAGTAAAGAGTAGAAGAGCAAATCCCTTATTTTCCACAGGGGATCGGCGTACAGGTGTGTCGCAGTGAACTAGCCTTATGGGATTGTACTTTGGCGTAATGTAGTGGCAATATTAGCTTTGTGTGGCCCTGATTTCCTTTAATACAGTTTTTTTTTTTTTTGGATGCAGGGTGTTCAGGCTAATTTTTCTAACATAGTGGTTTTTTGAACTTGATTCATAACATAGGTGCTAATTTAACTTCATTTAGCATTTTAAGTTGAGTTCTATTTCAAAAAGTATTTTTATTAAAAACACGTTTTGAAATAATGTTTTTTCAAGTATTTTTTCTCTAACAAATAGCAAGTAAAAAGAAAAATACGAAGTGTGAAAATATATCAGCGTACAAAGTTATTTAAAAATGATATTTCAATTAGCATTTTTTCTCACTTAAAAAGGTCAATTGAAATGACATTTTTTCCCAGTAAAAAATGACATTGCAATTGGTGTTTATATGAGGAAATTAGCTCACCTTCATTATTTGTGAAGCAGTAGAACTAGCTTGAATAATTTCTAAATCAGGACTTCGACTGACGTATCGTCAACTCCCACACGTTACTCATATCATATCGGTATCTCTTATCAAGTTTCGCATTCTCCGAATCCTTTCTCTCTATTTTAGTATCCCAACGGCCACGTTCGCCTAACTTTGAAAACCTAAATTTCAAAATTTTAAAACTTGCATAACTTTCAAATTGAGATTTCGACTTACGTGCCGTCAACATGACATTAACAATGACATCGATAGTAGTGGACTGAACCTCTCTCTTTATCTCACCTACAAAACAACCTGTGTGGGTATGAGCTATATATCAATGTGCTCATAAAAATAATTAATACTCACGAAGATTGAATAACATATAATCAATGAATAATCCATTAATAGATAAACCACCACCACTGAAATGTAATATCTCCTGTGATGCAATATATGATACAACACAAATGAGCACGTAATTTAGATAACATTAGCCTAATATATCGATAACATGTTATCAAGGAATATCCACCGTGACTACCTTAGGTTAGCCCCACATTAGCTAAACCTCATTAGTGCAATGCAAATCATGCACACAATATGTGTTGTATACAAATATCACCTCATAATCAACCAATCACCATCAATATAGATAATAAGACGTTCAATATAATATGAATAAGAAGATCTTAAACTCCCCACCTTATATCACTCACAACCAAAATAATGTTACTCTTTAGGTTGGATCGAAGTGTCTTAAATCGCTTTTGCACCTAACACACACCACCATATCAAACTTATGAAGTATATACTATATCATAATTCAGTAAGTATCAATATGTGGAATGATACTCCCAATATTATACTAGAATACCATATAATTGTGCCAATGCATAACATGAGTATAAAACTTGAAAGTTGAAACATTAGTCCCTTAACATAGATTTACTCTTTGAATCACATTAACCTAAAAATAATGAATTTACATTCTAGATCAATTTTTTATGAAAATAGTTTTAAAGACCTTTAATTTTGATAGATCATGAGTCAAATATGCATTTCAGATAAAGAAATTATGTCTAATGAAAGATAGACTAAAATTCTTGAAAACAGTTTTGTTGATAGTAATTTTTTATCAACTTTAAATTGCAATATCTCTCAATTTACAAGGAGCTAGAGGTACAAGCTTTATATCAATAAAAATATCTATGAGTATAGTTTTCAACGCTTTAAACAGTACATCATTTTGAATTTTCTTGAGTGAGATACAACCATTTTACCAAAGTGCGCTATAGTTGTGGCCCGGGAGCGCCCCACTAGGCACCCCTTGGAGTGCCTTGGCACTCTCCTGGCAGCCCGTCGTGCTACTAGGTGCCCTTTAGGCGCGCCAGTGCAGCCTTCTCCCTCCTTGGTCTGAAATGCACTTTTAAAACATGGTTTAAATCTCCCATGCACTCCCAACACAACAACAAGTTCTCTTGAGGTTCAATATGAAGTTCTAAAGCCATAAACAAGTTCTTAACCACCAAAAACATGCACAACATAAGGATTCAAGGCTTTCTCCTTGGAAACCCTAAACACTTCCCCATACCTCACTTCAATTCAACCTCTATAGCATGAATTGTTATGCTACCATGCAACAATCAACAAATATGTAATGAACCAAACACAAACACGAGATTTCTCACTTTCAATATTGAAATCACAAAGTTTTCCTTTCAAATTCCTCCTCTTCTCTTCCCCCCCCCCCCCCCCAACACACCCCCCCACACCCCCCACACACACTACACACCCCCCCCCCCCCCCCCCCAGCAAGTTAGAGTTTTACATACAGTGGTTGTAAAGAAGAAGAATGACAAATGGAGAGTCTAAGTCAACTTCACCGACTTGAACAAAGCATGCTCTAAGGAACCTATACCTCTATCAAAGATTGACCAATAGGTGGATGCAAAACTACTAGGCAAGAGAGGATGAGCTTCATAGATGCATATCGAGGATACCACTAGATCCCCATGCATGGCGACGATCAAGGGAAGATAGCTTCTATCAGCTCAAGGGGCATATTCTGTTACAAAGTAATACCCTTCGGGCTCAAGAATGCTGGTGCTACTTACCAGTGAGTGATCATCAAGATTTTCAAGCAGTACATAGGCAACGTGGTGGAGGTTTACATAGACTATATGGTCGTCAAAAGCAAGATCGGTAAAGACCACCTTGGAAATTTGAAGGGAGTTTTTAACACCCTGAAGAAGTACAAGATGAGGTTGAATACCTCAAAGTGTATGTTCGGGGTTGGATTAGAAAAGTTTTTGGGATTTCTGGTCACTCATCGGGGAATTAAGGCTAACCTCGACTAGATTACTACCATCCAAAATATTTAGGCCCTAAAAAATGTTAAAGAGGTTCAGAAGCTGAAAAGACTGGCCGCCGCACTCAACCGCTTAATAAATCGATTTTCAGACAAGTGTCGATCATTCTTCCAACTATTGAAAAAGTGAGAGTGTTTTAGCTAGGGAGCAGATTATGATGCAACACTCGCCAACCTCAAAGTCTATCTGACCAAGCCTCCACTCCTATCAACCCCAATAAAAGATAAAGAGCTCTACCTGTACTTGGCTATTTCTGAACATGCGGTTAGTGTCGTGCTACTACGATAGTAAGAGAGGCAGCGCAAGCCAGTTTATTATATGAGCAAAACCCTCCTGGGGGCAGAGATGATTTATTTACCTTTGGAGAAGTTGGCTTTAGCCCTAGTAATGGCATCACGAAAACTAGTACATTACTTCAGGGCACACATGATCAATGTTTTAACAGACTATCAGCTGAAACCAGTTTTTCAAAAAGTATATTTCTCAAGGAGAGTAGCCAAGTGGGTAGTAGAGGTCGGCGAATTCGATATCAAATACCAACCCAGATTGGCAGTCAAGGGTCAGGTATTTGCTAATTTAATTACAGAATTTTCTGTTGAGTAGCCACAGGAAATAGGAGGGGCAGAAGTCGCTGAACTCCCACCTAATAATCCACAGATGGAGCCTTGGGAGGCTAATGACAATTGGAAGCTCTTTGTTAATGGAGCATTCAATGACAAAGGGGCAGGATCTAGCGTAGTGCTTATCACCCCTGATGGGATGGCCTTAGAACAAACCATCAAGTTAGAGTTCATCGCCTCTAACAACGACTCAGAATATGAGGTTCTACTCGTTAGGCTCTACCGAGCTATAGACTTGAGGATCCCCGAGCTAGCGATCTACTCAGACTCATAGCTGGTGGTGAATTAAATAAACGAATAGTACGTTACTAAGAAAGACAGAATGACCCAGTACTTGACAAAAGCTCAAGAGTTGAACAAAAATTTAAAGGGACCAAGTTGTACCATATCGGGCACGACAATAACGCTCATGCTAATGCATTAGCAATGCTCACAATAACCTTGAAGTCGAGATTAAAGAGAACAATTCATGTTGAGACCCTAGTTGTCTCAAACATTTATCTTGAAGAAGAACTCATGTTGGCTGTGGAAAGCTTGTGCCCATCCTGGATAGACCCGATCACTGCTTACCTTGACAAGGACGAGCCACCGAAAGATAAGAATGAGGCTAGAAAGATAAAGTATAAGGTGTTAAAGTACTGGTTGTGGCCTGGCAATCTTTATAGAAGATCTTTCATCGGCCCCTACTTCCACGGTGTTCATCTAGAGAAGGTACAGGAAATTCTCTATGAAATCCACGAAGGGATCTATAGGAGTCATGTAGGCAGAAGATAGATTGCCCACCGAGCTATCTCATAGGGGTACTGGTTGCATTATATGTAGAAGGATGCAGCCTAGTGTGTGCTGAAGTGCGAAAAATGCCAGAAGTTCTCACTATTGATCCATCAGCCTGCTGAGGACCTTAGTATAATCACCAACCCTTGGCCGTTTGCACAATGAGGACTGGATATAGTCAAGTCGTTACCTCAAGCTCCAAGGAATCAGAGATTTCCCATGGTTGCAATAGACTACTTCATTGAATGGATAGAGGTAGAGCCATTAGCCATAATACATGAAGTAGATGCAAAAAGATTCACCTGGAAAAACATCATTACAAGGTTTGGCACCAAAGGCGCTTATCTCGGACAACAGCACGTAGTTTGACGAAAATATATTTAGAGAATTCTACTCCGAGCTAGGAATAAAAAACTACTACTCAACCCCGGTCTACCCGCAATGCAATAGATAGACAAAAATCTACAACAAAATAGTACTGAACGGGATAAAGAAGAGGCTGCAGTATGCAAAGGAAAGGTGGGTTGAAGAGCACCCCAATATCATTTAGTCTTACAAAATTGCCTCGAGGAGGTTAACAGGAGAAACTCCCTTATTCTATGGCCTACGAGGTGGAGGCCGTGATTCCTCTTGAAATTAGATTGCCAACAATCAGGTTGGTTGTCTTTGACACGGGCTCCAACGAACAGACATTGGCTTAGGATTTTAATTTCGTCAAAGAAAAGAGAGAGGGTGTCTTGCTCAAGATTATTGCTTATCATTAGCAACTTAGCCGATCTTACAATAAACGGGTTCAGCCAAGAGCTTTTAAACCCAAATACCTCGTACTAAGAAAGATACTAGGGGTAACAAACAACGCTGCAATTGGAAAGCTTGGCCCCAACTAGGAATGCCCCTACAGAGTTACATCCTAAGTCGAGGTGGGGGCATACCTGTTAAAAACCGTGGAAGAAGGGCACCAATTACCCTGACCTTATAATGTGCAGAACTTGAAGAGATTTTACTAGTGACGACTTGGGTTGAAGTCATAATTTTTTAAAGTTTGAATGTAGAAGATTATAAATATTATACATCTTATTGACTACTATTTATAGAAATAAAGATTGAGTTTATCATATATACGATGTGCAAATAAACTTAAAATGGCCAAATCTATGAAAAATTAAGTCTTTTACACTTAGTCCTATCTAAGTCAGTGTAAGCACCCCATTTTTACCCGTTCGGCAACCTCTGGCCCGACCGGGCTCGGTTTCAAACACCACAGCACATGCAGGCTCAAGACAAACCTTTCAACCCTCAATCCAACCAACTGGTCACTTCTCGGGCTCACAAGGACCCACTGGAGCCATAAGCACCATCATTCCAGACAGTTTTCCAAATCGGGCGATTTTGAAAACCAACACCATTCAGGTAATTTCCCGGGATCGGGCGATCTCGGGGACCAACACCTCATTAAGTTCTAGACGGTTCATTTCTGGCACCTGCTAGCCCGCCAATGTAGAATGTTCGTCCTTTGATAGCTCTTCGAGACGGGCGTTCTCAGAGACCAACACCACCCTTCTAGGTAGCTTTTTGGGACTAGGCGTTCTCAGGAACCAACGCCACCACTACAGGTAGTTCTTTAAAGCCGGGCGTTCTTAGAGACCAATACCGCACATGTATTTTTCTGAGACCGGGCGATCTCGGGAACCAACACTTAGGTCAACACCGGCACCTGCTTGCCCGACTTGGTGAAAAATGACCCGATCGGGCTTTAGGCATCCAGGCACGTTTTGAGAAAGTTCAAAATCCCTTAAAACGATAAGTCCATCCTTAAAAAATGTTGTTAAACCATTAGGCGCCCCCCATACGCCATTTGGTCCAATTCCGGTCCTATTCCGGCTCACTCCGGTCAAAATAACCGTTTTGCCCCTGAACACCTCATTGCTGCACAAACCCCTCCAAACGGTAAAAGACTCTCCCAAAACCATCCCCGAACAACCCTACACGCTTAACACAACACACCAAACCATTCCTAACCATTTCCAGCCAATCTTGGTAAAATGACCATTTTGCCCCTAGCAATCCAAACATGCCCCGAAACAGCACCGGTCCTAGGATTTCGAGCAAAGGGTTTCACCATACACCCTTGTTTAACCCGAGGAGGACCCTGCGACATTAAATGCTCACGACTCGATAAAAGTTCCCTGGAGCGTCTCGCAGACGCTCCGCCTAAATTTTCTTTTTTTCCAATTTCCTAATCAAAACGCACTCTCAAACGACTTGAGAAATGCATAAATCTGGGAATTCCTAAAAGTATTTCTAGAGTACTTTCCATCGGTATGGTCCGATCAAAAAGATAGCTTCCCGAAAGCCTCGATCACACAACACGAAAATAACCACTTTTGAACACTCTCGGAGCGTATCACAGACGCTCCCCAAAAATGCTCTTTTATGCACACTTTTTGAGATGATATCTCGCATTTCCAAACACAATTCAAACTTTTTAAAAACATGAAAGTCCACGAGAAATCTCAAGAAAACACCGTGGGTGCAACTGATTACCCCGAAACCTTCTCGATTGGCTCAATTATCGAGGCAAAGTTTGGACGAACCTTCCCGGTGATGGAGCATATGCTACATGCGTTCAAATTTTGATCAGATCGATCAAATTTCGATCAACAGTCAAGATTTAACCAGTACACAGAGTGTCACGTGTCATTCTAACAATGGAATAATACCTGCGCATGTCCTACATGCGCCTGTTCCAGATTGCCTATAAATACTAGACTCCCCCTTTGCATATTCCATCTCAGAAATTAATGTGAAACTCTGCTGACATTGCTCCAGAATCTCAAATCCTTACATATATTCCACCCTTCCAACACTTAGGCTAGATTCCATCACCCTAAAGGCCATACACTTCACTTACTTAGCCTTATACACCACTAAACACTCCCTACCAGGCCTCTAAGCCTTCTTGAGATCATTCAAGCTCCAATCAAAATATCTATTAAAGACTACAAGTGTGTTGAAGGCAAAAGGTGGTATCCCTTTTACATTTGTGTTTTCCCCCACTCTTCTCTTCTCCTTCCTAGCCTACTTAGACTATTCTCTATTTTAATTCCCATCTATAACCCCCTATTCTTGTATGCTTGAGCCAAGATGGCTCTTAGATCATGCCTAGAGGAAAGCAAGTGAGAGCCACCGTGTAGGGGGACCTCTCGCTAGCCTACTTTGAGATGGTATGGCCTAGGAGCTCCTTGTTTATGTGGTGTAGCCTAAAAGCCTTATATGTGATCATGACCCCTTGCATATTACTATTTTGATCATGTCTTATGTGTTTGGCTTCATTTTTATGCTTATTGTCATGTTCTATAATGCTTATATTACCCTTAAACTCCATGTCATTTTCAAGCGCTATATTTCTTTCAAAAATTGTTCCAAGAGTTGGTTCCTTGAAGCTTAGGATGGGACTTTAGAAATCATGCCTTAGAAGATCCCCTACTAAACCCCTAACTCTCACTTTGACATCATGACATTTTAACTTACATAAGGGTTGCTTTCTAATTCTATAATTTCCAAAATTACCATTCCTTTAAGTGTAGTGGTTGGAATGGCCCCATGGAACCCTCTCTTGAGTGGTCTCCCTCTTGTTTGGTTATAAGAACCCTCTCTTAATGGGATGGTTCCCTTGGAAAATGATTTTCAAAATTCTTTGCCAAAGATGTTTTTCAAAAATCCACCCTCTCCACTTTGCCTTAAAAATGGTGTTTCAAAAGTTGTTATTATGTTGATTTTTGGAACCCCCATTCTTGTCAAGAAAATGGTCATAATGGACATAAGGGAGCCTTCCTTGGAATGGTCTCCAAGCACCACCCATACAAACCATTACTCTTGGCTAGAACCAAATTTTCATGGAAATGATTTTCAAAAGGATGGCCTATCAAAGTCCATTACATAATATGTCTTTCCAAAACTCTTTCCAAAAAGTGCATCAAGCAACATTTCAAAACCATCTTTCTACCTAGCCCTAAGTTAACTTGACCCTAGTTACCTAACCCTAGGTTAACTTGACACTAGTTGACCTACCCTACGTTAACTTGATCCTAGTTACCTAACCCTAGGTTAACTTGACACTAGTTGACTTACCCTACGTAAACTTGACCCTAGTTGTCCAACCCTAGGTTGACTTGACCCTAGTTCATTCACCTTAGGTTAACCTAACCCTAACCCTACCGTAGTTAGTTAACCCTAAGTCATCCTAACCTTCGGTTAACCCTATGTCACCTTAACCTTAGGTTAACCCAACCTTAGTTAGTTAACCATAGGTCATTTTAACCTTAGGTTAACCTAACTCAAGTTAGTTAAACTTAGGTCACCCCTAACCCTAGGCCAACCCAACCTAGGTTAGTATACTTCAAGGTTTCAACCTTGAACCCTTTTCTAAATGATCACTCAATTTCAAACTATTCTCATAACCTATTTTTTCAAAACCTCCTACTACTCTTGATTTCAAAAAACTAACTCCATAAACTCTTCAAATATTCTTACACTCCATCTTTAAGGCACTTCTAAAAATGTTTTCAAAAATATCACAAACCTAAGGTGTCCCTAGCCCTCTCATGGTTAGGGATTCCAAGGACAAGTGATAAATCAAGAACAACCTCTAAGGTTGTCCATTTCAGGATTCCAAACACTTAGCCATTTCCATAAACTACTTTCAAAAATTAATTCATCAAAACATTCTAAAATTATGCCTCCAAGGTTTTCAAAACAAGACTTCAAAAACACTTTCAAGTTCTCTTGAGTCATGCCAAAGCATTTTTTCAAAACTCCCTTAAGTTGATCCAAAAACATTTTCGAAACACTCCACCATCCAATTTCAAATCAAAACTTCCAAGACCACAAAGAGTCTTCAACTTCCAAGACCACAAAGAGTCTTCAACTTCCAAAACCTCCAAGTGTCTCAAACTTTTCCAAAGACCTCAAAGTGTCTTAAATTTTTTTAAAGACCCCAAAGTGTCTTCAAACCTTCCGAAGGCCCCAATGCACCTATTCTCCATCGGGCTCTTGCCCGAACTACGAATGACCTGATTCTCGCCAAATGAGATACTTAGGCAAGCTAAAATGGTGCAGTCATAACTTTTATTTCAACTCCAATCCCTTTTTTCAAAAATTTCAATCAATTCAAAGTTTCTATTCCAAACTCTTTCAAAACCCTCATATTTTCAAACTTCTTCCAAAAACTTGCATCATGCATCATCCTTTCGAAAAGTGATAACTAAACCCTGTTTTCAAAATTCTAAAGTGGATATTAAGTGGACAATGGTAACCGGTTATTCTAGTAAGTGAACAAAGGGTGATTAGACATGTAGATACCGAAAGGGCGGGGTAGGGTGATGATCTTAGGATATCTTTCTTACACGTAACCAACCCTCGAACCATAGATTTTTATTTTCAAATGACCAAAATAGAGTTATTTTTCAAAAGGGCTTAAATCTTTCCAAAGATTGTCAAACAACCTATTTTCTTAGAAACCCTCTCTTGAGGGAGCTTTCAAAACCTTTTCCAAAAAAAAAAAAAAAAACCCTAAGTTTAATTTTCGGATTAACGCTTAATTTTAGGTGCCCTAACTCACCTTAATCAAGTTAGGTGACGACTCCTATTTTTCTGAAAAGCCCTTAGTCAAACCGATTTTCAAACCTAGTCGCACTTGTCCTTCTAGGAGGACGAGTTCTAGTGACAGAGTTCCGTGCTTTTGGTCTCCGAGCCGAAAGGACCTTGGACACCTAAAAATCAGGCCGCGACAGTTAGGCAGGTCGACTCAAGAATGGCCAAATCTATAAAAAAAAACCTAAATGTTTTTCACTTAGTCCTGGCAAAGTCAGGCAGGTTGGCCCAAGAATAGACAAAACCAAATAAAACCAAGTATCTTTTCATTTATGTCCTGCTTAAGTTAAGCAAGTTGGCCTAAGGACGGTTAACCCTAAGTATTTTATACATAATCCTAACTAACTTTTTTAGGTTGGCCTAAAAGGACTCAGTACAAAGAAAGACTTAGACATGAAAAAGTAGATGTCTCACATTTATGGCAATTTGGAAAAAACTTGAATGATAAGGAAGTTCATTTGTAAATTCAAAAAATTCTTGTTTACATCCAAAAAGTTACAAAAAGGTCAAATGCCAAAAAAGAAAAAACACCCTAAAACTGCAAGGTTGGATTGGCAAGGAGGTTGGAGGAGTCAGGAATCACTTCAGTCGAAGCGTAGGCGATCTTAGCAATCTGTGAAGTTAGAGAGGCAGTATTACCAGCAGCAATTTCAGTAGCATCGGCGATCTGAACAATCTCTGAAGCTGGAGGGATAGTATTGACATCAATAAGATCAGTGGCATTAGCAACTTTAGTGATGCTGGCTTGCCCAGTTTGAAAGGAAGTCATTTCGGTATCTTCATGGATAGCTTCATCTGGGAGCAGCCAAGGGATGTCGTTCTAGAGTGGCGAGGTCAAAGCGACCTTCATTTCAGTGAGTGCAACCACCTAACCATCCTTGATGATCAAGTTCGTCATCCTAAAGATCTGCTGAATATAATTATCTCCAGCTTTTTTGAATCCTTCCTTAAAACTTGCCTCCTTCACAGATAGGAGCTCGGCCTTCATCTTTCCAATCTCCTCCTTGGCCTTATTAAGCTCTTAGTTCCTCTACGTCAACTCAACCAAGGCACATGCTATAGCTTCCTTGCCCTTTTTAAGCTCGGCCTTTACGTTAACTGCGACCTTCTTGTTAGCTCGGGCATGCTGTTTTAGAGCACCGTGATGTTGCTTCAATTCCTTCAACTCTTTATCTATTGCTACAAAGCGGGATATAGCGTTGTAGGCCTAGAAAGCAGCCTACAAACACAAACACATGGTTAGAATATGATATGGAAAACCAAAAGGGGAAAAGAACTAAAGAAATCGGCAGGCACACTCACCAATAGACAATTATGTTCTGTTTTCATGAAGATCTTGGGATTGGTTGTCTACCCCAGCATTTTTTGGTCTCGAGGTAAGATAACTTCTTTGACCAGGCCCAGCATAACAGAAGGTCAACAAGACCAGAGTCAAGCATGGTTATAGGACATGTGCCAGCCACCGGTTGGAGCACGATCTTAGACACCGTGCCTAGTATTTAGCTCAACCAACCCTGACCTGGCCCATTGAGTTCTAGGCATCCTTGGTACATCTCCTTCTACTGGTCTCTTAGATGTCAATCTCTCCTTTGACGGTACGCTAGCTCCATCTTTAGCTTCAAAGGTGGCTAGTGGCAAAGGCACGAGCGACTGAGTCATGTCGAACTTGACTGTGGACGCTTGGGCAGCTCTCACCTTCCTCCCAGTAATCACGGCCGCCAAGTTTTGTATCTGCATGTCACCCAACTCCTCCTAAGGATGCCAATGGACAAGGGCGTGGCAGAGATTGAGATCTCCATCCCCACTTGAATGGAGGCGGGGATCTCCATCCCCACCTCTATGGGTACAAGGTTGTCTCCACCCCCGCCTTGAGCTCGAGCTCGAGCCCGAGCCCAAGCCCAAATGTTTTCACCATTTAATTTGTTTACAATCTACTAATTTTCAAAATTTATTCCACATCAAAATTTATTTTTTATGTTTACCAAAATTTTAAAACAATGAAAATAGTATTCTTGTCAAACCTTGCTATTCTTGTCTAACCTTTTGTTTAACAATTTTAAAAGAAGTTTCTACCATTTGTTATTCTTGTCTAATCTTGTATCACTAACACAAATTCTTTTTTTTACCATTCCACCTTGCCAAAATACTTCTACAGCAACAGAAACTAATGCTTTCATAATGGTTTAGCTTGGATTTTTATTTTAAAAAATTGCCTGTATAAAAATTACCTATATAAAAATAAAAAATAAAAAAATTTAAAGCGGGGAAACGAGGCGGGGAGGTGCAAGGTGGGGGGAAACCATGGTCCCCACCTCCATCCCCGTTTGGAATCATCCATACCATCCCCAAACGGAGTGGGTTCGATTGGATCTCTATTTTTTCTTGGTCCACTGCCATCCCTAGCTTCTCCTCCATCTCAGAGCTCGAGTAGACTTATTGCCTGAACTGGTGAGTGAGTCGGTGGTCTAAAACCACTTCCGGAGTAGAGGTCGAGGACGATATTGATGATGAAACGAGGCTTGAACTGGGCTCGTCCTCCTTGTCAGGGACGTTTGAGGCGAAGCATGGTTGGATGACGATGACTCCTCAACGGCACCAGTTTCTCCTTCCACCTCAGCTAGAGTAGTGGCAACTATGACTCGGCTTGAATTATGAATATAGGGGATTGCAATACCCTCTGGGATGTTCTCAAAGTCCTGACTTCCCCTTGCGCCTTTAGTGTAGCGATGACGTCGACTGAGACACCTTCGGTTGCTAAGAATGACTGGTAGCATATTGGGTATTATAAAAGAATATGAGCAACTCTATTGACTCCCCATTATGGGCGTTCTCCTTTGTAAGTCCAAACTCTTTTTGGTAACGGCAAATTAACCCCGAGATGCTTGTACTGGTTCTTATGCTTAGTATGCTCAACTGGAAAAGGAAGGAGTGCAAGTGTTAAATCAGCAGAGAAAGTAAGAACTGTAACTAAGAAGAAAGTCACGACATTCTAAATATGGACCTGGGCCTCGGGCTCTCTAGGGCAACGCCAAGAAGGTTGCTTAGCCTCGGGGACATCCTCGTATTCCTAGGGGCCCGAGATCTACACCATGACATCGTCCACTCCCTTTCCCGCATTAGGAAAGATATGGATGATCTCGTTATTCTTCTGTTTGGAATGAAAATAGTACTTTTGATAGCCGTTGCCAACTCTCACAGGTGTATAGTAGTACACAAACTTGTTGATGCCTATTTCCACCCTAATAATGTGATTAAACTCTACTATACCCATCACTATCCTAAAGACGTTGGATGCTAACTAGGCAGGGCACAAAGAGTAATGCCAGAGGAACCGAAGCAGAAATGGGTGAAGAGGGAATCTAACGCCACCTTCTATTATGGCTATCAAAGGGAAAGCTATTTCTTTGTTCGACTCGTACAAACAAAAATTGTCAGAGTGGCCAATTTGATATCAAGTCCCAACGAGAATTGATAACTTGCATTAAAAGCAGCGATGGCCCTGGGAGTAATAAGCATGTTCCTAAGTCGTGCAACCATTACCACATGGTCAATAGTGTGAATGTGCAAACAGAAGGGTTGGGTAGAGTCTTGAACACTTACGAAAAGAAGGTCCACGCTCTCTCAGTAGTTATCTCTTCAAATCTAAGGAGAGCAATACTTTGGCGAGGTGGGTTCTTATAGGGGAGCTCGTCGTCGTTTTGGAACCCTAGGAACGGCTGCATCATCATGTCCAAACTAAGAGGTCACCTCAGCACTTAATAAAAACCTACCTTTTAGCAGTCGAGCAAGTTAGGAAGTGCCACGTGGAGTGAGAACTGCAAAGGGTGCCTAATGACAGCCCACGATCAAGTCACGAAGCAACGTGCATATACAACCCTTGTCCCCCGAGCTCGGCCAAACAGGGCGCAAGGGATGGGAGGCAATTGTGGGCCAAATTACGCAGAAAGTCTAGAGGATAAATATGCTAGGCCCAATCTAAAGAGGATATGCTAAGCAAGGTGAATTGAGCCCAATAAGACAGGTCCAATGGCAAGAGTCCCAGGTCAACCTGGACTAGGACACTTAAAAGATAAGTCCAAATCTATCTTAAACCGGCCTAAAAATGATTGACTCTTAAAAGGAGAATGAATACCATTTCTAGAAGGAATGGGTCTCCGAAACCTATAAATACACCATGCCACTAAGAAGTAAGGTACGCTCACTTGAGCTAGTGCATAGTATTTTTGTTCAATTCATTGAAATTAAGCTTGCCTAACTTAATTATCAAAGTGTCATCGGTCCAAAGAGAGTCAACGGATTCTCACTGTTCTTGTTCTTGTAGATTGCTTAGAGCTCGTTAAGTTGGTTGGCGGAGCAGATCAGATCTTCTTAAGAATCCCACGTACAGTATCCATTTTCTCTAACTACTATTTTTCTTTTTCTTATTCTTTTTTTTTTTCCAATCGTTTGGGTATGGACTCAAATTACTCTATGAACTTATTTATTTATTTATTTATATTATTGACATTAAATGGCTTTACAAACACATAATTTATTTTTGTATAATTTGTTGGATCACTAGTAAAATAGGAGTCTCAAATAAATTTTAAAGCATATATATCTTAATGAAGTCAATATTAGGGATGCAAGGTAATAGCCATTGTAACTCCACTGTGTAAAAAAAGACTAGATTTTTTATGAAGACTATATTTTTTTTTTTTTATCTTTTTTGAGTTAAAATGCCATAACTTTTATTAACAAAAACAAGATATAAGGAGAAATGTGACATTGAAATCAATAAGAAAATATAGAAGTTATAACAAGTGACATAAGCGCACATTAGGAAAAATTTATAAAGTGGTCTGTTTAGAATGAGGACATAAATGAGGGAAAAAAGGACAATAGTGAGGAGTGCTGAAACTAAGAGGGCACAAATGAATATACATGAAATAAAAAGAACAAAAATGAGATTTTTCGTGCGTATCTCATGGGACCATCACTTTAATGGGGTGCCACCATACTACATAAATTTGTCCCACATCTACCATCAATCTTATAGTAATGCATAAAAGCAGCTGTGTCATTGTATTTATCAATTTTTTTAAATACCATTTATTTAACAATTACAAGCATTATGAGGCTATATATAGGTGGAGAGACTATTCATTTATTGCCTTTTCCAAGCTGGTCCAATTGATGCTATGATGGGCAAAACAATCTGATGTCCAAAGACAGTTTTAATTCCTAAAGTTAATATAGTTCAGAGGACAGCAATAGAGGTCATTAAAATTGCTGTCTTTAGAAGTCTTTACAAGATTGGTTGCTTGATCAACTACTAAGGCAAATTAGAGCTATAAAGAAAATAGAAGAAAACAGAGAAAAAAGATAGGGTGGCTTAAGTTTCAAAATCAGTGGTCTTGAAACTAGATTGGGATTCAGACGCCAATAAGAAACAAGATTGGGATTCAGAAGCCAATAAGAATATACTTCTGTGCAGACTACAGGGGGATTGTAATCCATTGGTAGAAAAATTAGGTAAATACAACCAAATTAGAGAGCCGAAAAGTTGGTTAAAACTAATTCTGCCTAAGGAGTTTAATTGAAAACCTAACCAATTCCCATCGGCTAAAACTAAATCGCCTGATTCTGACAATGTCAGTGTTCGCGGTTGATGTGAAAAATATGAGCTATTGCTGATTGTAGAGGATATATATATATATATATACATATACACACGTATATACACATACATGTGTGAGATAGTATATTAGTGAACATTTGAAGGTTATAGCAAAACATAGATGGAGTCCCTCACTGTTGAGCTTTATTGGAAGTGCTATTAGCAGCATCAGTAGAAGGGTATTGCTTCAAGTAATTCAACCAAATTATCCTTCAAAACCATCAATGCTACTTTATTTCATTAGCAATATCAGAATTTATGTTGCTTATCCAAAGTTAGGGAGATGAACATTTGGTTACTTCTTGCATAGATTTACATATGAAAGTGTTAAAAAAAAATAACAAAAAGAGGCAACTACGAAAGGATTTGTACACGTGAAGGGCAATTAGTACTGAATTTGAATGACAAACAGGCCCTCTACTTTGGACATGATCTTCTTCTGTTTGATGATGTAAAGCAATGTTTCTCGGCCATGGAAACAATCGTTAGTTCGTGTTAAAAATCTTTTGATCAACCAGCAGTCATCTCACCATCTCAGCCATCCTTGACGGGCATGAAGAAGCCGAGCCTCCTTGTATCTGCCTGGTATTGTAGGACTTGCATCCCAGGCATTTGTGTGCCACAATGTGGAAATGAACTTGGGATGTTTCTCCACAATCGTTGCAGAGGATCCATACCTAAGTATATGCAAATTAAGTCTCATGTTAACGGTATACGTACACCAATCATCGTATATCGACAAAAAAGATTGCTCATTTTGCTTGTTTGTAAGCTACATTACTTACCTTCTTGTTTTGGTAGGTTTCTGGCATTGGAGTTGAAGCAACCTGCATTTACACATTCCTTAGTATTAGCAAAGCATTTTGTGGAAACAATTCCCAAAAAAGGGTAAAAAAAAGAGTACTACATAAATACCTCTCGATCAAGCTTTTCCCACAAATTGGACATATCACAGATGGATTTTGAGCAAACCGGGCATGAATATCTGCAAAGTTCATCAAAAAGTTAGAATGCAGTTACCAAACTTCTGACAGAAGGAGACTTGAAAGGAAAATGAAAGCGGATGGAAGCAGTTTTTTATTTCACATTGTGAGTTCTTACCTGAAATGTAGCTCCATTTCTTTCACGCACTCCAAATGTATCGTGTGCCCACATGGTAAGACAGTTATATCTTTCATCGTATCAAATAAAAACTGCAGATTGTAACATCCCTTTGAGAATCAACACATTTCTTTAAATTTATGTTCAGTGAATTGAACTATGTTCTAGTTTTCATTTACCTCAAAGCAAACAGGACAATTATGGTGCATTGCTCTTTCCACACAGTGGTGGGCATCCTTGATCAAATTTGAGTAGCAACATCCTGGACCATAACGGTGAAGCTCTCCGAAAGTCAGTTATTGGGAATAAAACATTGCCCTTTACTAGCAATTACAGAAATAGGAGATTAGCTTAATCTTACCACACTTGTTGCAGTGGAAGAAATTTTCCTTGCCTCCAGTTCTGCAAAAGGAAACACATTGAAGTTGAGTTCCAACAATCCTACGACTGAGCTTTTAAATAACATACGCATTGGAACACAGATGCTAATGACAGAACACGGCCATAATTTCAGGAAAAAGATAGTTGCAGTTGCAAATAACCAGCAAATATTCGTCATATAAACAAATTGGAATATGCAACGAAATTGGTCCGTGTTTGATAAATAGGAGAATTGGATAAAACTAGGAAGGTGCCTACGTTCTGTGTATTGAATTGAAAATAAATGGAAGTATAAAAGAGAAGTGGTGCTGAGAATTTAACCTGCAGATTCCACATTCATCACAATGGTATTGGTTCTTCGAAACCTGATATGCACAACCTTCTTTAAGTACTTTTAAGTAGATTTAGCAACTAAAAATTTGGAGAAGAACAAGTAACAGATACAATAGAAGGCTTACATCATCGTCGAAGAATTTGCATTTTGGGCAGAAGTACTTCCCCATGCAAACCCCACAACTAATGCAATTTTGTTGAACCTGAGAAGAGAAAACAGCACAAGAGGATTAAAAACCACATAAAAAATTTATCTTCAACTTATTTTGACATTTTAATGTAATGTTTTGGAAACTTACATCTTGTTCTGTGCCACATAGGGAACATATGACCTGAAAAGCACAAAAAATGGGAAAAACTAAGAAACATAAAAGAATTTTTTTTTTAATTAGCAGTGGAGATAAACCTAATTTACCTGAAACTGAAATCAATTGTTGATGGATATAACAAAAAGCATGGGCAGCTAGAACAGGGAATTTTCAATATTTTGTCTCTGTCCACAAAGTTATCCAAGCCTATAGATTGGAAGCTTATCTCAGACAAATTGGGCAGTCATATGAGACCACCGACCATGAAATTATCTTCCTGAAGTATATTTATCTTTAAAAGTAGCCTGCTTCTTTTCCCCTTTTCTATCTTTTCTACATTTATCTTTGAACATGGTCCAGGCACCCTTTTTTGAATACTATGTGGTCCAAAGTCACTCCCACAATACATATATAGGTGACTTTCAGCTAGACGTGCTGCAGTTTTGGATATCGACAGCACACTTTCTTGATTTTAAAATAGGCAGATAAATTTTTTGTCATTTCAAAAATAGCAGTTAGACCACTTGTAAGAATACTCTATGGGTATATTATCTTTTTGACCATGTTGATCATATAAAATATATTTATGTCTTTACACACATTCTCTCGCTCTCTCTCTCTCTCTCTCTCTCTCTCTCTCTCACACACACATTGTAAGAGTAACAATAATACCAACAAAATAATTTACACAATCAAATTTTATTAAACAAAAATATCTTATTATTAGAAAAAACAAATATTATTAAACAAAAATTACATATTACGAAAAATGTAAAAAATTCTAAAAAAATTATTTTTTTTAACAAAGGCACATATTAAATATTGAAACACAACAGGGAGATAAAAAAAACCCCAAATATTTTTTTTAAAACAAAACAACAATGTAAATCATAACATAAAAAGTAATTCAATGAAATTATATTAATTATATAGGTGAAGGACCCACCCAAATCAGTACGAGTTTTTGTCAATAAAAGGAAATAAATTGGGTGGGTCCCTCACCTATATAATTAATATAATTGCATTAAACTACTTTTTATGTTAAGATTTAAATTATGATTTTTTTTTTTAAAAAATATTTGGAATTTTTTTTGTCTTCCTGTTGTGTTTTAATGTTTAATATGTGTTTTTGTTAAAAAAAATAATTTTTTAGAATTTTTTACATTTTTCGTAATATGTAATTTTTGTTTAATGATATTTGTTTTTTCTAATAATAAGATATTTTTGTTTAATAAAATTTGATTTTGTAAATTATTTAGTTCGTATTATTGTTGTTCTTACAAAATGTGTGTTTGTTTGTGAGAGAGAGAGAGAGTGTGTAAGGGCATAAATGTCTTTTTTATGATTAACATGGTCAAAAAGATAATATACTTCACGAAATATTCTTACATGGGGTCTTTTTAAAGCTAAAAAGTCTGGCTGTCGATATTCAAAATCACAAGGTGAAATTCATCCTACATATATTCCCAGTTCTCTCTCTCTCTGTCTCTCTCTATGACAAAAATAAACATTCTAATTCACATTTAAAATTTCGTGCTTATATAATTAAATACTTACAAAATGTAAATGTATATATAATCAAAGTATACCACTTTAACTTCATGGCGTGGGATATCATGCCGATGAAGAGGATCGATGTCCAGTGTGTTCTGTCCATTTTCAATCATACGGAGAAAAGAAACAATTAGCAGCTAAGAATTATTGAATCAAATCAAATCCTAATTGAAAAGAAAAACAGATAAGGGAAAGTCCAAACAAAAGAATGAAGATGACACCTTTGCTTCATTATGGCAATGCCTGCAATCAAAGATCTCATCACAACATGGGGCTCTGATCTTGCATCTCCTCCTATAATGCGTGCACCTAACACAAACCCACCAAGAAAATTTGAGTAAAAAAAAGTCCAAATCCAAACCGAAAAGACATCAAATTCGAAGAGAAGTACCCGAAATTTCCAGAACCAAGCTCCATTAGAGACTCATCTTTGATGAATAACTCCGACCCATTAGAGGATGGTTGATGCTCTGATTCACTCCCCATTCTTTCCCAATTTTGACAAGCTTCAAGCTTTAATTTCTTCTTTTTATCTGCAACTATATTCCCAACAAACCCACTTCAACAACTATTGCAATATAAGAGAAACATCAGTAGAACAAAACAGGGAAGAAAAAAAAAAAAGAAGATTGGACCACCTCAAAATCAGAACAACAATCAACTCTAACAGCAAACGGGCTTATTAAAGATACATATAGATATAAGTATACATAGACATGCTGGCCTACGTGAAATTAATCATTGGAGTATTTTATATTAGTGGTGTGTTTGTACAAGAAAAAAAGCTAAGGGCTGACCAAGCTACAGATCAGAGTTTAAACATTGAAACCTGTTCTCTGATGTACTTGTTTACATATACACATAATATATGTAATGATTATGATAAAAATGGAAGGGCGTGTTAATAGGTAATGTGTATGCCTTACCGAGGGATCTTCACGGACTCAGATTGTGAGAGAGAGAGAGAGAGAGAGAGAGAGCTCACTGGTTCTCACAGCTGTAAGGACCGGAGACGATGGAGGCATACCCTTTTTTATATGGCGGGAAAACAACGGGCTGTTGGGGTGGGGTTGGTGTGTTGTTTACGCTTATTAAATTACAATAGAGCCAGGGAGGTTTACAAATCCCACCCTCCGTTTGGCAATGGTGTGCTACACGTACGCTGTATTAAATTTGTATACTTTTGGCAAAAGGGAAATGCTCTCTCCAAAAAAAAAAAAAACAAAAAACTTGTATAAAGGTGAATACCGGTATGAGTCGCGCCTGTTCAGCAGATGTCGGCTAATGCATTATATCTCAATTGAAAAAAAAGTTCAGTGATAAAGTAGTACCAATTATTTAGTACACATCCATATTAAATTAGAAAATAGAGTATTTTATTACATTAGCAATAGAAATTTGTAATTAATGAAGAAACTTTTAATTCAATAAATATTATGTGACAAAATTTTAAGGTTATAAATCTAGCTTGAGACCCATAAGCCGCTTGAGCCTGACTTGAGCCCGGCCCGAACACTTTATGAGAGGGTCTAGGCCCTTTCTAGAAGCTCGAGTCCAATCCCGACGGAACTATAATCATGACATTTTATTGATATAATATCATAAATTAATAAAAACAAATTTACATTACGGTATTTCAAAAAGTCATTATCAGTAAGAATGTTTGGAAGTGTTACCTCAATTATAGACAATTCAAATACATAAAATTACTATCCCGATAACTTTTATTCATTCAGTGACCGCCTCGTCAAAATAAAAAATGAGAGTTTCCTTTCATCCGGCCCAAGTAGGTACTTATTTAACGTGATTTGATTAATTTTTTATACCATGTTCATGTCAACACCGTTAGATACAGTCAGTCGGTAATTAACCCTTAAAACTTCTTTTCAAGTTGCCCGGAAAAAATAAAAAAAATAAATGAAAAATAAGGATGTAAATGTTAAGTGGTGATGCCACGCGCCAAGAACAGCGGGGTTTCTCCTGCTGGGCCAGAACATCGGATTAGTGAAACAGCTGGCGGCCGCTGGACAGCGCGTCCCTTTTTCGGGAACGTCGTTGGACTTTCAACGACGCAGACTCTCTTTAATCTCAATCCGCGGGGCGGACAGACTCGAAAAGTGGATAGGCTCGCAGAAATCCACTGACGAGGCACCACGTCATCGCCTACTAAAACAAATTTGTCCATTTCTACCCCATGGCTGACATGTCAGATTCCGCAAACGAATGAAACGTGTAGGAAAACAAAGTGGTGTGACAGAGCATTGTCGGATTTGCCAAGTCAGCATGTATGTAGGACCCTCTCCATTCATGGGCTCCCCATTACCCTTTAGGTGTGCGGGCCTAGGAAGGTTACACTTAGACCACAACAGATGGGACAAGGCCACATCCACATCGCATTGTGGGATTTGCCAAGTCAGCCTGTATGGCCCTTTCCATTCATGGGCTCAAGAGGAGGAGGAGGATGAGAGACCCCACAATCACTTTTGGACCAAACCCATTTAAGGGTAGGCCCATAACACAGGCCTATAATCTTCAGGAGTGTGGGCCTAGGTAGGTTAGCCACAATACAGGGAAAAATGAGTCTCCATCCACGTAAAGAAGGACTAGGAAGGCTTTTTTTACATGATTGGCTTTGTTCCGAAACTTACTGTAACCATCCGTGCAACGAAGATAGCCCATTTTACTAAGCCCATTTTCCAGATGGTCTTTACCCCGGTTGTCTAGGTCAAGCTGGCAGTTTTTAGGACAGTCATCAAATTCTGACATAATCTCAGCTAGCTATTAGGCACATTAAGTAATGAGATCGTCAAAGTCTCTCTTTTTGCAAGATGAAGGAACTCGTTTAATTAGCAAACATCAAACTCCACACCTGCCAACGTAGGTGTTACTAATTCTTGCTATGATGTTAGTTTGAATCAAGTAGGCTTGTTCAAGCTCTCTCATTATTTATAAGATTTAAAATTTTTTAGCCTAATTAAATTAATGAATTGGCTTAAAAATTATATTTGAAGTTTGATCTAGCCCGGAGTTCATACAAAATAATATATTTTAATATATTTATATTTTATTTTATTTAACATTATTTTTGTAGAAAAATATGTATTAAAATTTTGTTTAGGTTGAATGGGCAAGTTTTAAAATCTAGTTTTTATTTTGGACGGACTTGAATTTATTTTTAGGTTAAATGAAAAAATATTGAGTGTAAACGCAACCCAGCCTAACAAATGTCCACCATTAAAAATCAGGTGAATTGCACTTGAAGTTGCACAGTCCAAATACTTGATTTTGCAAGGGCCAACGGGTAATAAGTAGCTGGTCTCCAGTTTTTTCTTTTCTATTTTTATTTTTTTTGGTTTTACATTGTCAGAACTAAGAATTTTGCTAAGGGGCCAAGGTATAAAATTTTTGAATCTTGGAGGGCTAAACATAAAATCTTTTAAATTTTGGAAGACCGATATGTAATTTTTATAGATACACAAAATTTATCAAACTTAATAGAATTTTATCAAGACAATGCCCTTACTATCTAAGGGTGGTTCTATCACTAGTTGAACAAAACTTTCTGTGATTCAAATTTAGCTTCAATGCATTTTGAACCCTTCACTGAATTTGTCTTAGGCTATGTTTGGAATCTAAATTTATCAAGAGAAAGTAAAAAAAAAAAATAACAAAATGAAAGAGAATTTTTGTTCTTTTTTTTTTATCACTAAATCTTTGATTTAAACACAGCTTTAAGAGTCTTAATTTAGAATTATAATCAGGAGTTGAGGAGATGGGGGTTGTGGCTCCCCTCCCCCAACTTTCCAATTATGTACACAGCCATCCATTTGAAACACAAATAATATGTGACTATGTGGTAGCTTTTTCATATGATGGCCTCCCAAATAGGAGAGATTATTCTAGATTATCGTCACAAAAAATTATTTTTGTCATAATTTTTATATTGGTACTAGATCTTATATAAAAAATTTTATACCAAATTACAATGCAGGTAACATGTATGTGAACGTCATTTTGATGTTTCCCCCAAATACATCTGCGAACTTTGTAGACAGTGGTCAAACAACGACTTCAGAGTTTTAAGCATGAAGAACCAAAAGTTCATTCTTTTAACTAATTTGTTTATTCTAAAGAAACAACTCGTGTTATTGGCCATCAAAGTGTCGCTCAATAAATTGATGTGTTTAAAGACACGTGGAGTTAACCCATTTTAGAGATACTTTTGTACGCAATTTTCTATTATGACACATATCTACTTTTTGTTACTATGTGAAAATAATCTCATTTCAAAATTTTTTTTTTCTTTCAGAGATTTGGCCTTCTCCTCCACCACAAAGCTTGTTACGATCTTCACCTTTCTGAGTCATGTCGTTTTGTAATTGTTAAAATTGTTATACTTCAACGAAAATAGAGTTAATTGGGTGTCGAAAAGCTCTTCGGCAGGGGCTAACAATTAACTGGGAGAGAATATGAAAGACCAAAAGTATTGGAGTTAGTGATTCCACTTAAAAGTCTTGACACCAAAGCACATGTAGTATTGGAGTTTCTTTGCAAAACACTAGGTGAGAGATATGAGCCATAGTTGCCAATTGTAAAATGAAAACATGAAACAATATGAACATAGTCCAAAAATATTACTGGATAGGTGATATAAGAATAAATGGATATGTACAAAAAAAATATATTATTATGCGTAAAGCATTATAATACTTTTATGCTCAATTAAAATTTTAATGCTAAAATAAAATTTAAAGAAATTCGTAATAACAATTAAGTTCTGAAGTATATTTTTATTTTGAAATAGCAGCAAAGTTTGATAATGTAAAGAACTTTTGATTGTCCATTTTTACGCCTTATCAAACAATGTAAATGACATTTCTTTTAATAAAATAATAGTAGCAAATAAAATGGTCCATCGTTTGATTACATATGTATGAAAACACAATAATTCTTTACATTATCAAGCTTCGCTGAGATTATTCTAACAATGTAAAATGTTATTTTTATCAAATAATACTTCTTAATTTTTTTAATCAAACAACGGTCCATTTGGAAATAGTAGAAAAAAGTTTGATAATGTGAAGAAAGAAATTTCTTTACATCATCAAACAATGCTGTGGATAATGGTTGATTTTTATGGTATAAAATTAAGTTTTGGGAGCATGAAAAATAGTAAAGTACACAAAGCGCATTTTCAAGAAGTTTTCTAAAGATTTTCAAAGTGTTTTTTTGATAAGTTTCTCTACATTGTTCTTGAACTTTTGAAAAATATTCTCAAATTTTTTGTTAAAATTCCATGAGAATTTCATTTTAGGTCCTGAAATGATTTTTCCCTTCCAGTAAAGTTTCCTACACTAGCCATGGTTTGATAAAAGGCAGAGCTTAAGCAAAGGCTCCCCTGGGCTATGTTAAACAAGCCGAAAAAAAAAAATGTACCTAAACTTTTAGCACAACTTAGCTATTGCACACGCTTTTATTTCTTAGCCCACTCTAGTCTAGCCCAAATCCAGCTTAAACCATAATACTTAAAAAAAAAATATCTTCGTTGAGTTAGTCGGGTGAGAGAGGATACGAAACAAATGATGGAAGGGTTTTCATCGTTCGGTTGTTGTAAAAGCTGAAAGAATCAATCAAAGAACCGTAAAATCTTAAAAGACAAACCGAAGAAAGAGATTGGATGTTGTTGGTGGGCATTGCCCTATACTTTAATCTCTCCAACAAAAAAGGCAAACCCATACTGCTTTCTCTTTTTTTACTTATTTATAATATGTACATTTAACAATGCATAGATATATATATATATATATATTCTGCATGTACATAATTGTCTACATATATACAGTCATCATTGGGTAAATAAATTTTTTTATTAGTTTATTAACTCTAAACAATTTATATTTATTTATATTGAAAGAGAACTTTATGAAAATATCAATTCAGATTCAATAATAAATTATTTTTATATTATGAAAAATCGTAAGACACAATTTTAATAGTATTTTTTTTGGTATTTATTTTTTAACATTTACATATTTAATTACAAGTATGTGATAAATAAATTATAAACTCGCTTGATTTATAAATTTTTTACATAAATCTATTTTATAATTTTTTTATAGTTTATTATATCTTAACTTATAGCTCAGGGTAAATTAAATTTTTGACTTTGCCCTTGGTTTGATCACCATCATCCGTAACCTTATATATTTATAATCACAAGTAAATAAATCAATAATATAAAAGCATGAAGTAAAAACTGAGAGTTGAACAAAAGTGTTACTAATTACATATATCTTTTTTAAAAGATGAATACTAATTTTATAAAAAAAAATTTACAAAAAAATTTTTTAAAATAATATAATAATTAATATTTTTATAATTAAAAATCACTATAATAAATGTTTCCTTTTAATATGAATTAAAAGACTTTTATTTATAACATCTATCTATTAAAAAATTGTGTGAATTTATGGTATAGCATTACACTTTCTCCGAGAAGGGAAACTCAATCATGTGAGACGAAAGTGACGTCATTTTCAATCATGCATGGCTGTCCGATCATCTAAACATTGCGCTGTCACTGTCAGTATATGTATATATGTGTGTATATATATTTTTTTCTTCAAAAAGGATGTATATATATATATATGTATAGGTACGGCTCCCGAGGGAGGCCATGCTATCACCGTACTCTAGGACCCTATCCTTCAACATGGGTTGAAGGTGGTGTGCATTGTCGAAAGGAAAAATTTGAGTTTCTTTCCCTTTCATAATGTGTTGGATATATTTTACCCCCTTTCGAGTCATTGTTGACATAAAATATATAAATTTTATATTATACGTGTATTAAATTTTTCTTGTTTGGTTGATTTTACGAACCTAATTCGGCGGCGAGTACCGACGCAGAACAACTACGGGACTGGGGGCTTGACAAGCCCGGACAAGCAGTCATGGGCTTAGGCTTCCTTTGTCTGGTCTGAAAATCAAACACGTCCTACAACCTCATTCTTTCCATGGTTTGCAAAAGGCGTGCATCATCGGCCTCAAGGGTTCTTGCTAGGACTATTGTTTAAAAATATTTTCTTTTTTCTCTCCAAAATTCTCTCTCTCTTGCTCTCTCTGGAATTTGATTTTTAAATTTTTGTTGGCCTCTTCTAATTAAGGAAAATTAAACATACCAAAACATGCATAATCAAAACTAGACTACACAAACTCTATAATTGATAGTAGAAGTGGTTTTGTACTGTCATTGCTGCGTCTGATTATGTTGGAAAAATTTCATAAAATTACATCTTGTAATTCTCATTAACACAAATAAATCATAATTTAAGAATAAACCAAAGAACAATACAAGAACACTGCAATAGAATTATATTAATGAATAATAAAATATAGTTAAAGGAAAGCAGAAAAGCTGGCCTGTGAGAATTGAGAGGCGTGATAACACTGTCCCAAAGCAATTGTGCCTCCCTACGTGAAGGTACAATCGGACATCAGCTGCTCTAAGATTCAACCCAATTACTCACAGCCTATCTCCTTGAGAGTCACGCCTACCGGGAGAATAATGAACCGTCCCAGTCGCAATTGCCCATAAAACATAATATAAAAGTATAGAGATAGAAGGTAGAATATATCTGTTTATCTTCAAACATGTCTTTTATATGTATCACTCTTGTATTTCACATTTTCCATATATCTAATAATATCAAATAAGAGTCTTATATAGGCTTAAGAAACTAGCCGTTATGTCTATTAAACTTGTCAATTAGTAGCTAGTAAATATTGTAACACTCTATTAAATTTCATGTAACAAATGATATAATAAACTTTCTAACAAAACCTTGTAACCGAATAATTAAATAATATAAATAAAGTTTTGAAATTTTAATAAAAGAATAATAATATTCTAACAATCCCCCACAAATTTCAAAACTTTAAAATAAATAAATATGATAGGTTTGGGCAACCTTAATACTACACAATAGGTGTAGGTATCTTTTGGACTTAAACCTCACTTAGTGTTAACAGTTTCCTTCTGAAGGATCATAGTGAGACTACACCTTGAACTAGATCCTTTGAGCCAGAGTTCAACATGTCACACACACAGTATCGACCATTAGACATGTTTGCGGGTTGGTGCGATTATGGCCATGCACCGATCTTGATTCTCATGAGAGTTACTAGAAAACAGCCCGATTTTCATAGTCGCGGCCTCACGACGACTCTCACTTAGGTGAATCCTCCAAGGGTACATGTGACAAGAATACCCTGCGGGAGTTTGCCCACCTTGGACTCATTTAGGGTTATACCCTTCCTTAACGTTCACATTTCACAGCACAAATGCCTTAGGGATGAGCAGGAGAACATCTTAAGTGTCTCCTAATATAATGGTGCTGGGTTTGAGTCACGCAGTATGGATTATTTTTACTCGTTGAACTTCCTTCATGGGATCCCCAATCACAGAAGACGGGTTACTTCCCTAGGTGACTCCATGTGGACTTAGGCTCATCCCCCTCGGACATACAAAGGAGCTAGCCTCAAGTGCTAGTCCAGAGGTAATTAATTTTATATAACATTTTAGCTTCTCAAATTTGCCTAATATATAAAGAATTTAACCTCCAACGCTAGTCCATAGAGAATATCCACACCGAGAATACACTTCATAATGATGTTGACTTGCCAATAGACATAATCCAAAGTAACCATAGAAGTATCTGCTCTCATATACTTATACGTCGATAAAACCATTTGAATACCACCATAAAAGAAACTGATAGAAATATCCTGCCTCCTTAAGCAATAAGAGATATAGAATACCAGAATTATAAATCCTCTATCTTTTGAGCATTAAGAAGTTTAGTATCCCAGAATTGTTGTCCCTGTCTTCTTCAACAATGAGAGTATAGAATATCAAAATAATAGAATCCTTGTCTTCTAGAATAATAAGAATAGAGAATACCAAGGAAAAAATCATAAGCAAACCAAGAGATTCTTCTGTAATGCCATTAAAAGATATAGATAGAATTGAATCTCCACGTAAGTTCTTTTGATTAGAACTCCCAATCAATATATCTCTTTGCAATGCCACAAATAAAACATTTCATGCCCCTGCAAATTTTCTAATAAAAAATCTCCAACAAACAAAAGATTAGTAGTCTTTAATGACATGATAAAGAATCAATTGGTGTGTCATTTAAACCCCCACATTTAACCAATATAATGATCGTAATACAATACATTCAGTTATCTTAATGAAGAGAGAACCACGATCCCAAATCATTTATGTGGTTACCAACGGGTTGAAATGATAAAGAGCTAGCAAAACATAAGGCCATATGAAGCTTTGCTTACCGCATAAATGACTATCATAACTTTTCCACGTGTGATATAGAGGAGAACATTAGAAGCAAACATTTTCAGTTAATGCAGTAAACGCACTTATACTGCCAAGATTATCAACAGTCAGTTATGAAATTCAACCAGCCAACATACCATGGTTGAGAATATAAAGCAAAAGAGGTGTATCAATTCAATAGTCTAATGAATTCCATTAAGGAGTCCGATCAGTGCAACAACTAAACTGGAGCGTCGATACCAAGATAATAAAACTTGAAGTCCAGTAGAAAATTGTGAGAGGAACCATAGAAAATGAGATAATAACCCTTGTGACATTTCTCCATAAGCCAAGAAAATCTAGAAGAACTTGCAATAGCAATTAGAACATCCGATTACTGGTAGAAGTCAGTTATCACGTAAGGTATAATTTATAGCCAGAGAAGAAACAATATGAAGCTGATGCAATAGCCAACAGTATTGCTACTCCGAATTATACTGGTTAGATACATCAAGTACTCCTGCATGAGAAACTATTAACAACATATAAAATCCTCTCTTTCATGATGTGCTTTCCCTTGCTATCTTTCCCTTTGTCCAAAACAAGGAATAGTAAATAAATTAATCCTCAAACTAATCAAATAAGCACAAAATAATGGAACATAATTGAACCCACAAATAGTCAATCCAGTAACAATATACCCTCACTGATACAATCTTGTAAAGTCATTCAAAATATTAATATGAGTCATTGAAGAGATTTCAACCATCAGCCAAGTGGCAGCATACGACAATATAAATTATATAGCTTAATGAACCAATATCTGGAGTTTAAGAAAACCCATTCGAAGCGTATCGGCTAATACAATTTATTTTATAGGGATATCCAATGCTTATAAATAAATTATTATGTTTTGGACACAAACATAAGAGTCAAATGGCAAATCACATGGAGACCAACGGACAATCAATGAGAATTATGAAATTTCAATAGCCAATTAAAACTCAATAATAATATGCAAACACATTAATGATATTACATCTAATTCTTAACTAGCCACTATCTTCCACATGTAAGTATAGCCTTGACAAATAGAATTCAATAATTGAAAACATAAAACACTATCTATATTGATCTGCCACAATTCAACTTATAGGTTTCAAATAACAGTTTTTATTTTTTATTTTAAAACATAATCCTTTTCTGTGGCACCATTCAGCCTAGCAAGTTCTAGTACAAAGATCCAAAGCTACAAATGTCGTAAAGCACCTGATAGAGTATTATCATTATAATACTATTGAATTAGAAAACTAATGTGACCATCCAACTATTCAAATCCAATTTTCTGACTTATTGAAAAAGATAAAAATTTTTACGATATAAATTGAACAATAAAAAGTTTAAATATTGAAGTTTATATAATGTGAAGGTTATCAACTAGTCTCCATGGTCATTCAGAGGCTATGAACAATTCGAGTACGAAGAATAGAAAAAAGCATGTACAAGTCCTATCTCAAGACATGGCAATCTAAGACAGTTTTTACGTTAACAACTTTAAAACTCCATGTTTGAATTTTCAATTACACAGTTGCTTTAGATTGTTGAAAGAATTTCATAAAATCACATCTTGTAATTCTCATTAACACAAATAAATCATAATTTAAGCATAAACCAAAGAACAATACAAGAACACTGCAATGGAATTATATTAATGAACAATAAAATATAGTTAAAGGAAAACAGAAAAACTGGCTTGTGAGAATTGGGAGGCGTGATAACATTATCCTAAAGCAACTGTGCCTCCCTACGTGAAGGTACAATCGGATATCAGCTGCTTTAAGATTCAACCAAATTACTCATAGCCTATCTCCTCGAGAGTCACGCCTACCGGGAGAACAATGAATCGTCCCAGCCGCAATTACCCATAAAACATAATATAAAAGTGTAGAGATAGAAGGTAGAATATATCTGTTTATCTTCAAACATGTCTTTTATATGTATCACTCTTGTATTTCACATTTTCCATATATCTAACAACATCAAATAAGAGTCTTATATAGGCTTAAGAAACTAGCCGTTATGCTTATTAAACTTGTCAATTAATAGCTAGTAAATATTGTAACACCATATTAAATTTCATGTAAAAAATGATATAATAAATTTTGTAACAAAACTTTGTAACCGAATAATTAAATAATATAAATAAAGTTTTAATAAAAGAATAATAATATTCTAACAGATTATAGGGTTGTGTGCTTTGGAGCGTATGTTATTTGTCTTATTGAAAAGAAAAAATGAAAAAAAACTCATGAGTGTGCCTAGGTAACATGTCACATCTAATACCCTCATTTAGCATTGAGGTCTCCGACAAGGAAAATGCTATATAAAAACAAATTTTGTAATCGTTTTTTTATCTACAAGACATAAATGAATGAGTCCATGTGCATTTACGCAGATGCATAATTTTTGAAACTTTTTTATCAAAATAATTTATATTTTAAAATATCAAATTGACAAAAGTTATCTAAAAAATACATTAAAATGCAATGTAAAATTGTGCGTTTCAAAAAAAATGCAATTCAAGACTGCGTTTTATAGGGAAATGTAGTCTTGGATTGCGTTACTGCGTTTCTCTGTAAAACGCAATCACAGAGAAACGCAATCGAAGGACTATATTTTTCTTTTTGTATAACACAGGCCCCCTTTGTCCTTATCCCTCGCGTCTCTACTCCACTCTTTGCTGCCCCCTCCCCACACTCACTCTCTAACTTCACTCTTTTTTCTTCCTCACTCTCTGCCTTCTTTTCTCCCTCACTCTCTTTCTTTTTTCTCTATTTTTTCTATATCTCATACTCTTCTTCTGCACTCTCTCTCTTCTGTTTATTCATTTTGCTGGTCATCTTCACTGACTTTTTTTCTTCCTCCGCAAAAAACTTAGAATAGGTAACGTGTTTAAGTGCAAAAGTTGTACACATTATTATATTTTTTAATATATAATTCCTTTATAATATAGTTTAAAGATCACTAATATTATTATTAATTCTAATATAGTGATCTTCGTTAGTCCCGTCACTCCGAGAAACACCAGTATTTCAGCAGTCACCTTATTGTTTGATAAGCTCTTATAAAATTTACTTGTCTTGTTTGTCTTGTTTATGTGTATAATAGAAATAATTTTCTTATTTATTTTTACAAAATTATTGTAAAAATAAAAAATTTATTTACAACTAAGAAAATATATTTGGAAGAGACATAGTAAAAATTAATTGAAAAAAATGTATTGGTGAAAAAAATATTATTAAAATAAAAAATTTATTGAAATATGTAGTAAGCCTTTTAATTTTGTTTTACGAAATTGATTTACGAAATAATTATAAAAATATGAAATATATTTAATAAATAGAAAATTTATTTAAAATTGTTTAAAAAAACAAAATTTATTTACAAGTAAATTTTATTTACGAAATTATTGTAAAAACACGTTATTATTATTAGGTACGTATGTTGAAAACATACGAAATTTATTGAAAAAATAAATTTATTTACACGTAATTATCTAAAAAATACAAAAATTATTGAAAAAATAAGACATTGATTTATGAAATTTATAGAAAAAATAGAAAAATGATTTACAAAATTATGAAAAAATATAAAATATATTTATGAAATTATTGAAAAAATACAAAATTTATTAACAAAGTTATTGTAAAATACGAAATTTATTTCCAAGTAAATAAATATTATTTGTGAATTTATTGTAAAAACATAAAATTATCTAAAAAAAAATAAAAAAATTATTGAAAAAATAAGACATTGATTTATGAAATTTATAGAAAAAATAGAAAAATGATTTTCAAAATTATTGAAAAATTACAAAATTTATTTACAAAGTTATTGTAAAATACAAAATTTGTTTACAAGTAAATAAATATTATTTACGAATTGATTGTAAAAACAAAAAATTTATTGTAAAAATTCAAAATTTATTGAAAAAAATAAGAAATTGATTTACGAAACTTATAGAAAAAATAGAAAAATGATTTACGAAATTATTGATAGCAGGACACAAAAATGGATGAGACAGTGGCAATGATGTATTGAGGTGGGGAAATAATGAAAAATCGTAATAAAGGGATAGTGTACAACATAAAGTGTCAGACATGTTGTAGTATGCCATTACAATGCAAACTATCTGAACTAGAAGTTATGATCATGCTCCTAGTTGTCAAGGATGGAGAAAATATAAGGATAAAAATAATATGTAGATTTTCATACAATAATGAAGGGAGCTCAATCATATATAAGAGACTGTCAATCAACGATGACCGAATATTGCAATTGCCTTACGACTACCATAGAAAAATTCATGGATGCAATGCATCAAACTTTACATTGAAGCAGAGAATGCACCAGTAGTTGTGCACCTTATAGTGGATCGAATGTGGGGTGACATTCTGGGGTATGATAGAATGCTCGCGGATCAGGAAGATACGTCAACAACGTGGAATTTCTCAATGATATTAACATTAAAACAGGACACTGTAGGTCACACTATGCCATATTCACATCAAATGGACCAACATGGTAGTTCGTTTCAGATGTGCAGCACACAGCAAAGTGGTCACCATGGTTCATTCACGGATGGTGGCATTGGGTCAAGCAGTATGTTAATAATTCAGTCTACAATGGGATATAGTGACAGTATGAATGCAGTGCAGCATATGGTTGAATCAGGCCGTCGATCCATGCCTAGGAATTTTGATTTGAATGTAAGGTTTTCGGGTACACAGTTGGAACAATCAGATGAAGATGTAGATGTCACTCTAATGAACAATTCCGATGATGATGTTCAACAACAACAGGAGATCCCAATTCCTTACTTCACTACATTGCCATCCGGCTATGATACACCGGTACCTGGCAGGAATGAGTTTCACTGTGGGTCCGTATGGGATAGGGACATCCCTAATTTTTAACTAAAGATGTTGTTCAATGATAAGGTTGCTTTGAAAAATGCATGCAAGGCATATCACTTGCACAACAACAAGGAGTACTTGGTTGTCGACTCAACTAAGAAACTGTGGAAGTTAAATGTGCACACAACTACCCTTGGATGCTTTGTACTTCTCAAAAAAAGCATGCGATGTGGGAGGTTACACAATACCCTGACCCTCATACCTGCTTATACGGGATGCCAAACATGGGCCATCGTAATCTAGAGGCAAACTTCATATTGCACGTTGTTATGGCACAAGTCGTGGTGAGTTTAACTTTTATGTATACTTAGTCACAATAATTCATTAGTTTGTCATATAAGCACTTCCTATAATGTACTTAAATTGTACTGTTTTTCTACAGAAAGATCCAGATTGGAAGATCGCGTTGATAATTGAAGATGTAAAAACACATCACTACCACTCGGTGTCATACAAGAAAGTATGGCAAGCAAGAATAAAAGCCATAGATATGATATTCAGGAATTGGAAAGAGTCGTTCTCAAAGCTTCCTAGATATCTGTTGACATTGCAATCAAGAAACCCCGAAACTATATAAATTTTAAAGACCTTTTCTTAATACGTAGGTCATCTAGTCGAGTTTGATTGAGTATTTAGAGACCTTCTCTCAGACTATAGGCACAGTTTTAGAGTTGAAGTTCTTCCCCTGTATGGGAGGTATTTATAAAGGACAACCCAAAAACCCTTAAGCCTTTATGTGAATGACTTTACTCCTATCTTGTCCTTAGTAAGGACCTTGACGTGAGTCAGTTGTCATGTTTGAAACCCAATAAATTATATCAATGTAATGTCTAAATCCTTACGTGAAGTCATTAATTTTGTGATCCTAAATTACCTATATAATGTTGTGATTACGTGACGAAGTTCGAAACCATACCTCCACAGATGCCGAAGCAAAAAGCCAATGATGGGGCATTGTCAAGTCTTTCAATTCCAAGCATTGATATTGATGAATACCAAACCTCAGTCATCCATATGGTGCGTACATATATGGACTCAAACGGTAACAAATGGTATGGCCGAAAGCGTTGCTTTCTCAACAAACTTATCCTAATGCATGATACAATGTGTTCGGTTAGTCACATCTTTATTGGCGATGCACGCTTATAACAACCCTACGGGGTCACTATCAACGAAAAGAAGTTGCCGTGGGAAGACTTATTTGATAAATGGTGTGAACAAGAAATGTATTGCAGATGGCATGGCCTTCGTAACCCAAAGGCCTGGTCAGCTAAGTTATTGGGCAGGAGATCACCTCACAGTGAGGTCATAAAAATGCTCAAACACAAGATTGATCAAATGCAACGAAAGTTGGATAGATACCATTTAACGGAGAATGCGAAGATACAATGTGTTGATTCGACACAACAAATATTGGAAATTATTGAAGATCCATTGATGGTTTCTAACCTCGAAATTTCAGATTTTTCATAAGAAGAAGGCGATGATAACTTTGTTAACTATCTACCTAGTAGTTTTTGCATTGGTGACAAACCACTGTGTTGTTATGAACATAGTCCATAAAACTTGCTCCTGCTTCTAAGGTTAGGGCTTCGATTAAGGCATTGGTGTCTTAGTTCTGCTACGGTTAGGATTTTGGTTGCTAAGAATGTTGTACATCATTCCACTACAAACGTGTTCATAATAAATGTTTTCAAATTAATATTTTTCATTAATTATTAAAAACATGTTCTTAATGGAAATCATTGTTAAAATAATTAATGAATTCTTTCAATAATTTACGAATTGTTTAAATAATTTTTAAAATAATTTAATGTTAAATTTGTAAAAATTAAAAATAGAAAATAATTTAAAATTAGTTTTGCAAGTTTATAAACATATATATAAATTATATTTAGTAATTTCGTATTTAGAAATAAATAAGAATTAGATAAACTATTTTTTTTTTATTAAAAACGAAATTTGTGAAAATGAAATTAAAAATTACTATTTTCATAATTATTAACAACATTTCTTAATGGAAATAAATTTATGTTAAATTCATAAAAATTAGTAAATAATTTATAATTAGTAAAATTTAAAAAAAAAAATTAATTTAAATTAATAAATTATTATCACAAATTTAACATAAATGGATGAGAAAAATTATTTAAACAATGATTTTAACAATTCGTAAAAAGTAGAAAATAATTTGAAATTAGTTTTGGAAGTTTATAAACATATATATAAATTATATTTAGTAATTTTGTATTTAGAAATAAATAAGAATTAGATTAGAAAATTTATTAAAAACACAATTTATTATTGCGTTTTTCAAAAAAATGCAATAATAAATTGCGTTTTAAGGCATTTTGGTAATTACTTTTGTCAATTTAATATTTTGGGAATAAATTTTAAAATATAAGTTACTTTGGTAAAAAAAACCAATTTTTGTTGAGGGTATGAAAGTAAATTTCTTTGAATTTTGCAAAGATTAAGGTAAAATTTTTGAATTTTAAGGGGAGCTAATACACTGTATTTTAATGTAAATATCTAAGAAAATATAGAGAGTAATGCGAATTTTCAAAGTTTAGGAGGGGGTCATTACATTATGTCTTGTAGGTAAAAAAATGAATCGATAAATTAGTTTATATATAGCATTTACTCCCGTAAAAATGAGATTTATCCAGGGGCAGAGCTACATATAGGGTTGGGGGTGCACGACCCTGCCTTTCGTACAAACCTTCTATATGTAGTGTAAATGTGTGAGGTTTTTGAAAAAATTTATTCTACTGACACTCCTCACAATTTATAATTTAAACCTCTAATCCAATAAAATATAAATTTTTTGTATAATGAACTATGGATTTTATTTATTTTTTTATGTGCATTCTAACCCAATATTATGTGGACTTCTAAATATGTGAGTTTCTAATGTGCATCATTCAATAAGTTTTACCAAATACACATAAAAAAGCTCTTTGAAAAAATATTGGTTTTCACTTTAATAGATGATTGATGTACTAAGAAATAATTTATCTATATTTTGTTTTCACTTGTTTCTAGTAAGTAAGAAAAAGCATTGAAAAAAAGAATTACATATAACATTTTTCTAAGTTTTATAAGATTAAGATTTTTGTACAAGCTACTTATATAGGACTCGACCCCTTTTAGGATTTTTTTTTACACAACTGGAGTACTTATATAAAAAAAATTATATTTTTAGTCATGAAATGAAAGATTGATTTTATTTTTTTTATGTAAGAATCTAGTGTTGCATCTTATCGTATATCTGATACTTGAAGTTAAAAATATATAATAAAAAAATTTAAAATATAATATTTATATAATAATTATATCAATAGACAAAAAAATTTTATTTTCAGTTGACACCAGCAAAATAAAATCCGGACTCTGCCCTAAATTTATCTAAGAGTAATGACACTGGAACCACTTCCATTTATCAGAAATACAGGTACGTTTTCTTTTTCTTTGGATTCCCTGTTCTGGTCTTGGCAGCACGCCAATGTTACAAAAAGAAGAATTATAGATATATATATATATATATATATATGGACAGATAAAAGATGTGCTCTATCAGCCACTCCTTTTCATGCATTAATTCGCTTTCTAGCATGGCATGGGGTCCATATTTACAACAGTGATGTTCTGTGTTCAGTCAACTTGGTAAAGGAGACAAAAACACTTTAGTAGGTATTGTCAATAAAGAGAAGTGAGTCTCCCCCTTCTTTAGCAGCAACAATGAAAACAAAGTTAAGCCCTCTTTACTGTTGGAAGCACTATTCGGACATGCCAATCCATCCCCTTGTGCTTATCTCCATCCATAAAACTTCTGAGTAAAAATTATACAAAAATAAAATAAAATAAAATCCCTTTCTGAATGATATTCTGACAATAATTTTGTAATTAAAAATCAGCTTAATAAAATTTTTATTTTAAAAGAAAAGAGTCTCGTTCAATCAAATGATTCAAATCGTTTTGTATCAAAGTTTTTCATACTTTCGTTTTTAATAGTATTACTCTTAAAGATTGTAGAAAGGTAAGAAGATATGCTTAAAAAAAGGCATTGAATTGTTATCACCTACTCTTTTATTATATATATATATATGTATATATATTGAAAAGGAGAATACAGCACAAAGGCTAAAGAGAAGACACGTGGTAGCTAGAACAGGTCCCCTCCGAGTTTCTCGCAGTTCGCAATACCTGACATGAATGGTATTCACTGCGAACATAATGTCTAGAACAGCTGCCACTTTTATGAACGGTATCATTTCACATGACTAAAAGTTTCTGCACGGTTATGTTTAGAGTCTGAATTTTTTTTATCCGAATTTATTGAAAGAAACGGAAAAAAACGAAAAAAGAAGATTGTTTTATTATCTTGAAAAATTAGAAAAAAATTAATAAACATTTATCAATAACAATATAAAGAGAAATAAGAGAAATACGATTTGTTCATTTATTCACCACTTTTTCTTGATAACTAAATAACAAAAGTAATTTTATTTTTTCGTTCTTTTTTCTTTTTTTTACATAGTCCGAGATCCAAACAAAGCATAAAAAACAATGGTTGCGTAGAATTACATCATCCCTCTCCCCTTCTCATAATGTACCCTGTACTAAAATTTTTCATTCTAAAGTAGGGATGGCTAGGGGTTCTAAAGCCAACTAAATCCGATTATATTAATGGACAGGTTTGAAAATTTTGTTCAAAGCCCTGTTTGGCCTAAAATAGAAGTAAAATAATATATTTTTTATTTTAATATATCTATGTAATCAAAATTTGTGTTATTTGATATTATTTTTATAGAAAAAAAATTATTTATTAAAATTCCTTTTAAATAAAATGCACAGGCTTAGACATGTAATTTTTATTTTATACGAACTTAATATTTAGTTTTAGACGAGAAAAATAAATTTTAGTCTAAACCTGGCCAGCCAATCCCCACTCTTACTCTAAAGACACAACTCTTGCTAGTGTGATCGGATTTTCTCCTTTTTCTGCCACACGTGTATTAGTAACGAATCAAATGGTAGGTAATTGTCCACACTAAAATAAAAAAATTCAAGTTACCAACTTATGATAAAAATGAGGCAGAGAACTACTAGTTTGTTGAGAAAGCTGATAATAATAGCCATATGATTAATTTTTTTTTTATAAGTGTGATACATTAAGAGAAGTTGTATGAAGGTATGTAGAAGATTAAATCTGTGTAGGAGCCAAACTTCCCCATCCTTTTCACCCTAACTTTACACTGCTACGTTCATAGGATGGATGTTCTATCACTGCTTGGATATTCCCTTAAGCCCTAATTTTGGTGCTATAATAGGTTGGCAATTTTGATTTGAAATATATATTATCATATTTTCTTATACAAATATATAATAAAAAAATTCATCTTTCATTGATACAGAACCAAGGTCCTACATACATATGTTCAAAAAAAAAAAAAAAACAAAGGAAAGAAAAAGGATCATAGATATGGGCATGTAATTAAAGATTACAAGCCCTAAAAAGATGACTTAAAAAGTAAAAATATTACATCACATTTGCAAAACAAGATATGATAGGAATAATTGAAGTACATGATCATACTAGAGAGTTCAAAAAATGAGTAACGTGGTGGCCCAATGACAATGACAATGACACTGAAAATCAATTGTGGCCAATCCAAACCACCACCGAAAATGCAGAGAGAACAGTGAAAAACGCCTCAAACGAAATAAAAATACAAACAACAAAAAGCCTTGTGGGTTTTCTTATTTTTTTTCTTCTCATTAATACCCTCAAAACTCTGAGCTGGGCAAGGGCTCATGAGTGTGTGACATGAAGACGAGCTCGTAGACAACACCAGCAATGCCACCACCGATGAGGGGCCCAGCCCAGTAGACCCAGTGGTTGGTCCAGTCCCAGCTGACCAAGGCCGGGCCGAAGGACACGGCTGGGTTCATGGAGGCTCCGTCGAAGGCACCGCCGGCTAGAATGTTAGCTCCCACGATGAAACCGATTGCAATGGGGGCAATTATCCCTATGTTCCCCTTCCTCGGATCGATGGCGGTCGCGTAAACCGTGTAAACCAGCCCGAAGGTCATCACGATCTCGAGCACGAACGCGTTCCAGACCGATACCCCGGATGATATAGAAAACGCCGATGTCGTCTGCATAATTTTTTATGACTTTGGTCAGAAGAGATGCATGACAATTTAGAACCAAAATTTAAGTTTTCACATTTTTATGAACTTTAGAAAGTGACTTATGAGCAATGGCGGTCCCATGACTTGAGAAAGATGTGCTAGTGGTAAACCTATTAAATAATGACACATAGGGTGCAGTACATCAACTATCAAATAAAGAAAATATCTCATCAAATTTTACTATGTGATTTTTTTTTTAAAAATCTCTCCATTATCTTATAAACTAAACTTGCTACGTATCACCAAATGATAAAAATTATTGTCACCAAATATTTAATACTACCTAATGACTGGATTATTTTCTCATGATTTGGTTTAAGGAGACCAAGCTAAAAAAAATTTAAATTGTGTAGAGAACTAGGTAATTTTTTGAAATTTTGGGAGGCAATACATATATTTCATTATAAATTTTTAAAAATCTATAGCTTAAATAGTAAATTTTAAAAATTTTGAGCCCCCCTCCGTTTGCCAATGAGCGGATCCAAACATAAAACTATAGAAAGTCTTTCTTATACCATCAAAAACTCATATAGAATTTATATATTTGACAACATGCTGGCATTTTCCTCTAAATTTAATTAATAGATCTGATAGAAGTTTAAAAGAAATTCCAATAAAGAGAAGCCTTGTCTGCATTTTTTTGGAGGAAAATATAATACGATTTATTGACCACAATTGGGCTAATATCCCAGCACATTCTGGTACCATATATATATATATATATATATAATATAAAAAAAATAAGAAAAGGATAAGGCTAAAAGAGTGTATGTATAATTTAGTAACTGTAAATAACTAACTCAAACACTATACTCACCAAGCCCCCAGTTGCGAACTTGAGGAGCAAGCAAGCGACGGTGGAGCCAAGGCATTGAGCAATCCAGTAGAGGATGCCACGGAAGAGGGTGATGTTGCCGCCGACGAAGGCACCGAAAGTGACTGCCGGGTTGACATGGCCGCCGGAGATGTTGGCTGAGACTGACACTCCCACGAACAAGCCAAAAGCATGTGCCAACGCGGCGGCAACCAGCCCTGCCGGGGTGGTGGAGCCATTGTCCGTCAGCTTGTTGAACGCCATGCCGGACCCCTCACCGGCGAAGACGAAAATGAGGGCGCTGATGAACTCAGCCAACGCCGCCTTGAGAGCGTCCGGCTGGGTCGCCTCCTGGGCGCGTCCAACTGCTACCCGATGGAACGGCCTCGGCATCGCCGGAAGTTTGATAATCACACACTGTGAATGTGGACGTGGAGGTGGAGGTGGTGGTGGAGAGGATAAGGCCGGGTTTCGACTGACTCTGCGAGTCTCAATCTGTGCCATGGTTGAGAACTTATATTGAGAGGCGTAACGGACTTGGGGAACCTGCTACAGCCGGTTTCCGGTGGCGTTTTTGTATGTATATGTATGTATATACATGCATAATTATTAGGTTCAAAAAAGAGAGAAAGGAATACTCTGTGGGGTTGAGGACTGAGGGACTGGTTTTGGGGGACCAATCAATGGCTGTGCAGTGCAGACAGCTAAGGATTCACCTACAAAATGCTATGAGGGTGACACGTGTGCGTCCTGCATAGGAGCCACGTCATGCTGTTTCGCTGTGATGATGACTCTAGAGAATGGGGTTTCAGTCCAGAAAGGACCATACATCATTGCTTGGAGTGGTCCTGCCTAAGAATTTTCCTTTCAATTTTAATAGAGCCGTGGTAAAGTAGGATTTTTTCGGATAATGTTATGTAATTAAAAATTTTATATAAAATTTATTATTAAAATAATATAATTGAACAAGAATTATTTATTTTAAAATTATTATTAATGACTTTTAATTATAAAAATACTATTGGCACATCCAGAGAAGGATTAGGGGGGGGGGCTAGGGCCACGGCCCTCCAAAGTTTGAAAATTTTTTTTTATATCTTATAGTTTTTTAAATATTTAAAATATAATATAGTGTATTAGCTCTACCAAAATTTTTAAATTTTACTTTACTTTTTAGAATATTATATAGTGTATTAATCCTCAAAAAAAAAAAATTCCTTAACCTTCCTTTCAACAAAAATTTTTTTGGCCTCGTCTCAACCAAATTCTGGGTGTGTTACTGACCCCATCATTTGAATGGAATTTTCTATACAAGTTTTATGAAATAATAGCATTTTCTTTCCTTATTAGATAGGTCTTGAGGTGGTCAGATAAACTTGTATATTCAAGGTTCAAATTAAAAGAATAGAGCATTGAAGTTGTATTTGGAGATTTGAGGGAAGGGATAAACTAGAGCAGTATGTAATTACAATTCTTAATGCTATGGCATGGATTTGAAATAGATTTGAGGGAAGGGATAAAGTAGAGTAATAGCGCATTTAGAATCCTTAATGGTATGGATTTCAAATAACTCCTTTAATCTTGTTATTTCAAATCCATGATATATATATATATATATATATATGTGATTTTTAAATTCATTGGCAGGGTTGTAAAATGAATTAAATCTACTCGAGCTCAGTTTATATTCGACTGGTTAGAAGCTCGTTCGAGATTGACTCATTTTGTTAATAAATCAAGTTTGAATATATTTTAAAACTCGTTAACTTTCTCAATTCGACTCAGTAAACTTATATGTACTAAAAATATCAAGTTACTTAAACTCGGCTGAATTAAAACTTATTTAAGATCGAATTAAAAGTTAAATAATTAAGTTTGAATATAATTTAAAACTCATTAAAGTTTTCAAATCTTGAACAATTTACTTTTCGATTTAGCTATGCTGATTTTGGAGCCATAAAGTCATTGGTCATTGGTCATTGGGTCCATCCATTTGAGAGAGCTTATTCTAGTACAAACCCAAGTAATAATCATCATGCAATTATATAAAAAAATCCGTTCATTTGTAATCCCTCAATCCAAAGATCCCAAACTATGTAAGTAGTTATTGAGCATATTTTGTGACACTGAAGTATGTTGTGTCGATTATTTTTAATAGTCGAATACAGTATAATACTTTTTAAAAAAAATTAACAAAAAACAAAATGCAAGTATATATCTTTAAGAAAATACTGGAAGTATGCTTTTAGTTATATAAGAAAGGGTGCATGGAGAATGCTGTTAACCATTCACCAGTCACTGTACGTTTGGGATAAAGATTTTTGGGACACTTAATTCCCATGTTATAATCTTTGGAAGACATTTTCTTAAATCCCGGATGCCTAAATTTCACCTCTATGAGATTTCTAAAGAATTTGTACATAAAATCTCACCAAAAATAATATGACAGTAGCGTTTTTATAATTAAAAATTATCATGAAGGGTGTTTTATTTTAAAGTGAATAATTTTTGTTTAATCACATTACTTTAGTAATAAATCTTAGGCGAATTTTTTTATTGTATAATACTACTTTTATGTAAGTATAAGTATACTGGATAGAAGAATCCTTCTAATTGTTTATCCCAATATTCTTTTCACAACCAAATACGAAATAAAGCTGAATACAGATTAATAGTCCAACAACTTTTTTTATAATAAAATGGAAATTTTGTGTGATATCAACCACGCCTTTTACTTTTGAAAAATACTATTATATTAATTTTTATTTTTGTACATCAAGTAATTGTAATGAGTATTTTATTTTTAAAGTGATGGTTGTATACTAACAATTGAGAGAGAGAGAGGACATTCTTGTTCACATTCTATTTTTTTTTTTTTTTGAGAAGGAACATTTTTGTTCACATTTTTTTTTATTTTGAGAAGGAATTAATTATAGATATAGTTAACGAGAATGAAAGAATTAAAAGTTAATAGACTAAATTACAAAATTAAAATGAAGGGATGGGCAGATATTATCTGTCCTAATAATCACACTCTGGCAATCGAATCCTTGACATTGCCCAATGATCAACGAGTCCAAGCGCTGGTCCTGTTCACGTTCTTGAGAATTAGCTCTGTGTGTGTCACAGAGAGAGAGAGAGAGAGAGAGAGTGTGTGAGAGGACATTTTTGTCCTCATTCCTTCAATGTTTAGCTAATGATCAATGAACCTCACCGACATTTTTCTTTTTGGAACGTTAACCTCACCTACTCACCTGCGCTATTCTATCAATCTTTCATTATTTTCTGGGACTCATCGCTATCAAATGTTTTTCTCCTTCAACCACCGTATATGGCGTAAGGGTCATCAATGGGTCGGACCGGACCGGGCTTAGCGGGCTTTGATCAATCAACGGATTGGATTGAACTGGGCCATGGGTCAAAATTATAAGTCTCAGGACCTGCCCACAAGCCTAAGAGAAATGGGCCTATGGGCCGGGCATGAGCCCGGGCTTATAGGCCGGCCTTGGGACATTAAGTAATTTTTAATTTTTTTATACTAATATTTTAATTAATTTTTTCACTAAATTTAAGTTTGGCACTATGGCAATCTTGTCTTCAATGCTTTGACAAGTTTGAGTATTCTTTTCTCCCATTAGAGTTAGTGGCATGAGTAATGAGAGATCATGTGTGAGGTGACTTGAAAAAATGCACAATCTTTTTTGTCATCATCCCTTCGATTTTTTCTTATCCCATATTTTTTGGGTTTGAATTGTTTGATTCTTGATTTTTTTTTTTCGTATCACTTAATTCTTTAAAAGAAAATTCTCTCTCTCTCTCTCTCTCTCTCTCTCTCTCTCTTAGTATTCAGCAGTACTTTTTCATCAGAAAAAACAAAAGCTTTGAGAGATAAAATAAAATCATCCATGGGCCGAGCTTTTCTAGACGAGTCACAGGCCGAGCTGGCCCATGAGCCGCCCATGGGCTACAAAATCAAGCCCAAGCCCGGCCCTAACTATCCTAGGCTTGGGCCCCTCAAGCCATGGGCTGAGCCAACTCATGGGCCTCGGGCTTTTTGATGAGCCTAAATATGGCGATTAGATATTTCATGTTAATTTCCCTCAAAGTTATTAAAAAGTATACAAGCTAAAAACATTATTAAAAAATAGAAAATTACATTTTAAAGACTAAATAATGCTGTAGTTTTGTTATTTATGTCTTGAAAAACTTTTAGATGTTTAGTGGTAAATTAATTTCTTACAAACCTTACTTTTTGTTACAAGAGACTCTACGATGGTATCTAATTTTACTCAAATTACCCTAGAAGCTTAAAAGATACGAAAACTTACGATGGCATCTAAATTTGTATTAATTTCTAAAACTTTTTAGCATAGTAACATACACCCAAGTTCAAAGAAATCGGGGTTATTTGGCTATTCTAAATATTTTAATAGGGGCCATTTTAGAATTAACTCACTTACAAATTATATAATTTGATGCATATAGTATAAAAATGAAATAACTCAAAACTCTACAAATTTAAAAAAAAAATATTAATATAATCACCTAATCTAAAGTTCTGAGTTTTAAAATCTATATTGTCTACAAATTCATATTTTTGAATTTTTTAATTTGACGAATATTTTTTCCTCAAATAATGACCCTTTTCAAATGGGAGGGGCCTATTTATTTATTTTTTTATATATAAAAGCCAAACAGTTATTTTCACAAGCTCGTAAGTGGAGAGTAGGATGTGAAATTCTGTTGAGATAGTCATTTGGACAGTGGCAACCACAATTTTCATTTCAAGAAAGTGTAAATAAATTTTTGTAGTATTCCACTTGACATTCCAAAACAAAAAAACAAAAGGACAACTAATTTCGAAGACACTTTATGTTAAAAGTGATTGCTATTTTGGACAGGATCTCGAATCCAGCAATGAATTGTCACAACATGTCACGTTGTAGTGCATCATTTCCTTTCACCTTTTTTTTCTAGCTCTGATTTTTTTTTTTTTTTTTGTTTCTATGTGTTGCAGTGTCGGCCTTGATCGACTAACTCTTATTCTTATGAGCACAAGGCTCACTATAGGTACTGCAGTAAAACAAATCACAAATCACAAATCACACTATTTTGTTAAAATCTTGTTTGCAATCAATGTATTACGTAACCAAATCAAATTTCCTGATAAATAGAGCCTAAAAGTAGACAGCTCATGGGATAGTTATATGAGATCAACTTCATATGATAGCTTTTTTTAATTTTCTTCCCTTTTTTATTTTACTTTTATTTTATTTTCTCTTTCTGTTCCTTCTTTTCTCTCATTCCAAACATAACATAAAATTTTAACTTATGAAACTATACTTTCGTATTTGGGTATCAAATCATTCTAAGCAAAAGCTAAAGCCAAATTTGATCCCAATTAAATTGATCTTTAGAGTTATAGGCAAACCAATGATAATTGCAGGACTAATAAATAATGACACAGACAATAATTGAAAATTATTTGAGTTTCGACATTTGGTGAACTTTTTGGGACTTCTTTACCGTCGCGGCCAATGGGCTTCCTCTTTAGGAGTCAACGGGCTTAGGCCCACGTCCGTTTCCCAACTTCTCGTTTAATAGATTGTTATGGAACTATGGTATTCTCTAAAAAAAAAAAAAAAAACTAAAAATTAACCCAAAGTCATCATTGCTAAAATTCAAAATTTTGAAACCTAAGGAGAGAGAAATAATAAATATCTATTTTTTTGCAACAATTGAATCACAGAAATTATTTAGTACTTTTTGAGAGTATTACATTACTCTTACTTCTACTATCAATTGGTCACACCTTTTTTATGTGTGTCCGGTAGAAATGTTTGAAACCCACATAGCAGGAACATCTACTGTATTATAAGAAGAGGAGAAAGAATGACGTGACACTCCAATGACATTAAATAACTCTAATGACATTGAATAATTTTTCATTGAATTGACTAAAATTGAGCAAAAGAGTTGCCCCAGTGGCTGGTACATTGTCTACCGTGCCAATAAGTTACGTCCTGTAACAAAAAGAAAACACTGACCCAACATTAAAATGAGTTGTCAGACCCTCCATCAAGATTGATTTAATGCTATGTTTGAATGTCAAGTAAGAGAGAAAATTTATTTATACATATAGATATATATTTTTTTATGAATAACCAAATAAAAATAGATTTTTTTTTAAAATATATCATCTATTCATTTTGTTCTTATTATCCTTACTCAACTAAATAAAAAAATTAATTTCTTCTACTTTATTTTCATTCTCTATATTTTTTTTTCTTTTTCTTTTTCCTGTTCAAATCCAAGATTCGGACAAAGTATAAATGTTACTTTAAATTCTAAATTTAGTCTTTCACTTCTACATCTAGAGCTATATATTTTTGGACTCTATAAAAAATATTGAATTTCCCCTGTATTTCTATGGGACAGTTTACCTAATCAAACATAGGATTTCATTTCACTCTGATACAGTATTAAACTTGAACATTGGTCTTACCCCTCTGGTGCCCAGCATTGGGTTTTCCAAATTGATTCCACAACAATTTTTTTTTCTTTTTTATTGGAAACTTCTCATTTTTATTTTAACTCTTTAATTTGGAACGTTTTAATGTTCAATGGAATTAACAACAATTGTAATATAGTATAGATACCATATACAAAAAATATGAAAATAAATCTAGGTATATTGAGAAATCAAAAAATTTGTGTTACCTTTAATGATAGAGTGCAATTTATATGAAAATATTGTAATACCCTCTATTACGTGCAACTCATCTTACACGTGGTGAGATGAAGAAACAAATGAACGAAATTCAACAAACAATCATACCAAATAGAAAAACAAATGTACAAAAATTAGAGTTCTAATACCATATTAATATGCTAGTTAACCTAAAACTGTAAATTGTTAAGAAATGAGCCCAATAATATATATCAACTATCTTAATATGTAAATTACAATAATATGATTTAAACATCATGGAACGCCCACAAGACTAACATGCACACCGGCTATGAAATTTTGAAGAAATGTTGGTACTTGGAACATGATTGAAAAGAACACAATGTAGAATTGAGTCCATTATATAGTGAATAGATACAGTCAATGTTTTGGTAATTAAAAGACTAATAATACATAATTGAGTTTATTATCAAATAACTGGTAATCACAAGGATAGCTCGTAGAATGAGGTATTAAGTTTGATCTTTCCTCACACTCTCTTGTGTAAAATTATTATTTATATAATGTATAAAATTTATAAAATTCATATAAATATCCGTGTTGCACAAGCTCAAAAAATAGTCGATCTCAGAAAATCTTATAAACAAAATAATGTTATAAAACTAAAGACATATAAAACAGATAAAATAACTCAACACAAAATATAGTGAATAGTTTTTTAGAAACTGTTAAATGTTCTTCTGGAATAAGTAGGGCTAAATCTTCTGAATCACCCAAAATTTTATTGATACTATAAAACCAAAAAGAATACAATATGAGCATTGAAAACTTACCTATATTTCTCTTCCTTCTATTTTTTCTCTCTACTCTTTCTTTCTATTTCTCTGTCTCTGTCTTTGTCTCTCTTTCTCTTTCTCTTTCTCTTTCTCTCTCTCTCTCTCTCTTTTGGTTGTTCACAAGTGATATACCATACTGCTATTTATAAGTTTTTGAGGCGGCTCATCCACCTCATGAGATAAGCCATGACCTCACATCATTCCCCCTTGGATGACCGCAATACATATTAGGATATGTTAAAACTGTCTCATTAAAACCTTGCTAGGAAAATCTAATGGCAAAAACCTTAGCGAAGAAAAAAAGAGTACAATGATATTATGTAACAAAATTGAGTATGGGTGCGTTTAAAACTGCCTCATTAAAACCTTGCCAAGAAAAACCCTGCGAGAAAAACCGTTGGCGAAAGGAAAAGAGTACAATACGCGACTCCCCCTCATTCATACTTCTGGTATGAATTAGATAGTTTCTCAAATTCTGTTGTTAGTGTTTTAATAAATACATTCATCAAATTGTTACTTGAACATTTCTACTGGACATTGATATTGCCGTTCTTCTGGAGCTTTATGCATATAAAAGAATTTTGACGAAATATGCTTCGTTCTATCAACTTTTGATGTAGCCTCCTGTAATCTTTACAATCATTATTTTCATATAATATTATCAAGGATAATCTGCAGCTTTCTTGAATATGTTGAATCATAAATCGTAGCCAAATGCACTCTCGGCTTACTTCATGAATTGCAATTCTCTCAAAATAATTTTGAAGAAGTTGCAACTAATGTCTTTGTTCACTGATCACCAGGATAAAGCAATGTTACCATAAGTAAACACATACCCAGTTTGAGACCGAGCTTTATGTGGATCAGAAAAATAGCCAACGTCTGCATAGCCAATTAATTCATGTTGTAGCTCCTTTGAATAGAATAAGCTTGTATTAATTGTCCCTTGTAGGTAACGCAGTATATGTGTAATTTCTTTTCAATGTCATTGAGTTGGTGCAGAAGTATATCTTACTAAGAGGTCGACACAGAATACTATATCAAGTCTTATACCTTTTGCAAGATATATAAGAACACCTATTGCACTAAGAGAAGTTCGTCACCATCTTCTCAAGAAAGAAAATGAGCTATCTTGTTGTTCATCAAGTGATCAGACATCCATTGAAAAATTTTATGGATGAGCTTGTTCAATATAACATTTTTTTGTATTTGTCGACTGATGAATAAAAATACTCAATCTACAAGACAAGACAATAATTTGTTCTCTCAAGATATTTAATTTTAAAGTTATTCTTTAATAGCTTTTGTAATATCTTCAAGAGTATTAATAATATTCCCAAGTATCAACATATACTGCAATCATAATAAATCTAGCTGCCAATAAAAATGCATGGATAATTGTATTGTTCACATATTATTCTTTTAATAGATATTTATTGAGATAATTGTACCATCTATATCCAGATTGGTTTAACCCATACATATATCTTTGAAGTTTGATAAAATATAACTTTCGAGGTATCTGTTTTAATCAGTTTTAAATTCTTTAAGAATTTTCATATGTATATCATTACCTAATCTACCATAGGAATAGGTTGTTATACATTCATTAGATGCATATCCACTCCTTATGAGATTGACAAATTAATCAATAATATGAATGTAATTGTATCCTTATAGGATAGAATTTCTTATTATAGTCAATACTAAGGCTTTGCGAGAAACCTTCTGGTATGAGTCGTGTTTTATATCGCACTATTCTATTTTCTCATTACGCAAATACCCATTTATATCAAACCGGTTTCCATCTTCAGGTGAGTGGACTACTGGTCCGTATATTTTACAGCTTCTGGTGTTTAGACTACATGTCCAACATCTGCTGGTGTTTGGACTACAAGTCTAATATTTTCATCTTCTGGTGTTTGAATTACAAGTTCACATACTTTACATTATGCTAATGAGTTTAATTCTAACTCAGTAATTTCTTTTCAGTTTGATAGATCATATTATCCACATTTGTCGACTATCTGTGATTTTGTCTTTGCATTACTTCTAGTAATTGTATTTACATAGATATCATTTCTATTCCATTATTCTCCTGTATTGAGATCTCATTATTTTTAGGTACCATTTCCTCTGCAGGGGATATCTCTTCAGGAATTTTCTCTTCTGGAAATTCTTTAACAGGAGTTTCTTCTAAAAGTTTAGATGATGAAGATTCCTCTTCTGGAGGTTCATTTTCTTCTTCAGGAATTATAGAATAATTTCCTATCTCTTTCAAAGTTCATTCTTCAGGAAGTTTAGAAATTATGGTTTCTTCAGGAACACCAATTTGCTCATTTTGTCGTGCTTTTCTCCTTTTGAGAGTTTGACTTTTGCATCGATATGTCTCCCACGTTTCAAACGCTTTGAAATTATGTGCTATTATATGAAGAAATGATCCTACAGGAATATCAACATATTGTCCTATAGGAACATTAATATGTGTTATAGTATTATCAGCTGGTGTCGATATGATTTGAATTATCGTCTTTGTGTCTACAAATACTTCAAGCAATTGATTTGCAATCATATATAAGTACATAATTCCTTTGTGAACTTTAGATTCACATCGACTTGTCCAAGAATTAAGAGGAGACAGTTGCACAACATTTAATCTCACAGTGTCACATTTACATCTTATCTCTCCCTAATGGTAGGAAAACTGACTCCACATAAGGACTATCCGCAAAATATGAGAGGTAACAGTAAACAAAGATGTAACCATTGTATATATATGCATAAATGAGAGATATATTAGTATTACAGAGTAATCAAATAATTGTTTGGCAAAAAGAATCTTCTGGTTCTTTAGCTGATGTCCATGAAAATTGTCAATTATTGGACGTATTATTGTTGATCCCGGGTGACCAAGATGATCATGCCAAAATATAAAATTCTTTTGGGATCAAATCACTTATGGTGCATTACTTCAGAAGTTGTCACTACAGGTAATCCATAAATGCTTCTATTGTATCACTTCAGGTGATTTCACAGTATAAATTCTTTTGGGTCGAAAAGCTTATGGTTTATCACTGCAGGTGATCACAATATAATATAACCTAAAAGAAAAGCAGCAAATTTCTCTAGTATATGCTTCTAGCATGAAAAAAGAAATGTAAAGAAAGATATTTTTCATCATATACTCTTAGTATAACAGAAATAAAGTAAAAACATATATAAAAGTTGAGCAAATATCTTATACTGCTAGTAAAATAGAATGCATCATCAATATAGAATTTTATTCCTCTTGATCACATTATGTTAGCTCTTATAAAGTATAACTCTTCTAGAGCTTAGCTTGTCTGAAACCTTCAATCAATTTGTAATGCTTGATATTATTTTAACATTACTTTCAGCTAAGTTAAGTTTACGACATATCACAGAATTGTGTGCGTTCTAGTAACGTCTGCTAGGCATATATCTTTCCCATTCATATTTGTAATAATTGACGCATTGATATGCTTCATACCTTCAAATGCAAAATTGATATAATGTTTCATTGTCAAAATTATTCTATCATAGCAATCTATTGAATATTTAATCATCGTACTATAGGTACGTAACTAATGAAACATCTTCGTACTTATTGAGAGGTTGAGCTCACATGTGGCATTTAAAACCTTCAGAGTATCTCCAAAAATTTCAAGATTATTACATTATAATCACATCTGTGACAATATCTATGACCATCAAATAAAAGTACATTCACTTCAAGAAATGATATAAAATTAGTCAAATATATTAGCTAATTATAGCACTCGATTCAGTGAGCTACACCACGCTAGATCTATACCATTCACTTATTACTTCAGGAATTGATACATATTATAAATTTGTATTCTTTTTCGAAGGATGATATAACACTAATGAAAACATAGGAAAAGAATAGGGAGCAAAATCAAAATAATGTGAAACTCATAAATAGTACCGTAAATAATAATGTCAATAGTCTGCATGAATAGTAACGTAACTATTTACACTTATCTTCTATTATATTTACACGATGTGCCATTAAAATACAATTTCTAAATTAACCCTCTTGATATTGCTACTTCTAGAGCACGTGTGAGACATAAAATATAAATATATTTGTCTATCATATCTTCATCATGAAGATTTCTTCCATATCATTTTCATTGTTGACGTATTTAAATGATAAAAATTGTACTCATTCTTTTATTTGCAACACTGTTACAATTTCAGGTGCACTAAATCATTGTTTTGCAACTTCAGGTGTATTTAACCATAATCTTATAACTCCAAGTGCATTTCTTGATTATCTTACAACTCCAAGTGTATTAAATCATAATAAGTTTTTGACAAATTTAATGATGACACAATGATAAACTAACATAGATTGCAGCCATAATAAACATAATTAAATAATAGCAGCAACATAAATGAAAGTAGTAGCAAGCGGCAAGCCGACCTTATAAAGTAATAATAATTAAATAAACTGCGTGCAAACCTTAATGAATATTCCATAGGAGCGCTTGATTTCTTTCATTGTATTTCTAAAATCATTACTTTTGGAATGATCTAAATATAAAATATTTAAAGCAACACACATAACAAAATTTGACAATTATCAGTTAATGATCATGTAAAAACCTTTACCGAACACAATAAAAAGTGAGTATTATGATAAATGGCAACTGACAGAACGGTGAAATGTATTACTATACTATTAATTAAATATTATTTATTATATAATTACTATGCAATTACTATTCATAAATAGTAAAAGAACTGTGCATAAATAGTGGTTATCAATTATAATTCATACATAATAAAAACACTATTAATGCATAATTTTTATTACTATGCGTTTCATCGATATATCGATATATATATCATATTACTATTTTTGTCTTCACTATAACTTTCAATCTAGACATCAAAATATAGTCAAATCACATGTCTATGGAAATGTATCAAAATATAGATTCTAGATCTATACATATTTTAAGCAAAAAATACAAAATTTAGGAGAAATGAAATAACAAAATTTCAAACTAAATACTATTCATCTCAATAGCTGAGTTACAGTAAAAAATTCAAAATAAAGATAAATTACACATCAAATGAAGGAACAACACAAAGTATTTAAAGTATCGTACTGATAACGTATTATAAAACTAAAGATATATAAAGCAGATAAAATAACTCAACACAAAATATAGTAAATAGTTCTTCAGAAACTGTTAAATATTTTTCTGAAACAAGTAGGGTTAGATCTTCTGGATCACTCAAAATTTTATTAATACTATAGAACCAAAAAGAATACAACATGAGTTTTGAAAACTTATCTATATTTCTCTTCCTTCTATTTTTTCTCTCTACTCTTTCTTTATCTTTCTTTTTCTCTTTCTCTTCTTTTTCTCTTTTGGTTGTTCACAAACAATATATCATATTGCTATTTATAAATTTTTAAGACGACTCATTCACCTCACGAGGTGAGCTATGACCTCACATTAAATAAATATTTATAAAGTATGTAGGTTGTGGTAAGGATAAGCATGTCCTGCCTGCCCCACCTCATGTGCAAAGCATGTGAAATGTCAAAATATTGTAAGGTGGGGAGAGGAGAGAATGGTGGTAGTGCTTATCCATCCATTATGTTACCAGGCAGGCTGGCTGGCTCACTGATCGGGGACAGCTACGCAGCGAGATGAAGGGATCATCACAAGATTGGTGGGGCCACTTGCCTCACAACTCCAATCCCTTTATGACAAAAGCATTTTGGATATCCCAGGGCGTTGCTAAGAAGGATATCAAGTTAAATTATGTATTATTATTGGATCCTACGAAGTGTGGGCCATATTTTTTTAATATTTTTTTCATGCATGCTTTAAGGTACAGGTTCGCTTTGCCTTCTAGTAAACACATTATTAAGTAAAAATTTTTTTCTCTCTTATGAGGTATGCATGTCTTTCACTTATTATTTCCTCAAGTGCTCGGTCATTGTCAACATAAATTATATAAATTCTATATATTGCACATATGATGGCAGGAGCATGAGAAAAGATTAAAATTTTATACTTGATATGGGGATCATGATATCAACTGATTACTGAGTCATTCTCAGACCCTACGGCTATATCATTAAGTAATTCAAGTGAGTCTCTAAGCTTTCCACACCAAATTAGTGTAAGCCCCTTTTTTTTGATAACCTCATCATGAAAATTAAACGGGATCTTGTAATTGGACGTCTTGTGTTCCAAAACGTGAAAATAGCTTCTCCATATAGGAAGCCAAAGATGCGCATCCCTATATGCAAGGGCAAAACTCTGTGCAGCTGACACTGCATGGACCACATAGGTGGGAGCCTCATGCATTGCTTTTATTATTATTATTATAACTACACCAATGGGTTAACTCTCCCCCCTGCCCATTATCCACCCCAAAACCTAGATGATGCAGTAATTAATCCTATCTAGGCCTTCGATTCTATGACCATAAAACTTTTCCAGCCTAATTAGCTAGCACCTCAACAGTGACCGCTTAGCATTGAACGACGTAGTCATGTGCTTTTCTTTTCCCCTTCTTGATTGGTATATGGTATTATGGTTCATTTGTTTGAAAATTTGTAGAAAACTGATCTTGTATATAGAATTCTCATACAAAATAACGCTACGATGATATTTTTACCAACGATAATCTCATATTAAAGTGGAGACAGCCAAATAAGTCCAATCGATCTTTATACAGACAACATATAAAAGCTTGTTTCTATAGCATTTCTTCTTCATCATCATCATCATCATCCTACCCTTGGCAGTCCAAAGTATAGAAGAAAGTAAACCCATATTAATCAAAATGGAAATGAAAGTGCATGCCGACCCACATCCAAAAATCGCAAATACAATCAGTTTATGACAGGAACACATTCAAAATTCCTCATTTGATGACACTAAACTCTAATGGCCTTTCACCTTATGCTCCCAAAATGTCGCTCAAGATCATAAGGACACGAATCAAGCAGTGATCTTGTGGTCCACAATGTCAATTTCTCTAGAACATGATAAGCAAACCTCCAAGAGAAAAGAAAAGAAAAAAGAATGAAGAACAGAACGAAATAAACGAGGGACCAGAGAGAAGGATCCAGAGTGTAAAAGAACCATAGACAACAGATAAAAGACATCAAGAATAACATGCCCCAGCAACTAGCTTGAAACAAGAGAATCAATACGTCTGTGGATGTCCTGCAGGCAGCATTCACTTTCATAAGGCTTTTTGCATCTTCTTATAGTCTAATTCGCTGGCTTTAATAGGTGGATATTCCCTCGCATTGCAATTCAAGGAATTGTTGAAGCAGTTGTGAAGAAGCGCCATGGATGAGAACATTTTCCATGGCCTCTCTAGACTTATCCCAAACCACGTGTGACTTGAGCAACAGCCCAAATCATTTCAGGAAACCGCTGTCAACTGAAGCTTCATATAGATTCCTGTTTCAAAAATGATGAACAATTACGTCACCACTAGTTTTAATCTTTGAAATGCAAGTGAAGCCCATATTTTTTCAACTCTCCGTTTACATCAATACTGGAATTATTATGGAGAAAGAGAAGGCATCAACGTGCTTCAGTAAAGTTTAACCTGCCTACAATATTAGAGACACCCCCGAGTAACATCCAACCTTGCTCATTATACATTCTGATTGTGTACGTCCAACCTTTACAATTTGCTCCAAGTGCATTTAATAAAACTAAACAATAAGAAGGTCTCCAGGATATATTTATTCCTATTTCAGTTTAACAAGAAACTACCTCTCAAGCCAATGACACTCACAGAACATCAAGAACTCTAGGATCAAAACAACTGCAACTCTGGCATCACCAGATGTTCTGCAGGTGAAGCCCAATCTATAGAATACTTGTAAACATCAACAAGAAAGTGCCACGAAGCTCAATTGGGACTTTCTATAGGTTCGTCAACATTCTCCTGTAACCAATGTGAAAAATAGGGTCTCTTCCTCCTCTTTCTTTCGTTCTCTCCTCTCTCTCATGTGAGTAAGCTGGCTTTCAGTCCCACAGAACCAACAGGTAGCCAAGCCCGAAATCCTAGGATTGCAAGCATATGTGACATAGAAGTATAGAACTGACTCTGTAATTATTGATTCAACTCCTATAGTACAAATTAGAAATAAAAGACTTATTTCCCCCCACACATCACTATTATGGATTTTCAATTAAAAAAAAAAAAAGGCACCATTAGACCACAAACATTGACCTGTCTGAGAGACATGTAGTGACTACTTGAAGATGATGACATGGCCCATAAGTTTGATCAATGTAAATTAGCCATAGCTTAATATATTAAAATTTTACATTGCAACCCATTACTCATCAGTACAATTCAAATTGGAATCCCTGTTTCATGAAGCAAATTCTGAGGATTCCTGCTAATATTTCATTTTCTTGAAACCTGCTAATATTTCACTTTCTTGGTTTCCAGTTGGTTCTTTCCTCTAGTGAAAGAAACTGAAAACAAATAAATGAATAGCAGATAATTAAACACTGCATTTGTATACTATAACACTGAAAGAAAATCAATTTTCACAACATTAATCTTGCCTTGATCTGTATGCTAGGGTTCCTCACCATCAATGCCAAATTTTGTCCAGCAACGCTAGGTTTCTCTGTTTTTCCCTTTCACCTCATGGAAACATCAAACACTTGAAAACAATTGCAGTTCATACACTTTGGTCCGTGAATACTAGCAGGAAAGGATTTTTATTAAAAAAACTCATGACTGTTAAGCTGATTCTAGTATCTCTCTCCATCAACACATTGTCTTGTTTGAATCAGCCACATTTCCATGTAAATTTGATCTTGCATATATATCCACATATAAAGATTTGCTTGCAACAGAATATACACTTTTGTTTCATCTAGTACTGAAGGAACCTTTATTAATATAAAGTTCTATTAACTCACTGGCATTTTCCGTAGTCCTTTTAAAGGAGTCTAACAGCTTGCATGCAGCTTGAGTTTGGTTTAAGGCCTGTCCAAGCCCCTTCGCCATATAAACTGAGCTCAGCTTGAGCTGGATTCTAAGGTCGTCTTATTCAAGCCTATTTTAAATAATCATGGTCAGATAACATGTTTAAAAACCTGGGTAGAAGCGTAACCAACATGTGTGGTTTGCTTGGAGAAATAAAATAGTAACATAATTTTGACATAATGATGGAAACCTCCTTACTTCTGATGCTGCTATTTCTGATTCTGAGGGATAGCTTTATTAGCTAGGCCACCCACCCGAGCAGGGTTTCCATCCAAACTAGTGCCTTAAGCAGGAAGGAAGTTTCATTTGATGGGAACAAATGGTCATCGTTACCGATCCTCTTGGCAAAATGGTGGTATTGTATAGTTGATTAAGGCTGCTTTTAGGAGTGATCTGCCCCTCTTTCAACAAACTTGCTAGCTATCCCAGTGCATCTATCCTTAGTTTTCGTGTCTAGCTTGCTTGCTCACTTCCAGAACTGATCTAACTAGAAAGAAAATCTCTAACTGGTCCTAGAAAATCCCTGTCCTTTAGAAACCATGACTAACCATGCTCGAGCTTCCCCCTATTTTAAATGGACTCAGATGCAAGTATGTGTTAAGTGTCAGATTTATCTAATTCTCCTTCTCTAATGAAATGACCATAGAGAATTAGGCATCCCAGTCCTTTAGAAACCATGGGTGCGGGTGCGGGTGCGGGTGCGGGTGCAAGTGTAGGTGCAAGGTGTCGGTATGTGTCTAAGCATCAGATTAATTTAATTCTCATGTCCAAGGACACCAGGACACTAGATTTCATATTTCTTAAATAATTATCATACTTTTAGAGTAAACTGATTGTTTACAAACTAATATAGAGCATTCTATGCATAAAATGAGAATATTATTTGTTTGACTACTTAGATATAATGATGGGTGCATGTCCAACTAAGCATGCCAGACACAAATTCCAGGCCCTTATTAGAGTCTGATATGGATACTTTACAAATTTAGAAGAGTCAATGTAACCTAGACTTCCACTATCAAAACCAGCTGATCTAAAAACAACGCTCTAACCAATCTAAACCAAGATTGAACAAAATCCAAAGGCTGTCAAATCGAGCTGAGTCAGTCAGTTGATCAGCTGGTTTTCACCCTACTTAAACTAAATACTTTTTCAAGGAAACTTGAGGAAATGCTACTTCAATTCCAAACCAAATGTATTTTTCAACCAAAACATATCCAAACCCAACGAACATTTGTGCCATCTCATAAAATGCTTGGAAAAAATATTCCAAGAACTTTATGAATTCTAGATTATCAGTACGTCATTACTGTCATTGAGTCAGCTGAGTTCAGTGTGCTGTATATCCGACTCATAAACCTGAACTCTGCTGCATCACCATCAATCCGAATATGCAGAACTACCATCCAGTTGAGTGAATATAGAACTAGAATGAGGGCACATACAGAGCACATACCTTGAAGCTATGGCGTTCTCCAACTCAGGCACCGGCCTTTTAGAGGTTCTACTGATAACTGTGTGACAAGCAGCTCCAGATGAGATTTATGTCTAAAGGATTGAATAGATAAATTTCAGTTCTTATAGTGATGAATCAAAGTACACTTGCTACCTGGTGAGGCTGAACATTCTCTATTTTTTTATCCTCCAACTGCAGCTCACCAATCCCCAACAGCACCATAATATTAAGTAATGAAAATCCTTATCCTGCACATATTTAACCACCAAACTAAGATAAAAACAATGCAATTTATAACTTTAATTTTAGAACATTATGGTTAATTTGATAGCTGATCAATTTAGCCTATTTTACAGGCAAGGTGCATTAACTTAGAGATTCATTCTGATAAGAACAAATAATGAAGAAAATACTAGCAGTGAGCAAATAATAAACACAGGTTAACCTTCAAATTTTTAGAAATTCATTAACTTAGCTTTATAAGTGTCCTCAACATGGTATGTGAACTAGTACACATCCACCATTAGAAACCCTACCTAGGATGCAGTCCATGTCAAAAACTTTTTTGAACTCCTTCCAGCACTTCTCATATATTTCTTTCCACTATCCAGATGAGTAAAGTGAAATCCAATAGACATCCCATCAAGCAGTAGCTTGGAAGTTATTGACTAAGGAAAGGTAAATTCAAGTTCTTTAGCCTAGTATAGGGAGATGCCCACTACCGCTGGAATATTGTATGAGTGCCTTATTAGAGGAAATGTATTTGGAGCATCAAAGGTTCAGTAACTAGATACAAAGCCATATATAGATGTTTGAAAATGCTGACTTAAATTTTCCCAGCTCAAAATTGTTGAAGTGTTATTTAGTGTATCTGGTTGAATTTTTCTTTCCTGAATCAATCCCATCTCTATGGTAAGTTAACTGAATTCCTAAACTTTTTACTTCTATGATTTTCTTTTTTTATTTTTTAAAATTCTCAAATAAGGATTTATCTTCCTTTCCCTTTAACAAACATTTTTCCATAACAATAAATTTTAAAACAAAAAAAACTGAAGTCAAATGTAACTGTTATTAATAGCTTAAAGTCAAAATTTCCTCGTACTTCTATTGACAATCACAAATTATCCCACTCGAGAATGACCAAAATCTCCGAAAACAAGTTCAGAAGCTTGATTGTACCAGAGAGGACCTTGCTGCATTACCACCTAAGTTCACCGGTGTCTGGTGGCAGTTCTAATTGTCACAGGATGTGGTTATATTAAGCTGTAAACAATAAAGGATGACACTCCTGGTTCTTGGAAATGCGTCTCTAGGCTTTCTAACCTCCCACAATTATCAAATCAAAATTCTGAACCCAGAAAGACCTGTTGTTTGAACAATTGGCCCCTAGGGAAGTTGGTCCTATAAGTACCCAAAAATAACCTTATGACCAGGTGACTCGACCAGCATTGACCAAGCAAGGCAGAAACATACCAAAAAGAAATAAAGAGGCAGTTGGATGACAATTTTAAGGAGGTAGGTGACAGGTATACAGAAAGAGCAAGAGCCTTAAGGGAAACATGGGGACAGAAGGCATGCATGTGAGCTGCAAACTCATCTTTGCACAAACACAGACAAAGGAGTGTTTAGACTTAGATATCAAATTATAGCTTCAGATAATAATTATTTCATCAAAAACTACAAACTTGGAATCCAATATCTATGATACAACATCATGTCAAAATCTGGCCGCTCCAACAATCACAGTATTTTACACTAACTGTTGCTTAAGATCACCTTAACCCACCCAAGCCCCCCAAGCCTACAACAATGAAAAAAAGAGGAAAGAAGAAATGAACAAGAAAAGCATAAACACAGTTTTAAACATCTGCGTCAGGTCAAATCTAGCCACTCCAACATTTAGAAGTAATTCATCAAAGTCCATTGAGGATTATCTGTAAGCAGAGAGAGAGAGAGAGAGAGAGAGAGAGAGAGAGTGGAGGAGGAGCTTAATTGCTTGATACGACTTTGTAACAAGTGATGGAGTTGGGGAGGAGAAGAGAAGACAAAGTTAGTATCGAGAACTCGGCTGGGCCCCTTAAATTTCTCATTCCAAATCTACGGAGGAATAAGACCGCGAAGGAAACTAAAGGGAATGAAACACCCATATTGACCTGGTTAATGAATCACTCACAAATGGGTTAACTGGACAAGATGTATCTCATTAACCACAACAAAACAGAGGAACAGGATGCATCAACGATCTGATTCCCATTCTAGCTGCTGATTTCATTAAAACAGAGCCTTATTTTCACTGGAAAATGTTCTAATTTGAGTGTGCGTTGATGCTAATTTATCTTTTTACATAGTTGATAGTTGCATACTATACATGATTATGACAACAGTGAATCAAGACCCCTCTATTATCGTCTATAACTGCATAGTTGCTCATGCTTGGCCTACACTTTTTTCTTGGATAGACACCTTTTGATTTTGGAAGTGCATCAACTTACATATCTCATGTCCAACATATGTGGTTAAGGAATCCACATAGCCAAACAAGACACTAAGCTGACTAACTTATCTCTGTTCCCTGCGCATAACTCAGCAATGCCAAGGCATCACTACCTGATTAGGACATGAGGCAAGCCGCAGGAAGTCTTGCAAGCCAGCACAATGCTTCAAGGCTTCAGCAGTACCTGGCAAACACCTCATCCTTTCCCTCAACAGGTTGGAAGAGTGTAGCTCCCAACAGTCTTCTGTGGAAAGCAGTGTGTGAATCTCCATCCAAAGCAACAAGCCTAATACAAAGAATGCCATACAGTAGAAAAACAGTCTTCAGTGGACAGCAGTGTGTGAACCTCCATCAAAAGCAACAAGCCTAATACAAAGCATGCCATACAGTAGAAAGATTGCACTCTGTGTATAGCAGTATTGTTGTTAATAATCTGAAAAGACAAGTAACCTCTTGATCTTACACCTCAGGCAAGCCAGGCTACCAGTGGAACAATAGTACTCCTTTAGAGCCTTAACAAACATCAATTTGTGAACACACGGACAGCCAACCTGAGATGAGGTGCCAATGCCATATGGCATAAACAAACAGTTTAACCAAGCGCACTATTTATGCACTTAGGATGCTGCCCCAAAATTAGTTTGTGATTTGTACTTTCCATATGGATCCATGACCAATCTGCAGATTAAATTTTGTTAAAGTACATAATTTTTTACATGGGCAAGCACATATCACATAATTCTAAACGATAGTAAATTTGTTTAGTTAAAACTGAGTGTAGATAAGTGGGGTTGAACCCATCCTGTCAGCTCAAGACACACAAGCCACTGTGCCACTACTACTGTCCTTTAAGATTGTCATATACATATTTGTTGATAAAAAAAAAAATATATAACCAATATACTTAGGCATATACCTCAAGACATATTAGCTTAGTAAAAATAAATAGTCTTTAAATATGCACAAAAAAAAATACCATTATCTTTTACAAGTTTCCAAGAGATGCTCTTAACCTTTAAGTTTTTTATGATTTCCGCTCTTGAGCTCCCATTCCGGATCTTGCTGCATATTTTGGTCACTTAGTTTGGCTTATTTGACCTGTCCCAGCTACTTGCTTTGTTCCATTGACCTTTAAAGTAACATGAAGAGAAAGAGTACCAGAAACTTTAGATAATGACCATTTCAGAAGACCTGACAAGTGCTTTCTTTTTTTCTTTTTTTTTTTTGGGTAAAAGAAGTGAGAACTCATTACCTAGTACAAAAGTCTATATCTAGGAAATATGGACTTGCTAATGACAAAGAAGTAGTTACCTACGAAACATATCAATTAACTGTTGAAAATCGACGTCACTGAATTGCTACAAGATCCAGAATAAAGAATGTTCTTTCAGGAATGCAAAAATGAAGGGAAACCAGATGATATGCCAATAGGAGATATTAGATATTTAAACACAACACCCACCACAAAGCCTCCAAACAGGATTCAGCTTCAAGAACAATGTTACATAGGATTACGCCTCTTGTTATGATACTTCACTTCTGGCAAAGGCTGTGTCTTTACAAGTAACCAGATTGGTCGCCCTCCCATGCCATTCATCTATTGCTATTTATTAACACCGAACAGCCATTGGTGTCCATTTGTCACCTTAAAATTCTCAAAATAACCTTGATGTTTACTCTCTACACCTATCAAAAACATATGCCTGCCTTATTCTCCCCCATGTCCTTACTTCTTCTCTTCCAATTTTCTACTTCTCGTACATGTCTGCACTCAAATCGTGAATGTCATTCTTCTAGTCCACTTTAATGTCTTTATCTCAATTAGACCTAATTCTCAAACATGCTGCTTCATGATGCCTCATCATGGTTGCCTATGGTCACTTTAAAACATAATTTAGTAAACTAAAGTACATAAAAGTCTTAAAACACTTCACAGAACCAGCCGACCAACGATAATTTTGCAGGCAACTGACAACACTACGCCCAATCGCTCCATATTTATCTGTACTTACACAAAGATGAAATACTTCCTGCAACTTTAAGGAATCTAATGGTCATCAGACTAGTCACATAACCCTGCACTTCCATCTTGATGAATGACTTCACTATAACTGTACTGCATGTTTTTACACAAGAATTAAAAAATTTTGATGAATCATAGCCAAAACCCCACTGCCTAAAACAATCATCAGGGAGTAAGAAAAGTTTCATAAGAACATAGCAGGGGGAAACAAAAAGAGGCAGACATGTAAAAGAAGTTAGAACAAGTAAACTTAACAATGACATGTAAAGCAAAAGAAAATTTGAAAAGAGAGTAAAACTCACCTGAGATATGATGACTCGTCACAAACATTACCTCCAAGCTCGTTACAGAAGTAGTATCAGTTTCCAAATTTCAAGTTTCCTTAATTAGGATTATGCAAGAAATCCCTCATACAGAGTACTTCCCTTGTACATGACCTGCAATGTTGTACCTTTTCCAACCCAGGCAGTCAGTTCGGGTTGGTGTTCAAAAGGTCTAAGTGATTGCAGACTTCCATCCTCCAGTTGCACACCATAAACAAATGGGAGTCTTAGGGAAATGAAACTCTCTGGAGGCAAAATCACTCGACATCCAAAGCTGAACTGCAACTTTTTTTCACGGTCTGCAACAGATGGAGGTAGGCATGATGCCTGCAAACAAACAATCACTTTCATCAAAAGTAATGAAAAGGTTATGATTTCCAAAGAATGCAAACAAAAAAAGTGTGTTAAAAACGTTAGTACAAAATATGCGCTAATAAGCAGACATCTAAGCATTGTCAAAACAGCAACTATGAGCAAGGGCGTGATACCGAGTTAGGACCCGATTATTCAATTTACTTCAGCCGGAGGATCTCCTGTCCCAAAATTGAAAGGTCTCCCACTGTTAAGGACTTGATGGAGAGACCACCATTAAATCAATTCAAGATTGGACCCCTTCCACTTTCTAGCTGATTCTAATCCAGCAAACTTCTTACAGTTCCATAATTGCAGTTATATAAGGATCTTTTTTTAAAAGACGGACAATAATGATTTCAACCATCCAGGCAATTAATATAACAACTCAGTTGATATAAATTTTTTGTCATCAAGTATGGACGAGTATGTTTATGAATTATGATAATACAAAATATAAACACTTAGATCTCCTAGACAAACTTTAGTGGATTCCGTCCCAGTCACCATGAAAACTATACATAGTTGTATACAAGCAAGCGTGCAATAATGACACAGAATTAGGAAAGACAATTAGATATCCGATATCCATAGCTGGTCCACTGAAAAGTATTTATAGCCAATAATGAATACCTTTTACTTACATAATAAGAGAAATATAGTTTTGCTATAAGGAAATCCATTAGGTTTTTCTTCTCGCAAGATTTTTTTTCATTATTAATTTGGCCTTTGATAAAGAGGAATGGCAAAACCGAATTCACATAGCTGACCCTGATAGTTGGGACAAGGCTTAGTTGAGTTCAGTTAACTATATTTACTTTCTTGGTTGGAGGCAAATAAACTATTTGTGCACTTGTGCATGGAACATTCAAGCCAAAGAATTGAGACTCACCTCAAATTGTATGACTGGGCATGTAGCTAAAATGACTGGAAAAGGAGGTGTGACCTACAGACAGCAATGCATTAATTAGTACATGATGTAAACTGTAAAGATTAAGAGAAACTTCAACCCGAATCTTATATCAGCATGACATAGCTTATTACAAATTCAAAAGATATATCAGAAAATAAATTCGCTACGTAAACGAACTCCTAGAGCAAGAATAGCCCCATAACAAACTGTCACTTAATAGTGTGAGCATATAGAATTCTCACTTCAACGTCAAATCATAAATAAAAACTGGCTAGGAAAGTACATAAAGGATGCATTTGGATTTCCTACTAATTCTAATGGAGGATGCATTTTGTGTTTTAACACTATAGCAATACATGTGGCAACCAACTATTGTCTAAAAGACTCCACACTAGAATTTGAGGATTTGACTTGAGTTCGAGTATTTGACCATTTGAATTTGGGAATTTGATATTGATTTGCTCCCAATTCACTAGTTCAAGGACTAGAGTGCAATTCGTCCACCTAGATTGAAAGGATTAAGTTATCAATGTCTCCATCGTGAACGGATATTAGTGAGGTCCTAGCATCATACTGCAAATACAGAAGATTACTACTCTAATATTCTAATAGAAGAGAAATAATGGAATGGCACAAAGGAAAGATAAATGATGGAATATGAGATCACATATGAAAAATATACATGCCATATTGGAAGCAGAATAAAGCTTGCATTCTTAACAACAATATGGATTCAGTTCAAGCCACTCATTCATATAGTCAACTTCATAATGATGCAGACAGTCTAATGCAGGCATAGTTATATGGTGTACCATTCAAACAACCACTTCACCAAATAGTTTCTAAGTTTCTATTATCATGGACACATGAACACCAAAAAGCATAAAAGCTTCCCATAAATTGAAAGCAAGGTTACTCTATCTGGGCTTTGAACTTGATCCAGAATTCATAGTTAAAGGACACCGATCCTAAGAATCACAAGAAACTTTCACTATTCCCTTAATTAAAACCTAGTTTTACTTTTTTCCAATACAAAATTTGGCAGTACAGGTGTCATTTTGGTAGAACATATCTGACTAGAAAGTGCAGATTCCTCTCTTACCGATATCACTTAATGTACTAAGAAAGTTACCAAGTGACCGCAAATCTTTTACAACCCCAAAAGAACAAAATTCAACTTCTATACAGAATCATTTGTCATGTTACCAGTAAAAGAAATCAACGAATCAGAATCTTCAGACAGTTGAAATATGTCAACAGGCTACATTCAAATGAGTTTAAAAGAGTTCAACGCAATGCAAGAAAAAGGCCTATAGTTAAGAAACTCATACCAAAAAGATCCTCTGCAGCTGCGATATTGATCCAGCAAATTTAGTCTTAGGGTGATCCTTAATATTAGAGATCCTGCAGTGTGGACAGTTCATGTATACCGGTAAATTTCTATTCAACAAGGAGAAAGCACCATCATCGAGGCTAACAGAATGAAGGCTCTCTTCGAGATCTTTGTCGGAATCATCAAGTGTTGACATGCCAATATAGCTCTGGGTCTGTTTTTTCCCTGTCCTAGAGAACTGAAGCACCCCATCCAAGTGTTGATTACCATTAGCTCCTATCTCTTTGGTCTTATCCAGATTTCTCAGCTTACGAACCGCACTACTGCTCATGCCATTTGAGTTACGATGAACCTTACCATGGCTACCATTCTTACCTAATTTTGAAGGATCTGCCCTTTTATTGTATGACTTTTCCACAGATGCAGGGATATGAGATTCTTCAGACAAGGAATATGGGGAGCCAAGTTCTTTGAGATGCTCTGAGGTCAATATGAACCGGTGGCCTCGGGGGCACTCATGCTCAAATCCGACATATATGATTACATTCTTCAAAGAAGTGTTTAATTTGATCTTTTCACCTCTATTCCTGTTAACCGGGACAACATTGCTACCTATCTGTAAAATTGGATTACCATCGATGTCTCCATTTACACCAACTCTATTTCCATTTACAGTGTCCTGAACAGCAGAGGTATCTTCGGATTTTTTAGATCCTTGATAATCAGCAGTATTATGAACCCGTTCTGCACTCCTATCACTTGCAGAACTTTGCTTCATACCTCTTTCCAAACCCACTGAAGGTTGTTTCCTTGACTGTAAAGGAGGGAATGCTGAAACAGCAGCTGCTGATCCAGCAACAACCTCAGAAAAAGGTTTTCTCATTGCAAAATTAGGAATGCCTCTACCAAAGCTGATCTTTTTTTCATCAGATTGGTTGTTTTGTGAGGGAGGCTCCCTTTGAATTTCATCTCCACTCTGCAATTCTTCTGTGTTCATTGGAGAAACACCAGATTTCTTTATGTCTCCTGCAATAGACTCACTCAGGGGTTCTGTATTTAACCTAATTATAGAATCTTGCTGCACAGCACTAGCTAATGAACCAGTTTGGTCTTTTGGTTTCTCAAGAATAATTGTCCACTTCAAAAGAAACTTCTGAGTGGCACAGAACCCACTCTGAAGTAATCCTTTAGAAGGCTCATAGTACCTTACACCACCAACTCGAATCAAACTCCATGATGATCTCTGAATTGGTCCTGCATTATTTACCTGTGGTAATTGAAGAGCAGGAAGAAGTTTGTCACATTCGGGAAAACAATTTGACATAATGTTAGCTGTTTCAAAATCAAAAGGATCAGATCGCAGTCGCCGTGAACGGCCGCAGGCACAAGCTTGAAGGAAAACGAATCCGCTTGAATGTGGCTTGACCCCATCCCTTGAAAGCAAACCATCAGTTTCAACATCATGCCTCTGGTGCATACATGGTTTTCCTGTCAAACTGACTGCATCGCACAGTTGCCTTCCAGAACTCCAAATGGATGTGCATTCATCCTCCAATTTTTTCATGAAAAGTTGCACTGCATGTCCCTTGACCATTGAGCAGAAAGCACGCAAAGCCTTCTCCAACTGTGCTTCATGCTTTGAAGTAGGATAACAAGCAGGCAAATCATTTAAATAAACCTCCACCGCACTAGGAAGGGCTCTCTCGCACCACAAGGTAGAAAATTTAGTACCAAGTCCTTTACCACCCTCCAAACACGATATTGCAATTTCTAGAGGATCTGTAACTCTGGGAACAATTCCTTCAACTGCTGATGCAACCGTGTTTTTTTGACGTGGGTTTCTTTTACTGCTTTCAGGTTCAATTATACACCCACGTTTTGCAGAAAGAATCCCATGTAGAATAAGTTGACTGGAAGATAACCAGATGTCCATACTAGGAAGTTCAGGAGTAGTAAAAGTCTTTCCAGATGCAGCTGATGCAGCAGCGGCAGCTGCAGCAACAGCCACCATACCAACACCAGCAGCTGAGCCACTGTTGGTGTTAGATAGCAATCCCCCCCTCCCTCTTAAGATATCAGCCTGCCTGTAAATGAACTCTTTCACAGATATAATGTCCTCTTTGGTTGCACTCTGACTATGGCTTTCAAGCAAAAGGGAATCTGAGGTTGCCTTTCCATTCAAGACATCTTCCACAAGAGCAGTGGCAAAATCAAGAGATTTGCCTCTCTGATTTAAAGATCTATCCAACAATGCAACTGATTTGGATGCATCCAGTGAAAAAAGAGGTGCTGAATTTGATATGCCCCCACTTCTTGAACCAGAATGACTAGTTTCAGAACCTGTGAGCGTCCGACATTTCTTAATTGAAAACCGGATCTGTGCATCAAGGGATGACTGCAATTTCTTCTTGAATCCACCTTCAGATTTACTCACAGGGCGGGCTAGCACAACAACTGGTCCTGATCCTTTTGTAGGCAAGCTTGGCCTAACTAAACTGCTCAAACTTGCAGACTGGTTCAATGAGGACGTGTCAACTGACTCCTCTGTATTAGAACCAGAATTAATATCTGTGAAATCGGCAAGAAAAACAAAAAGTATAACTGGAGTACATTGTCCTGGAAACACAGAGGTGTATGAACCTAAACCCGACATAAATGAAATTGCTGAAGCATTGCGACTCAATATGCCACTACTTCTACCAGGAGACCGATTGCTAGAAGATGTTCCTGATAAAGAGGCTCGCGAAGATGATGAAGACTGAGATCTAGATGTCGATGGTGGTTTGGTTTGAGATCTCACAAATGGAGCCATTGCATGCTTGGCAGCTTGTAAAATTCGAAATTTCTTCAAGATCTGGGTATCAAGGCGCGACCCCTCCTGAGTAAATATGATTACATGGCAAACCTGCATAGTTAAATGCAATTTAGCCACTTCATTAGGTATGAAAAGTATGCAGACTTCTCATTAAAAAATGCATCGCCTATACACTGCACTAAACTCCAAAAAGAAATCACTTTTGGTCGTTATGGTTGCCACAACAATCTTTAACCTACATGCTTAATCACAGTACTTTCCCCTAAAAAAACAAGCTGCTTTCACAAAAGATAAAATATAAACAACTGAAACAACAAGTTAATGAACAGGTTTTAGTTTTCACTTCTACATTGACTATCGGCAACTCTAATGATATGTTTGGATCTATGATATGTTGAGAGGAATGAAAAGAAATGGAAATGAAATTACTTGTATTTATTAATTTTTTTACTGGTAATCAAAACAAAAAAAGGAACCTTTTGAGAAATACCTATTCATTTACCTAAAACAACCAAACAAAAGTGAAGAATTTGGTTTATCTCCATTTTCCTTTACCTTTCCCCACCAAATTCTAGGATCAAACAAAGCGTAAATGTTTACCTACCCATAACAATTATGTACTTGCAATTGTTTCTGAACAATATTATACATCACTATGCGATAGTTGAATTTGCTGGGGACATGCTTGGACATTTGCAGAAAAGTGAATTGGTCCTTCATTAGGAAAGCCTAATATTGTTCTTCCCTTCCTTTTTCTTATTTTTTTGGTGGGTGGGTAGGTAAGCAGGGTTAATTCACCAAAGCCAGAGAGAAGAAAGCCTAACATTGACCTCAAAGACAGCCTTGTTGGCATTACATATCCCAATTCTAAATGTTTGTCCCAGTGTTATCAGAAAACGTGAGTACCATAATGATTTATGCCTTAGAACGTACACCCTAGTATTTCTTGGAACTAATGTTTCAAAACCCGATACACTTGGGTTTCAAAACGGTGAATTTAGCAATTTAAAGTAATCTCAAAAAAAATTTCTTGTGTACTTTCTTTGGGATTGCTTTGAATCACCCGCTTCAGCATTTTGGAATGAAAATGTACCGTATTTGGAAAAAAAAAAACATAAAAAAAGGTCATAACACTCCTAGGGTTTGCATTTCTACAAGGTTAATTTTAAAAGATAATAAACTACAGTTATTGGATATCTAATTATTAAAAAAAATCACATTTCAAAATCCATTGATCTATACAAGTATATTCCATTGTAGTACATTTTAAAGTATGTGGCATGCCACGTTCTGGAACCTGTTCCTCATACAAGAACGAGGACGAGGAAAGCCTTAACTCTGTACACCTAACCCTAATTCACTAGTTCCCATTCCTACCCCCATTGTACCACATAGATTCGTCCCAATAATGGATTTTCGGATCTAATTCTATAGACCAATGATTTTGCAGGAGACTAAATGCACTCCAAACTTGCGAATAATTACCTCATGCAAATTCCCCATAAGCAAGTTCAACTTTTACAAATGGTATAATTTATTTCAAACATTAAACAATAACCAAGCTTTTATCTTTTGCATAAGAGAAGTAACTAATAAGTATAGGAGATTTCACTTTCTGCTGAAAGTGAACATTGTTTGAACTAAGGAGCACATAGAAATTCAGCTTATCACGTCCTTCTTGATTTCGCTAACCATGACTGTATGACTGCGTAAAAGTTTCCACGGGACATCCAAACACCAACACCATTGAAACAATTGAATTTATAAATTAATTAGGAAACAAAAACTTACAGAGAACATAAAAAGCATTCCGTGAAGATCCCCCAATTCGCGCTCTTCCAGTACTGAATCGAAACTGGAAGAAGAAGAAGAAGACTCGGGAAACTCCTCCATCGCGGGACACCCAGTTGAAGAAAATTGCAAATAAAGAATCCCCTTTTCGTCGTCATGGTAGTAACTAATTCTTCGACATTGAAACCAACGCTCCACCTCTTCCCCGATATCCACTTTCTGAAGACAGAAACTCTTGTCAAAATTACCTGAACCGAACACATTGGCCTCGAGAATTCGGTTGATTAGCTGAGTCACGTCTCCGCGCCGCCTCCCGATGAAGCCGACGACAACGACGCCGTTCTGGGGAGACTGGGGCTGGGGGAGTGGTGCTAGTGAGGAGGAAGACGGTGGAGGGTGTGAAGGCGGAGGAGCGAGAGGTGGGAGGGTTGCGTGATCTGGTTGGGGTGGTGGTGGGATTGGAGGAGTGAGAGTGGCCGTGGAGGGAGGAGAGAGAGAGGGTTGTACGGTCGTTAAATTCTGGGGGCGGATTAGGACTCGCATGGAGGATGGGTTTGGTGAGTCCATGAATTGGAGGAGTGGGTTTGAGAAGCGGGTGTCTATTTGGGTTGGACTTCTATCAGTTCCATGGACGATTGGGAGCTTTTTAGAGAGAGAAAGTTAGAGAGGGACGGTGGCACGGCGGGGCCTGGTTACTGCTTTCTGGACAAATGACCAGAAACCTCTATCGCGTTGTGTAATTATCAGCTTTTGATTTTGAATTTTTTTAATACCGGTAAATCCGTATTATGCCCGAAAATTTAAAAAAAAAAATTATGTCACAACATATTACTTAAAAAGCCAGTAAATCGAAACATTAAATTTGATGAATACGCAATAAAGAAGAATTTAACTATGACAATATATATTTAACTATCAACGCTGTAACATTTTAAATTAATGAAGGTTTAATAACAAAAAGTTTACATACAATCCACTAAAATTAATGAAGGTTTAATAACAAAAAGTTTACATACAATCCACTAAATTTTCAGAGAATATCTTATTAAACCATGAGTTGTAAATATGTGTCAATGCAGAGATATCATTTTATTTATTTCATTTCTTCAATGCTCTAAAATATTTACCAAAGGAATGAATGTCATTAAAAAAAGTACTGAATTTAATAGTGTATTTAGGTTGATTGATTGGAGTACGGATATTTCAATTTTTTTTAAAAAGATGCAAGTATTCTTTAGACCAATAAGCTTTGATTATATGTAAACAATAAAAGTATATGTTGTTTCATATAAGTTGATTGGTGCGGGAATAATAAATGTGAAAACTTGAAACTCTTAAGAATATGAATTCCTTTTCTAAGTGTATCGGATAGTCTTTTATTAATGGGTTTTCGCATCCATTGCCCCAAATAAGTAGATGTTTTTTTCGTGCTAACTTTGCTAGTTTAGATTTAATTTTACTGGTGTTACATACGTGATCAATAACTGGTTCTATTCTGTAAAAATTATAAACATTAACATAGTGCCTAACATAAAAACTTTACTTTAATTCATTAGTCCAACTATCAGCCAAAAAAATAATTGACGTAGACGGAAACAAGTGAACGTTCAAAACACAAAGTGAAGCACATGCGATGAATATAGATACACATAGATACTTTATTATTCATAATTTTAGTACGTGTTGTTTTGTTGGCTAATAACTTGGTATACGTGTACATAAGCAGATGTGTACATAAATATTGGTAAATAGGTGATGATGCAGCTATCTCGTGTTGGCTTGCCCCCAGGTCCGGGACGAACTGTTCCTTGGCCGGCCGATAATCTCTTGCACTAAAACTCACCGGTGTGATGGGAGCCAATGGCCCTCCGGTGTTCAAGTCAAATTTTTGGGGGTTCAAACGTTCGAGAGGGAAGTGTTCCAGGGTGTTGTATATTGCGTATCTGCTAAAGGGGGCCAATCTTTCCCTTGTATGTTTGCATGGTGGTAGTAGGTGGTCCTCTCACGTGGCTGCTTCTAGTTGGAAGATTAGAACGGTGTCAGAGCACTTGAGAGGGCCATCTCCATACTCTAAGGTGGCGTGTGTCAGAACGGTGTCAGGGGCGTGGCGATTGTTGCAGATGTACGCCATATCCACGTCCCTGACGTAGGCCAGGAGGGCGGGTGTCAGAAATGGGCCCCCACGGACGCGGTCGGGGGCTGACCCGATCAGAGGGCCGTTATGGGCATCCCCTCGGATCGGTAGGTACAAGGGCGAGCGGAACGAGTACCTGGTCGGGAGGCGACCAGGCGGCACAGGGAAGGCTTCCGGTTCGGTCTGGGAATCCTCGTCACCAGATGCCCCCAATTCCTTTGGCTGTCGACTTGGGGCCAAACGAATTCCAAAGGGCGACCCGACCACGGAACACGGAGCGCATTGATGGCGGGGACGACGCAATAATGATGGAAGTTGTCGCATCGCTTCACGTGCCCCCACGTGGCAGCCAGGGCGCGATTGCCAGTAGCCGAAAAGACGCGTCGTATCCCAGCCGTTGGTGTCCCGTCATCGCAGGCCATCTGGGCCGTTGATTTCAAAGATGTGGGGGGAGTTGAGGGGGGCAGTTGCCCCCATTTTCCCCTTAGTGCTTTTTACCAAATACGTACACAGAGAAAGAGAAAGAGCTTACGTCGTCGTCTCCAGCGTCATCTTCGTTGTCTCCGGCCAGTCAAGGGGGTGCCGTCCGTCACGGAACACCGCCGGCTTACACCGCAGCCTGTTGTCGGAGTTGCAAAGCATGGTAAGCCCCATTTCCGGATTGTATGTATTGGTTAGTGACCCGTTGTGTCTGGGTTTACCAAAAGAGGGAGGAAATCCCCGACCTTCTAGGGTTTGTCGATAGGCCGGGGTTTCTGAAGTCAATATTTGAGGAAGTAGCCCTGTTATTCAAACCCGTACTGCTTAGGATCGAGAACAAAAAACGATTAGGCACCATGGCCAACCCTGAGCACGTGAGTTCAGATTCGGAGAAGACGGACTCAAATAGGCACGAGGTAGTTGGTCGTGAAGCCGGAGATGAGGCCTCCGTTAGTGGTTCTAGGGGATCAGTACAAGTTCTTGAGTCGAGCCAAGCAGAGGCCGCCGACTCTGGTGCCATTGAGGGGGGAAAGTCAGGAGAGTCGGAAGAGGATGATCCAGGGTACGAGGCCGTTGGGGTGTCCTCTATTCTCACCAAGGAGAAGGTCGGGGCCTTGCGGGCTGCATATCAGATCCCACGGGGTTTGAAGCTCAGGATCCCAAAAAAGGACGACTGGGCCTATTCGGCCAGGGAGGGCGAGATCACAGTGTATGAGGGCGCGTTGGCTGGTGGCCTTCGGATGCCCTTTCCCCAGTCTGTCCGGAGGATCCTACAGTGGCTTCGTTTGTCTCCAGGGCAGATACAGCCGAATGGATGGAGGATCCTGCTCGGCTGTTCTGTACTCTGGCAGATCGTCCATAAAAGGGACATCACGCTAGAGGAATTCTTGTTTTGTTACCGGCCAACGGAGAGGGGCGCGGGCTTGTGGTATTTCTAGGGCAGGTCGAAAGAGTATAACCTGATTGATAAGCTCCCTTCCTCGGTCAAGAATTGGAAGGACCGGTTCTTTTTCGTTAGTGGAAATGGATGGGAGTTTCAACCCTAGGAGACCGACTTCTCTGCTCGGGTCCCCAGGCAATGGGGTTACCCGAGCAAGAAGGGTACATTCTTTCTCTGTCGAACTCGGTTTCATTTCCTTTTCTCTTTTCAAGTGTCGATTTCCTAACCTAGGTTGCCTTGGGTGTCAGGTCAAGCAAAGCCCAGAGTATCTAAGGAGGTGAGGGCTGCCATAAGGAAGGTTCAGCAACACGAGGTCCATAGTCACAAAGACTTGGTCACCACCGAAAGCTTGTCGAACTACTTGCTAGGTCCTGAGCCTACCAGAGAAGCCTTAGCCGCTGAATGTGAGAAGAGTGAGTGTTTAGTTGTTTGTAGAGCTTCTCAATGCCGCCTAACTGACATCCATTTTGCTTGCAGTTGGCGCAGTCGTCGTTGACAGTTCAGCCGTTGCTACCACCTCCCAGACGGTCGGTGAGATGAGATTCAACGTTGCTTTTCTACGGAAACAAAAGGCTGGAGGGTCCGAGCCCGAGCCGAAACGGTTGAAGGACGCCAAGGCAGAGCCGACCAGGAAGGTAGCGGCTTCGGCAAGAGTGCCCGAGGGGAGAACGATAGAACCGCCTCGCGTTCAGCCGCTGACACTGCAGACCAAGAGGAGGCGAAGTACGGTCGCTACTGCCGAGGAACAAGCTCGGGCTGAGGCCACCCCCTCGTCTAGGAACGTTTTCGAGAGCCCGGAGGAAGCATGGGCGAGGGCTACCATTGCCGTGAAGGAAGTCGACCTCCATAGGGTCGACAAGCACAACAACAACCGCCTGGTGAAGGACATGAACCATGATCTCCTTAGGGTATGCGCCTTCTACTTGGTCCTCTTTCCTGTTCTCTTGTTCCATCCTGACATATGGCCTTTGCCAGTCTGTCGCCAAGAACATCAAGATGGGCCATCGCCTGGCGGGCCTAAAAAAGGCTTTTAATCACGAGAAGAGTACGTGCGCCTCCCTCCTAGCTGAACTGAACGGGCTAAAAGAGGAGATCACTGCGGCTCGTGCCATGAAGGATGAGATCGTCGTTGTTCGCGCTGAGAGGGACTCGGCAGTGTCGGCCTTGAAGAAAGCCGAGGACGAATACAAGAAGCTTGACGCCACCACCAGCAAGCTTGTACTGGGTCTCTCGGGCGAGCAGACCAAACGACAGGAGCTGGAGAAAGAGAAGAAGGCCCTGAAGGAGGAGCTCTTGAATGCGAAGAGTAAGGCGGTGGAAGAGTTCCAACAGGGGAACGACTTCCAGGCGTTGTTAGCGCCGACCTTCCTTCAGGGGTTCGAGCATGCTAGGGGTCAGGCTTCAAGGAAGTTCCCTGGTCTGGACTTCTCCATTCTTGAGCCTTCTGAAGAGGCTCCCCCAAGCATCGAGGGGGCTGCGACAGATGCTCCTGTGCTCCTGCTCCTGCTCTTGAGATGAGCCCCGAGCTTCAAACCAATGCCAAGGGAGGGCCTCGTACTGGGTCTGAGTCTGCTGCTGGGGGCGTCTAGAAGGATCCTCAGCCTTCCACAGGGCGAGTTCAGCAGGACACCGGGGAGAATGGAGGGGTGACTAAGGAGCCAGCTCGGACTTGAGTTGCCTCTTCATTTGTAAACCTTTTTTTTTTTTTTCTTGCTGTACTCATCTTTTCGTTAATGAAATAGCTTCTTCTTTATATTCCTTGTGCCTGCTATGTTTGTTGAATGCTTACATGTACTAACGAGGACCTGATCGGTAATTACAGCTGAAAAGGTTCAATAAATGGATCTGCTCGGCACATGGCCGAGCGGAGTCTCCGATATGGCTGCTTGGGGCCCTCTGGCGATTGTCGGCGCTCGGGCTAAGGCCCTTCTGAACTTGTGCGGCACTTAGGGCCCTCTGGCCCTGCTCGGCGCCTGGCGGAGTAGATTCTTTATGAGCAATTGCTAATCAAGGCCCTGGCTCTGCTCGGCGCTTGACTGAGCAGATTCTTTTTGTGTCATTGCCACTAAAGGCCCTCTGGCTCTGCTCGGCGCTTGGCCGAGCAGATTCTTTCTGTGCCATTGCCACTGAAGGCCCTCTGGCTCTGCTCAGCGCTTGGCCGAGCAGGTTCTTTCTGTGCCATTGCCACTGAAGGCCCTCTGGCTCTGCTCGGCGCTTGGCCAAGCAGATTCTTTCTGTGCCATTGCCACTGAAGGCCCTCTGGCTCTGCTCGGCGCTTGGCCGAGCAAATTCTTTCTGTGCCATTGCCACTGAAGGCCCTCTGGCTCTGCTCGGCGCTTGGCCGAGCAGGTTCTTTCTGTGGCATTGCCACTAAAGGCCCTCTAGCTCTGCTCGGCGATTGGCCGAGCAGATTCTTTCTGTGCCATTGTCACTAAAGGCCCTCTGGCTCTGCTCGACGCTTGGCCGAGCAGATTCAATGTTGGTTCCACGCAAGTAGATAATTTCTAGGTTGGTACACGTACACAATTTGCTGAACAGTTGCTTTTATTGATATTCTTGAGGGTTACAAGTGAGAGCCTTTCAAGGGTAGTATTTCCTTAGGTGTTCGGCGTGCCACGGGTGTGGAAGCTCCTTGCCCTCTAACTTCTTCAGCCTATACGTCCCCTTCCTCGTACTGCTGATCACCTGGTAGGGTCCTTCCCAATTGGGTCCGAGTTTGCCTTCTCTGGGGTCCTTGTTAGACTGATTGACCCTCTTCAATACAAGGTCCCCGATCGCAAAGTTTTTTCGGTCGAACTTTGGAGTTGTGGTACTGGCGCATCTTTTGCTGGTAGGACGCCACCCTCATAGCCGTCTATAGCCTTCTCTCCTTCAATAGGTCCAAGTCCACATTCATGGCTTCGCTGTTAGTCGCGGGGTCGAACTGCATCGTTCTGGGGCTGGGGAGTCTTATCTCTACCGGAATCACGACCTTCGTTCCAAAGGTAAGCGAGAACGGCGTCTGACCAGTGGACACTCTCTCTGTCGTTCTGTAGGCCCAAAGAATGTTGTGGAGCTCTTCTGCCCACAAGCCTTTGGCCTTTTCCAACTTCGTCTTGAGGATCTTCAAAAGGGATCTGTTGGTGACTTCGACCTGGCCGTTCGCCTGAGGGTGCTCGGGGGACTAAGCATGGTGACTTATCCCTAGGTCGGTGCACAATTTGTTGAACTGTCTGCCTTCAAACTACTTCCCATTGTCCGTGATGACGACCTTGGGGATACCGAACCTGCACACGATGTTCTGCCACAAGAACTTCTTCATTTTCTTCTCGGTAATTGTCGGTAGGGCTTCTGCCTCCGCCCATTTCGTGAAGTAATCGATCGCCACCACTGCAAATTTTGTTTGTCCTTTGCCAAGCGGCAACGGACCCACAATGTCGATTCCCTACTGGGCAAAGGGCCAAGGAGTCTGGATTGGAGTTAGCTCTTGAGAGGGCACTCTCAGGATGTTGGCGAACCGTTGACACTTGTCGCATTTCTTGACGAATTCTTGGGCGTCTCTCTCCATGGTGGGCTAGTAATAGGCTATTCGCAATATCTTCTTGGCGAGGGATCGACCCCCAGAGTGGTTCCCGCAGACACCCTCGTGGACTTCCCGCATTATGTAGTCTACTTTTTCCTCACTGGCGCAACGAAGCAGTGGCAAGGTGTGCCCTCTCTTGTATAGTATCCCGCCTTGTATGAGGTACCTGCTCGACCGGTATTGAATCCGCTTCGCCTCATTCCAGTCCTCAGGCAGGGTTCCCTTCTCCAAATAATTTCTGATCTGGGTCATCCACGAAGACTCGGGCACAATCTGGTCGACTTCCGGGCTCTGGATGCTCGGCGAATCAAGAATCTTAATCGGAACGTTGGGATCAGACTCATTGGACGAGGCTATTCTGGCCAGTCGGTCGGCCTCTTCGTTCTCCAATCTCGGGACGCGTTTTAAGAGTATTTTTGCGAATCTCCTGGCCAGGCTCTTCGCCACTTGGCAGTATTGTTTCATGTTGTCTTCTCTTGCTTCGTACTCCCCTTGAACCTGTTCCACTACAAGCTGAGAGTTGCTTCGGACTATTATCTGTTCTGCCCCCATTCGCCGAGCCATTCTGAGACCGACAAGGAGTGCTTCGTATTCGGCGACGTTGTTGGTAGCGGGGAACTTGAAGCGGAGGGCATACTCCATCTTGTGGTCGTCCGGGGTGACGAGGACGACACCGGCACCATCGGAAGTGTGAGTGGACGAACCATCAACGTTCAGGACCCAATTGCTGTCTGGCAGATCGGCGTCGGTGTTGGGAGGGGGTGGGTTAGTGAACTTTGCAATGAAATCCGCAGCCGCCTGCCCCTTGATCGCCAGTCGGGGTCGATAGTGGATGTCGAACTGGCTAAGTTCTACAAACCATTTCACTAATCGCCCTGACGTCTCAGGCTTGTGCAGTATATTCTTCAGTGGCTGGTCAGTGAGTACGACAATCGTGTGGGCTTGGAAGTACGGCCGCAAGCGCCGAATGGCGGTTATCAGTGCGAGGGCCAAGAGTTCCATCTTCGGATACCATTCTTCTACTCCTCGCAAGGCACGACTGGTGTAGTAGACTGGCTTTTGGACCCCTCCGTCTTCTCGGACCAGGGCTGAGCTGACTGCTGTTGCCGATACGGACAAATAGAGAAACAACTCCTCTCCCGGGACGGTTCGGCTGAGCAGCGGGACTGAGCTCAGGTATTGTTTGAGTTGACCAAAGGCTACTTCACACTCCGCGTTCCATTCGAACGCCTTGCGTAGGATCGAGAGATGAACCTGTTCAGGGCAGCGACATGCCCGGCCAGCCTCTGAACATCTTTTGTCGTTCTGGGCACCTGCGTGTCGATGATGGCTTGAATCTTATCCGGATTGGCCTCAATCCCCCTCTGTGACACCATGAAGCCCAGGAATTTGCCCGAGGCGACACCGAAGGCATACTTGGCGGGGTTGAGTTTCATCCGGTACTTGCGGAGCGTCTGGAACGTCTCTTCGAGGTCCCGCAAATGGTCGGCGGCCTGCTTGCTCTTCACCAACATGTCATCCACGTAGACCTTCACATTACAGCCAATTTGCGATTTGAACATGAGGTTGACCAACCGCTGGTAAGTAACCCCTGCATTCTTTAACCCAAACGGTATGACGTTGTAGCAATAGAGCCCCCGGTCCGTAATGAAGGCCGTGTGCTCTCGGTCATGCTCCGCCATCTGAATCTGGTTATATCCTGAAAAAACATCCATAAAGGTTAGCATTTCATACCCCGCAGTGGAGTCGACGAGGAGGTCGATGGTTGGTAGTGGGAAACTGTCCTTGGGACACGCTTTGTTCAGGTCGGTGAAATCAACACACATCCGCCACTTCCCATTGGACTTCTTCACCATGACAACGTTAGAGAGCCAAGTGGGGTAGTGCGCTTCCCTGATGAACTTTGCCTGCATCAGCTTTTCCACTTCCTCAGCAACTGCATCGTTCCTGTCCGGGGCAAAATTCCTTCGCTTCTGCTTCACCGGCCTGGCCTCGGGGTCGATGTTTAAGTAGTGAGCCGCTACCCGGGTGTCAATCCCGGGCATGTCTTTGTGAGACCAGGCGAATATGTCAACATTGTTTCTCAGGAACTCGCGTAGTTGTTGCTTCAATTCCTCGGGCGCGGCGGCCCTTATCCTCATCGTTCTGTTCTGCTCTGGTTGCTCGACCAGAACGTCTTCCAGATCTTCTGCTGGCTCTCCCCTTCTGATTTCCTCCTCATCTCTCGGCTCGAGCTCTTCGATGACCAAGGCCTCCCGGCTGGGTTCTCCATTGAGGGAGGCCATGTAGCACTCCCGTGCCTCCTTCTGGTCGCCCTTTGCGCACCCGACCCCATCGTCGGTCGGGAACTTGATTCGGAGATGATACGTGGAAGCGACCGCCTTAAACTGGTTCAGGGTCGTTCAGCCAATGATGGCGTTGTACGCGAAAGGGCAATCCACAACCAGAAAGTGCACCATTTTTATCGTCCGGTGTGGCGCTTCTCTAAGGGTGACTGGTAAAGTGATGGATCCGAGAGGGACCACCCGATCTCCGGTGAAGCCTACTAAAGGGCAGTTGACTGGCTTTAACTTCTCTTGGCCGACCTTCATCTTCTCAAAGGCTTCCTGAAACAGGATGTCCGCCGAGCTTCCGCTGTCAACTAGAATTCTCCAAGTTTTGAAGTTGGAGATTACCGCCGAGACGACTAAGGGGTCATCATGTGGTTGGTGCAGCTCGGCGACCTCTTCCTCTGAAAAAGTAATTACCGGACCTTCGGTCTTCGTCTTCTTGCTGGCCGCCCCGACCAGCATCACTTCTGCTTCAGTTCGGATATTCCGAACGTGCTTCTTCCTCGCCGAAGAGGATTCCCCTCCCCCAGCGAATCTCCCAGCGATAACCCTGATCTCTCCAATGGGCTGGGTAGTTGTCTCGGTTCTTGCTGGGCTGCGTCGTTCCACCCGTGCTCGGTCTCGACCGGCCACATACCGGCTAAGCCTTCCCCGTTTTACCAGATCTTCTATCTGCCGCTTCAGGTCGATGTAGTCCTCCGTGTCATGACCATGATCGCGGTGGAACCGACAGTACCGCCTCTTGTTCCTCATATCTGAAGGCGTCTTCAAGGGCTCCGGCCATTTCAGGTCCAGGTCATCCCGGATCTCCATCAAAACATCCTACAGCTTCGTCGTGAGGGGGGTGAATGTCTGATCGAGGCCGCAGTAGTATACGCGCCTCTCTTCCCCCCTGTTTCTCAATCGATTACGAGTTCGGCTTGTCTTGACCTCCCTCTCATCGTTCGAGGTGCCGTTCGGCCTCTTCTTCTCCGAGCGTGAGGTGCCCCCTTCATCGTTATCTCGCCTCGCACTCAGGGCATCCTCCGCATTCATGTGTTTTTGAGCACGGAGCATCAACTCTGCCATATCCTGGGGTGGTCTCTTCGATAGGGAAAAGAGGAGTTTCCCACTTCTCAGGCCGCTCATGAACGCCGTGACAGCCACCTTTTCATCGACATCATCCATGGCCAGAGTCTCTTGGTTGAATCTTCGTACATATTCTCGCAGCGTTTCCTCCTTCTTCTGCCTCACAGTCAACAAGTGGGCCACAGGTCTCCTCTGCCTCTGAGCCCCAATGTAGTGGCTCGCAAAGAGTTTGCTGAGTTCTTTGAAGGTGGCGACCGACGCCGGCTTTATCTTATTAAACCATGTTCGCGCCGAGCCCTTCAACGTGATGGGGAATGCTCTGCACATGATCTAGTCCAGCATCGCTTACAGGTGCATGAGTGCCCTGAATGTCTCCAGGTGGTCCACCGGGTCCTTGGAACTGTCAAACGCGTCCAATGTCGGCATTTTAAACTTTGGGGGGAGTGGAAACTCCATTACCTTCTGTGTGAACGGGGAGGCCGTCCGGCCAATGAGGGCGTCGACGGTGTTTGGGGCCTTTGCCTCCACCGCTGCTAATACTCCTACCATTTGAGCCTGCATGGCTTTCAGTTGCTCGTCCCAAGCATGGGAGCTCTCCGGTTTGTCGCCTACCATCTCCGTCCTCGATGGGATTGCGTGGCTCGTTTGTGCTTCGTCGATGTTGGGCTCGCGGCGAAGTAGAGGGTCCTCAACTCGCCCTCCATTGCCATTTTCACCACCGTTGGGGAGGACAGACGGATCCTTGTCGACCTCTTGCTCTTGTTGTTCTTCGGCCAGGGGGTTTGGCTGCGGTGGAATCTCTGGTGGAGGAGGAGGAGGGTGGTTTCGTTGAAGTAACTCCGCATTCTGACTGACCAGCTGCTGCATGCGAGCCATCATGTCAGCCACTGTCTTCTCCAAAGCGGCTATCTTTTCTGCACTAGAATCGGCCATCGAAGTTCCTTCAGGGAGGGTGCTAATCCCAGACCTGGTTAAGACCATGAAATGTCACGAGAGAAGTCGTTCCCACAGACGGCGCCAGCTGATGATGCAGCTATCTTGTGTTGGCTTGCCCCTAGGTCCGGGACGAACTGTTCCTTGGCCGGCCGGTGATCTCCTGCACTAAAACCCACTGGTGTGATGGGAGCCAATGGTCCTCCGGTGTTCAAGTCAAATTTTTGGGGGTTCAAACGTTCGAGAGGGAAGTGTTCCAGGGTGTTGTGTATTGCATACCTGCTAAAGCAGGCCACTCTTTCCCTTGTATGTTTGCATGGTGGGAGTAGGTGGTCCTCCCACGTGGCTGCTTCTAGTTGGAAGATTAGAACGGTGTCAGAGCATTTGAGAGGGCCATCTCCACACTCCAGGGTGGCGTGTGTCAGAACGGTGTCAGGGGCATGGCGATTGTTGCAGATGCACGCCGTATCCACATCCCTGACGTAGGCCAGGAGGGCGGGTGTCAGAAATGGGCCCCCACGGACGCAGTCGAGGGCTGACCCGATCAGAGGGCCGTTATGGACATCCCTTTGGATCAGTAGGTACGAGGGCGAGCGGAACGGGTACCTAGTCGGGAGACGTTCAGGGGGCACGAGGAGGGCTTCCGGTTCGGTCTGGGAATCCTCGTCACCAATAGGTATGAAAATCAGAGGTATGTTAAGGCTAGAGGCAAAATTAATTTCGTTATTGAAGATGTTTTAGCTCTGGGAAGTGGTGGAACAAGAAATGGGTTTGATCTTGGTGGCGGATCTGGCACCTTTGCTGGCTGCAAGAATGGCAGAGAAAAATGTGACCATAGTCACTTCCACACTGATTATCGACGCCTCATTTAGCGAATTCATCGCTGCCAGAGGCCTTTTTCCTGTGTATCTGAGTTTGGATCATAGGTTCCCATTTTACGATAATGTCTTCGATTTGGTTCATGCTGCGAGTGGATTGGATGTTGGGGGCCGCTCGGAGAAGTTAGAGTTGTTAATGTTTGACATTTATAGGATTTTGAGGGCTGGTGGACTGTTTTGGTTGGACAACTTTCTATTGTGCCAGTGATGGAAAGAGAAGAACTTTAACCCGGATCATTGAACGATTTGAAACAAAAAACTAAAATAGGAGAGAAGGTAAACAGGTCAGGGAAATCTGAGATTTATTTATCTGCTATTCAATTGATTATGAACTTCTAAAAGAAAGAATATAAATACATATATACATGTATTAAACAGCAACATGTAAAGAAAAAAAAATGCAACATATAAACAAAAGAAAGAAGGATGCAATTGGAGACCTGGAATGGGGGGACGGAGGGTTGGAAGAGAGAAACACAAGTACTGATACAGATACATGTCTGGCGAGAGACTCAATTCCGAATTAGCAATTGACTGATTGGTAGAAGCAAAAATTTGAAAGTATAATGAAAAATTTAAGATATTAATTCATTGTATATAAAAAATTGTTAATTATAATAATGTGAGACAAAAAAGTGATGAACTTATCTTTCACCTGTAAGATTGTTGCTCGTGAAAGAAAATATCAAAGAAGATTAATAAGCATGTCGTTAAGTTCTTAGAGTTGTAACAGTGTAGGCAAATATAAAGGTAGTGATATTAAAGTGAATTAGTGATAAGATCAAATATAGTGATCAAATATAAATATAAGATATGAAATTACTTGAAGTTGTAAATTGTCTTTTACCTAGTTTGTAGTGAATTATAGATAAGCCTTATAGATCAAATATAATGTGTAGTTTGAAATTTGATTCAATATTTCAAATTAATCTAGTATTGATGATAAGATTAGTTTGTAGTTTAAAATTCTAACGTGTGGTGAATATTTAAAATCTGGAAGCAATCTAGATATAACGTGTAGTGAATATTTGAAATTTAAAGTTGTATCTTGATATTATATATAATTGGTTAGGAGATATTTTAAATTAGTGATATATGTAGCGACTAATAAGATTAATATGTGAAAAAAAATCGACCAATCAAATTATTTCACAGAAGGTGACGTGTTATTAATTAAAATTTAAAAATCTAAAAATTTGAGAAAAACATATTAAAAGTTTGAGTGTTAAAGACTTGTCACTGTTTTGCCATTAATAATAGTATAGATGGCGACAAAAATAAAATAAATTTGTCTGTTTTAAAAAAAAATTAATGAAAAGTTTATTTTCATTTTAGAACTGAAAGTCCTTTTGGATTTTCATAAATTGTTCTTGATTTATAGTTTTGAAAATCATGCAAAAACATTAATAGGCGATGCGTCATGCAATACATAGAATTCATAAAATCTTTTTTTTTTTTTTTACTGTTCAACCTTATTAAAAATAGACTGAAGAGTTTTAAAAAAAATATCAGAAAAAACAAATAAAGGATGTATAAAATGTAAAACTAAGTTAAGGGGGAATTTTTGTAATTGCCAGTCACAACCTTCCATGAGCAATTACAATCTTTTTATGGCTATACGTGTATTTTGCAATTCTTCAAAAACTTGATATTTTTTAAAAAATTATAGAAAATTGTAACTTAAACATGGTACGTAGTCAATCACATTTATGTTCAAGATGAAATTAAAAGGAAAAAAATATTGTAGCTCACGCAATTTTCTTGAAACAGAGAAATGTTTGCAAGCTCTCTCGTGAACAATATCAAGTACTATTTTGATTGAGTAAATTGAATTATAGCAATACATCAAGCTTTCAAACTGTTGAAATATGGTATATAATTAGTGAGTCAGTGAAAAATTAGTGTTAAAGGGAACCCATGGCCTGGGGCACAGGTGGGGAGCTAGTAACCACTTGGGACAATCTCTCTCGTCGCTGAGCCCTAACTTAATTAAGTGAATAAAATTATTTTATTTTTACATGAAGTTTTATACTTACAAAACATATATAACCACGGGAAGGTGTGACAATATAACATGTCAAGTAAGCTACAAATATTGTAATATATGTGTTTATTACAAATTAGATAATTTAAATGTATACAAATATATAACAGACTTAATTCAATTTGTGTAGATATTGAATCTATTAGTCTTATATTAGATATTTTTATATTTGCAGTAACTAAACAAGAAACCAGTTGCCCATTTTTATTGGATCTGCAATCACGAGTGCAGAGTCTGCAGACCTAACAATTGCCTTTTAATTTTTTTAGTTTTTGATTGATATATATATAGCCAAACATATCTAATTCTAATATGTAGACTAGTAAATTTTGAAAATTACTCAGTTTTCATTTTTACAACAACCGAAAAAATCCTAAAGAATTTATTCATTTTTAATGTAGCTTGGACTTTAGCTGTGAGCTTGAATACTTTTGCACGTCTCAAGCTCCTTAAACGACTAATTTTTGTAAAATAAAAAATTAACACGGCTTAGAAAAAAAAGAATACCAAACTTATGTTTTCTCTTTATAAAACATTATATATTACTGGTTCATTTGATAGGGCTTATTTCAAGTTTTTTTAGCTTAGTTTTTTGGGTTTATAAGCAAAAAAATTATTTTTTTTTTCCAATTTTTTGCTTTTTTGCTTCTTTTGCTTTTCTTAGCTTATAAAAGTAAAAAAGTTAAAAAATTTTAACTTTTTTTTACTTATAAGCCAAAAAAGTAAAATAAAAAAAACTAAACTATATCTACATCAATTCGAAAGGTCTCAATTTGATGTAAACATTGAAAGAGGAAAACAAAAATAAAGAGCTACACGCGAAGCCATGAAAATAAGAATAACGTTGTACCCTAAAAGATCGGTTGATAATATAAATCTATATATTTATTTTCAATCTATACTACTATAAATAACAAAATGTTATTAGGTCTTTAAGCTCAAAGATCTCAATGCATTATTTTTAGAATTTTAGAATATTAAAATGTTATTAATAATGACATGTCATTATGTGTTATAGTTTGATTGGTAAAGATACTATTATTTTTTTTTCTTAAATTTTTACAGGTGGATAAATAATGTGTATTTATTGGTTCGGTTTGATAACCCTAAAATATCTACTTTCAGATTCAAAATTAAGATATTATCATGTTTATCTAATATTTTGTCGATATGCAATTATCTTGTCAAGTATTCAAAATTTCAAAGGTATTATCTTCATCCATACTCTTTTAGATGATATAATAGCATTGGCTATATATATTCATTACTACCATCAGGATATGATATGCCATTGGGGTTTGATGTTAGGTAGATGCTACAACATGTTTTAAGTTTTTATATATATATATATATATATTGACAATTTTTTTTCCCTTCCTAAAATTGTATAATCAATAGTTTCGGGCAAACTCCGACATCTTTTTCTCCTTTCTCCGTCACTTTTCTGTGCACTTTTCGTGTTAAGTTGTGGATAAAAGTGATTGATAAGTCAGAGAAGGCCAAGTTGGAGGGTTCCATTGCTGGTGGCATGTTTGTATTGTATTGGTTGTGAGGTTTTCAATCAACAATTTTACAACTTATTGTGGAATTGTAATTATGTATTATTTTCTGATAAATTATAATTGTGGTTAAATTCAATTGTTATGCCTTTGATAGGGTGACACTCCAAAAAGAATACGTGTGCAAGATTCATCCATCAGCTTAAATACCAGTATATTGTGCAAGAAGTTTAAGCTATGAAGAAAATTTCCACGAAGTCCACCAGCCATAAAAAAAAAAAACAAAAGTCCAAGCTCACATGTTTCCATGCGCGCAATTCTTCGATTGTTATGAATATAAAGTATCACATGTGAATTCGCATTGAATCCTAAATCAAAAATAGGTGGAGTTCACGTGTAATTACATGTCATTTGCTTCCTATATTCTAATTACTTTATTTTCATTCAAATTGTATGTTTACACTTACGTAGTATAAGGTTTCACTGCCCGAAATTTGAAGTCTAATATGTAAATATAGATTGTTCATTTTGAGTCAAATATCTTTTCTTTCATTTTTTGCACAGAGATTCTTACAATATATATTCTAAATGCATACATAATAATAAAACCGTAGCTCATAACAACCATTGTACTCAATATTTTTTATGTTTGATTTTTTATTTATACTTTTACTATCAATTCAAAATATAAAAATAATTTAAAACCATCATTTAGTGTGATTACATAGATATTTTAATAAAAAAGTACTTATTCATTTTTTTAAAAGTATATTTTCGTACGGTGCATTAGACGGGTTTACTGCTAAGTAGACTAAAAGGGAAAAATCATTTTTGTTTGGTTTAGGCTTCTAGAAATTTGTTTATATCACTAAAGGAAAAACTGAAAATAAAATAGGTGAAGGTCTATTTATGACAGGACAGGGGCGGTTTGCTCTTTTTAAGACAAAGGTATCAATTTTTTGTGATATTTATTCTTCAAAATTTTAAGTTTACAGATTATGGGAAAATTTTCCAAATTATTGGTTATATGTTTCTTTATCATTTTACCGAGGTTCACAATTTTTAGTGATTCATATAAAAAGGTCAAAGCTTACATTTTTTGTGTATTAATAAAAATAGTAATGCAATTTTGTTTTTGTTTTATTATTGCTTTAGTTATTATGTGTTCTCCCAAAAAAGCCGCTTTTTTATTTTTCCATAAATGCTTAATAAGAGTAACTGATTATTTTTAAAGAAGGAACTTTTTTTTGTGTAAATTTCAATGATAGAGAATGCAACCATATAGTATGCAAAAATACTTGTTTTTTTCTGCACTAGTTAAATTTTATTTTTTGATAGCTAAAAATAGTTTTTAAAAACTATATTACATGAACGTTTAGTTTTTGCAATCTTAAGGTGGTTAGCTAAAATAGAGAGTATTTTTGAACTCAAGAATTTCATCACTCAATGCTCGGGTTTGAGTCTCTATAGTTATTTGGTAAGGTTAAATATACTTTTCAACGCTTAGAGCATGAGATGAAACCTAAAGTTCGGCTCTAGTGTAAGTATAGTGGGGTCTCTCGTAAATAACTTGGTGACACTGAGAAGACAATATTACTCTCTGGCAGGGATATATGTGTGTGGCACACGCAATGTGTGTAACTCATCCACTTGTAGTAGTTATAGAAACGTGAGAAATAAAAAAAAACTATATTTAGTTGTAGAAATAATTAAAATGATTAATACTTCAACGATTAAAGTGAAACAAATTTGTAAAATAAAAAAATATTAAAAATATTTTTACTAAGCGAAAGAGATACCGTGCGGCTTTTGTATATTAGGATAGATGAAAACTACCAAACAAACACTTAGTGTAATATTCACTGTCAGTCTGTGATTCTGGATTTATTGTTGTATTTTTATTGTCCTGAGTTCAAACAAACAGAGCGTTATAGATAGATAGTTCAGAGCGAGATAGGAGCTGAGAGCCTGAGAAGCTCTAGCGTATTATCTCTTCCTCAGCCAATGCAAGCCGCAATAGCAGCTATGGCTGCTAATGCAATCATCTTCTCATCCACACCATCCCAGACTCTGCTTTTTCCAGTGCTCTCAAGCCCTAAAAATAACCTTCCTCTCCACTCTTCATTCCACGGCCTCTCCCTCAAACTCACCCACCCATCCATTACCCTATCCGCCGCCACCGCTCCAAAGCCCTTCACCCTCGTCGCCGCCGCCACCAAGAAGGCCGTTGCCGTCCTCAAGGGCAACTCCAAAGTCGAAGGCGTCGTCACCCTCTCTCAAGAAGACAATGGTCCGTTGACTCCATTCTCTTTTTAACGTTTCACCACTGTAATTCCTCTGAATATGTCAAATGGATATCGATTTTCAACAGGTCCGACGACCGTGAATGTTCGGATTACCGGACTCGCTCCGGGACCTCATGGGTTCCATCTAGTGAGCATTATCTAGAATTCTTTGTTAGTCTAAGCTAGTTTTAATCGATATGTGAAGCTCTGTAATACTGATTTTTCTTTGTTCTTTTGCTGCTGGGTAGCACGAGTTTGGAGATACAACAAATGGGTGTATGTCAACAGGTTTGAAGCATATTTGAAGTTTGAACCAGTTGAAATGTTGGTTGTTACTGTTTTTTGATTGAGGATAATTTTAATTCTATTGTTGTTTGGTGTATTATTATGACTTTTGTAAAATGTGATAGGAGCACATTTTAATCCTAATAAATTGACACATGGTGCTCCTGAGGACGAAATCCGTCATGCGGGTGACCTGGGAAACATAGTTGCTAATGCTGATGGTAATTAAAATTTGAATAATTTCTTAAAAGTTGTTTGAATCATTTGGTGAAACCCCTTACTGAACTTTTTTTGTTGCATTGTATAATTTAGGGGTGGCAGAGGCAACAATTGTGGATAACCAGGTATTGCTTGTGTGTATGCACTATGCACTGAATAATATTTCTTTAGGACTCTGCTACTTCCTTGGCCGTAGTTACCTATTTCCATTGGCTGAGATGTGCAGATACCACTTAGTGGACCTAGTGCAGTAATTGGCAGGGCCCTTGTGGTTCATGAGCTTGAGGACGACCTTGGAAAGGGTATCTGTTCATGTTTATTAGTTTGAACTTCAGTTGCAATTTTCAGCTGTAGTTGTTACAGAACTTTTTGTTAGCCAAAAAAATTTACATTTACTAAAATGTGTAAAAACATTTCTTTCATTTGTCTATATTGGTATTCTGTAAATTCTCAATCTCTTTAAATTATCCTTTTGTAGGTGGTCACGAGCTTAGCCTTTCCACTGGAAATGCAGGTGGACGACTGGCATGTGGTATGCAAATACACTTTCAGATTTCTTCTACTTGTTTCCTAAGTTTGTTTCTTTGTTGTATCTTGTGTTGGCCTGCTTGGAGAGATGATCGCCTTATGTTTGTTTGTTTTGCTTAATTAGTATCCTGGCTATAAGTAAACTAATGGATTGTACCAAAGCCATAGTAGCATGGTGCAAAAATTGCTGGTGTGACATTTCAACAAGAGGGGCAGGGTTAAGTGTTAAGGTGAAAAAAGAGGAAGGAAAAACTGATAGCTTGCTAATCAAGATTCAAGACTTCCCTTAAAAACTATTAGAGACACAACAAGCTTGGAAAATTGTTGAAGAATAAGCTTATACTATAGCATTATAGCTATAGGCTATAGCTATGTGAAGAATTTTATGAATTCCTCTGCATTGACAAGATGGTCATTTTTCAATTGTATTTCTCCCCATGGATTTGTTTATTCATTTATTTATTTGTTTTTGATGAGTATCATGGATTTATGTTCTTTGGAAGAGCTGGATCAATAGCCTGGATGTTGAGGAAGTAAGATTGCTATGTGGTTGAATGTCTTTCCAAATCTTGGGACATTTTACTTTGTATGACATATGGTCAAAGTTTTAGACAGTTTTGGGGCAGGATGTTTTGATATTTGCTTTTAGAAGCTTGATTAGCAAGTGACATGAAGTTTTTCATACGTGTGGATTTGCGCCCCAACCAATTTTTCCTTGACATTTGGCAATTTCTAAGAAAATTGAAATTCGGAAAATGTGGGGTAAACTGTTCTATATTAGTTGAGAAGAATCTTTAGTTGCTATTGGTATTGTTGGCTATGCCAACAACTTGATATTATTGAACTTCTGCCACTTTCTTTCTTTGTGCAGCCTGCTGAGTCTTTAGACAATTCTTCTCAAGTTTTGCATCTTTCATTTTATCACGATGTCAGTTCTGTTTATTGATAGGTTCTTCGATAATTACCCAAGTATGCTGTCCTTTTCTAGAACCACGAGCTAAATTCCATTTCTTTTCTCTAAACTGATTACGTGGTCATTGAGTTAATGACAACATTTGAGCAACTCATGACGTCAAAATAAATGATCTTAAATTATACTCCCTTTGGCCTATTTTATTTGTCTTGCTTTCTACTTTTGGCTGCTCCATTTTATGCGTCGAAGTTTCAAAATTCAACAAAATCAAACATTACTTTCCCACATCACCTTTCTTCAAATACATGTTTAAGTACAAGCCCAATTTCCAAGAAATTATTCAAATGGGAAAGTAAACCTCTTTTCTAGAAAAGAACTTTCCTTAAACTGCAGCAAAGCTGACACAGAATGGCACGGAGCAAGTATAACATTCTAAGACATTTAATGAAATGGAAGACAATGCAAGTTTGGGTTTATAGTTGTCCAAAGTTTGCTGGATTAAACATGCTTTTGTGTGGGAAAATGAATTAATTTCTTTACAAGGGCGATTGCTAAGTCATGGATTTGATTTCCTTAGCATAAAAAAGGTACACATCCAGATTTCAGATACCTTCATGCATAGGAATTCACCCCTTTTTCCTTTTATTGAGGTACTCTTCTTGCCATACCCTATTAGTTTCTTTCAAACCCTATACCCTGTGAGTCTCTTTGATAAACCATCATATTAAACTTCTACATCTCTTACCATTTTAAGTTCCTACCAAGACTCTACTGATACAACCTGGCACTTCATTTTGTTAAAAGTTGCATATCTGTTGAGAAGTAGCTATTCTGAGGTGCCTCAATGTCTCCTATCGTATGCATTTGTTTGACTAGTGACACCCAAAAGATTATATACGGCATAAAGAGTTGAAACTCTAAACTCTTCAGCTCATATAATGCCAGAAAATTTTTGATCCTCTTGAATTTGTTTTTCTTGGGTACTAAAGAAAATTTTGAAGGATACATCTTAAACGGCATAATCAAGTGATTTGATGTAATTCTGATTTTTGAAAACCTGACCCACTTAATTACTTCGAACTATGTGTCCCGCCAACCTAGTTCTTGTTTTGTTGTACGCTGTACATAGCGCCAACTTCACTTTAAAAAGCACATCCAGATAAAATAAGTATGAAGAATATGCAACTCAATTAGAAACCTATGCCATCTTGAGGTGAATCTATTGTTTGAAGTTTTTGTGAATTATTTATGCTCTTCTACACATTTCCAGGCAGTGACAATTCCAAACTAAATGTAGGTGCACATCGCTATCTTAGACCAGAAGATTGCATGAAATGACTATATGCCTTCTCAATCCCCTGCTTTATTGCACCCCCTCCTTTCTGAAATCTGACTGCTTTTCAGATTCTAATGGCAAAAATATCTTTCTGGATTGTTCATGCAAGTATAGAAACTATTAGTTCAACACTTATTCAGGGGTTGGGTTCAAACATTTGGATTAATATCTTCCTGACATCCTGTAATATGTGTTATTGTTCATGCAAATAACCTTTCGTACTCGTGAAATTAGACTTTCATGGGGTAACTGGTTATCTATTTATTGCATATACACTTGCATGTTTAGATGGAGACATTAATTTTTCCTGCAGTCTAACTTCTGAACATTGATGAATTTTTCTTAGTCCTTCAAAATATTTTTATAATTTGTATTTGCAAACTTTGGTGATTAGTGGCAAAGTAGTAAAGATTATCTACTGTTCCCATGGCATTGTTTAAAAATCTGTATAGGATTTAGTCCCTGTATCTCTTGACATTAACATCACATCATGGGATATAGAAAATTGGAATCATCTACATTTACTAAGTAGCATTTAGTTGAACACCAAATGAAAATTTGTCCTTACTGAATCACCAAGGAAACTGCTAGAAGACACCTCCATCTATTTATGGCTGTTGCCATGTTCAGCTGTGTGAAAAACACTAGACAGGACCTTGAAGGTATCTAATATTGTGGGTGGACAGAATGTTTTGGAATATAGTAATAATGAAGTTTTCGCAGCTAAATTTATGATCAATTGTAGATGTACAGATTGAGTATTCTGGGATATTTTGTTCTCTTGCTTGTAACATAAAACTTAAAAGGAATATATTGTTAAAAGTTTTAGGTCATTTAGGATATTTGGAAGTCTCTTAACGTGCCTCTTTAAAGATTTCTCACTGAAAAAAAAGAATGTTTGTCCACCGTCCGATTAGGCGGAGTCTCTGAGTAATGAATTTGAAGATCTTTTCAGAGATCCGAACAAAATGCAACAAGCTTCGCCAGATCCCGACTCCCGATCACCTCCGTTTCTCTGCAATTCGTCTTTCTTCGTTTCGATTAAAGAATCTCTATTAGGGCAGGTTTCCATTTTACGTGGTTACCATGGTGGGATTGTGTTTATTTACTCTTCTTCTGCAATATTTATCGCTTATCATTCCTCCTGATGTGATGGTGTCCACTTCTCACCGAGGTATTGATGTATTATTGTAGGTGTCTTCACTAGCATGCTGATTACCATTCCAAGCATTTTAGAATTGTTTCCTTTCCCCTGTGAGGAAAATTCTCTTCAGGGGTATCATTATATGCTGTGGCACTTTCTGCTTGGCCTTAGTCCAAACTTGAGTTCTATCTATGATATTTTGCGATGTACAATATGAAATAAAGGGCCTTCAAGTACAGAAGTTGGTATAGACATGTCTAAATGATTAAGTACTTGTTGCTTGATTCTTCAAATTTTGACTAACAGATCTAGTCATTCCCCATGTACAAATTTAGTAAATCAATAAATTGAAGATTTGTACATTATTCTGTAGTATGCTTATTCTACTACTTTCTTCATGCCCCAGACTTGAGCAAGCATATCCCGATTCCTGTTCCCTAAAGCACTTTTGTGGCTGCTTTTTATTTGTGCTTATGCTTGAGACCTCTGAACCTCCTAAAAGCAAGCACTTCTCTGCTCTGATTCCCTGCATGATTTTATATGCTCTGATTTCATGCTTCTAAGACCATACTCAAGTATGGAATTCTTTTCGCCCCACCCATTGGAAGATCCAATATCTAGTCTATCGGTAGTATATACTCTTCCAAATTGTGCAAAATAAACTGGTATAATGGTGCCTCTCATTTCACCTCAAATTGTGGAACATTGTCATTGTAGAAGTATACACTATTTGACGTAGTGTTGGTTCATTTGCTATTATCGTAATTTATTATTTACTTTATTTAGTATTTTCTGGTGGACCATGTTGTCTATATTGTTTAGGCATAGTTGTTATTTCGATTTTTTAATTTAATTTTTTTTTGTGATCATATTGCTTCAACATGCTTATTCAAAATGTCATCTTGCTGCAATATTTATTCCTTTCCTGCAGTGATTGGTTTACTTCTTGAGATTTCATTTTAAGTTCAAATGTGTTTTTATGTTCTTATTGTGAACCTGTGTCTGCAGGTGTGGTTGGTTTGACTCCAGTATAAGGACGTATCCTTGTTTGCAATCAATCTACTGTGCAATACGTGTTGCGTCCTTAGCAGGTTTCATATAGAAGTCAATGTTATTCAAAACTGTGGGTATACTCTGGGCTCAAGTGAACGGCAATTGTTAGTGGTAATGCTTGCAGACATGGACCCATGCTTTTGTGTTCCTTATCCAATAAATTTGAGGTTGGTATGGATATACTGTGAATGTTGTAAAACCTGGTGTTTAATGCAGTAGAGCTGGATTCTTGGTCTCTACCATCTGCTTAGATACTTAGGTTATTATTGTTAAAACCTACTTGACTTGGCAGGGAAGATAGATATCAATGCTTACATTGAACTTCTTTTCTTAGTCATAATGAGTAGTGTACTAGAAAAAAGTTAGTTGAGAAATTTGGCAACTATGCAGTAATTTTGTTGATACCATCCACATTTCCCAATTCATCATATTTAGCATGCCCCTGTAGGCAAATAGACAATTGCAAGGGCGGGCCAGGACTGTTAGTTATGTTTTATGTTGCAGTCTCGAGAGCCATTTTATTTCTAGAGTCATTGGATGGGTAAAAGTCCGTAAGGGAGTGTCTTAGATAGAGGTCAAGGCATGTTAGGACCACTCTAGGGCACACACGGATCTTGACATGATAAGAAATAATCCCTTGAGTCCTTGACTCTGTAGCTGAGGGATATTTCCTTGCTGACAATCCTCAATATACTTGGAGAGGAACTCCAGATTTCGACTCAAAGGGATAAAGTACCGGATACCAACTTGGGGATGGAGGATGATGGTATCCTAGGCTTTGGTCTTTGTCATTTATGGACTTACAGGATCCTTACAACATTAAGATCTTTCCAGAGGCACAGAAAGGAAGTGGATAAAGGAAAAAAAAAAAAAAAAATCCTATATGGGTGCATTCTCCTGTTTCAAATGAACCGATAGGCTTCCTTGGTTTTCTATATCTTAAAAACAAATATGCAGTGAACAAGGCTCCTACTTACAGCAGGGTTTAGGAGAGGCAGTAAGTACTTGGTAGACAACCTTACGCTCACTTTTTTGTGGAGAGGCTGATTCTTGTTACCCAAACTCGCGCCACAACACTAGGGCGGATATCACTTGCTATGGCGTCAGTCTCGATTTCTCTGGTTTATCTTTATCTCCAATATTGGAAAATTTACTTTATTGGGAAAGTTATTTATGTTCCTGATTGATCTCTTATCATTCAACCAGTCCTTCAATAATAGAGCACATGGACAGCATAATCATAATGGTATATCTTACTTATTGGCACAATGGGGGATGGATTGCCCAAAATCCTCTATGTACTGAGTACCTTCATAGCTAGCGTCTTATGTTCCAAGGATATTTTTTACAACAATTTTTTTCACCCTTTTTGGGCATTAAGAGACAAAAATTAAATCAACTTTTTTTTCACTACATGTCTTGCCTATAATGGCATTGAAGATAGATTGTGATGTGCAACTGTTGTCTGGAGATAATCAATTGTGGGATGATTCCATTTGAAATCATGGATCTGTTTCCAACAATTGTAGGTAATCCCATCCTCAGTCTTGTGAGATGACTCAATTCACAGCCAGTTTATGACCTACAGCTTTCTTAGCAATTTACAATTGATGGATTTGAGGACTCTAACGTTATGTTTGGATTTACGATTTGTTAGCCGAAAGAAAAGAAAAACAGTAATGAAATCACTGGTACTTTTCTTTTACTTTTGTTTTTGGGAATGCCTATTCATTTTTCTTACCAAATAAAGAATTTGAGTTTTTTCCTTTTCCTTTCCTTTCCCTTTCCCTTTCCCTTTTAGACAAATCCTTGTACAAAGTGTAAAATTTTCATTACCAGGATGGGTGATCTTGACTCTAGCTAATGGGTTAAACTTTTCCCTAATCCAGTGTAGTGGGTGATCTTGACTTTACCCTCGTATAGGCATTCGGGATTTCTTAAGAAGTCCATTCTATTTGCTGTTGACTTGAAAATGCTTCTGTAACTGACACGGGGATGGAACTTCCATACCATCGATCTATTTTAAGGGCTAATGGACTCTCTGCGTAATGTGGACTGTATATAGTATATAATAGTGTTGTACCACTTGCCAAGCAATTTACTAATCTCCGAGACACTCAAATTGATTCGGTGATGTCAGTGGGTAAGGGCCGAGTTATCTTGCAGATTATTTATTTATTTGAGAATAATTAATGTAGAATTGGGTGAAATTTTTTCTAGGGAATGGACGAATTAAGGTGAAAATTTGGTAAAAAAAAATAAAAAAATTTACATAGGAAAAAAACGATGCCGTGTTCCAACGTCTCTTAATTGAATTTTTACACACTAGATTGTCTTCTAAGCTGAAAGATCCCAAGTCCTTTTTTCTTTGGTTAGCTGTTTAGACTAGTTTGCATGTATTTTAACTAATTTTCTTTTTGGTTCGGTCAAATGCAAGTCATCTACATTAAGATTATGGCATTAACAAGTGATAAATCTTTTGCGGCCACTTTTTATACTTGACAAAAGTTGAATTCTTGATCTCCACATCAGGACTATTAGTTTTTGTGTTGATTTGAGTGAATTTAAACCAATTTTAGGAACCTAACAAAGTTTCTGCTGAACTTTTAAGGTACTCACTACTATACAAGGGAGTTTTAAACTCTTTTCAAGATTTCTTACAAACTCCTAATTTAATAAGGGTTTTACTAATATTTATATACCTTAAGAACACATGTTAGCGTTTACAAAACTATTCAAGGCTAAGGTCTATTTTACTACATCTACATGGGTTGTGTAAGTCATACATCATGCTGATTGAATAGGCCAACAAACATCACTTGCTTTAATATGAAACCTAATTAGGTAAACAAGCTTTCACTTTTTCTCTCTACAAAAGACCAAAAGACCCTCTTTCTCGCACTAAATAGCATCTGTGAGACTCTTGACTTTGAGAAGTTCCTTAAGAGTCAAGGCTGATCAGCAATTGCACCTGTAAACCAACCAGCAAAAAGATGGTGGGTGGTTCCTTCGCCTATTAAGTGGGTTATTTGACTTCACATAAAAGGGAAATCCCATCACTATAAGAATAGTAGAACAAGGATGATATGGTGTTCTTGGAGCATTGAAGAATTTTTCTTAGGAGAAAGGGTAATTTAACAGTTTGATTAAGAGAGAATTCACAAGTCAAGTGTGTGTGAGGGTAACATATACAAGCAAGAGGAGATGAGTAGAAGAAGAGTGGGGGGTGAGGTGTGAACTTAATATAAGGTTGGAATTTGGCATGAAGTCCTTGTCATTGAAGGAAAAAGGGTGTGTGAGATTGGGCACCTTATCTTTCACTTTCTTTTGTGAATATATACATCAGTTACAACATCCTCACAACAAGTGGTTCTCCTACACATCACTATCACTAATAAAGACATCACTAGTATACCACTCCTAGTCCTACTGTATACACAAACAACACTACCACTAGTATCCCTGCCAAGCATAAGAGAGAAAGAGGGCACAGTTGAGCTTTTCTCCTTTTTTTTTTTTTTTTTCCCTGTTTGTCTTTTGCTTGTAGTGTAGTGTAACTGCTTTGAGTCATACTCCATGACTAATAATATTGGTTTGGTTTCAATTTAAGGCGCTTTAGTAGGCACAAGATATTGACATCCATAGCCCTATTTCTTTTGCTCTTTGCTCCATATCCTTACCATCCTTTTTCTCAGATCTGTTTGGCTACTAAGAAAAAGGAGCAAAGAGAGAGAAAAAAAAGAAAAAAAATGGAATTAAGGAAACCATAGAGAAATCCATGAAAATACTTCTGAAGCGTGATCTTCTTTGATGCCATTCTTGATTTGATCTCACTAGTAGGCCCAAAGAAATAACAGTAATAAAAAGTTACACATGGAGAGCTTTAACAGCAGTTCCTTTTTCTAGACCTTCCAAATTAAGCAAGGGTTAAAATTTTTGCTAAAATAAGTACAAACAAAGATCTCTCTGTCATCTGATTTCATTTATTTTTACATATATATATATATATATGTATATTAAGCTGTATCTTTCGAATATGTATATATAAGATAACTATAAAGGTGCCTTACTCATGGAGAGCTTTAAAAGCACTATCTTCTTTTAGAGCTTCCACATTAAGCAAGGGTTATAATTTAAAATTTTAAAACACATTTTAATTATGAGAAATCATAATTAATGGTGTTAAGCTCACGTTACTTGTACCTTCTGCACATGAAATCTTTCAAGGAAGCTGCTGCTAGGTTTTTGCCCGTCTCAACAACCATTGCTCTTCATGTCGGCATCATAATGGAATCAAGCATGCTAAAATAAGTACACACAAATGATCTCTGAGTCATTTGATTTCATTTATATATACATTAAGCTGTATCTTTCGTATATATATATAGTATATGTATATAGAAAAGTGCCTTACATGATACCTCTTCTTTGCCACTTGAAAAGATAGGAAAAACTCTCTGATTAAAGACAAATGATATCAGTGCTGCAGGAATTTGCTATATATATATATATATATCGTAAACTAGAGACCAGAGGGTGTCGGTGCTGCAGTAAATTTATTGACACGTACTGCTAGAACTTTTGGGGGCATGAATTTCTGGGCTTAATGTAATAAATGAAATTCAGTAATGTAGGAATTATATCCAAAATTTATTACGATCAATTTTTTTTTTTAACTATATAGTTCACATTGAAGGCATGAGGGAGATCCAACTATGATCTGTACTGGTTAGGAATAAAGGTTCAACTGAAGAAGGTCAGAGATCACATCCAAATGTTAATAAAAATCAATTACTTCCTTTAATCACTTGCTTGGTCGTGCATTACGGGCTCTGCAGATGAAGGAAGAGTAATATAAGAAAATCGTTGGCGGAATAATAAAGCAAAAAAAATATTTCTGAAGTGCATGTTTAGTCTGAGTGATGTCCTTACTCAAACTTTGATTTTCATGTATTCTTTACCATTTAAGATCTAGACTATTGAGCTACCAATGTTATAAAGCTTTTCACATCATTAATCAAATTAGAATATGTCATGAATATCCTTATTGATCTCAGTCAATAAACTATTATAATGGCATAAAGTACCTATATTGAAGACTTAACATTTTAATTAAGAGAGATATATTTCTTATATGTATTCTTAGAGATTCATCCAACAAAAAAAATTTACTAATTCAAATTTATTATATAAATATGTATAAAACTCTCATGTTATGGATGAAATGCTCTATAACACTCCGTATCTTTGAATATGAGAGTTGGATGAATTCAACACTTAAATACGTATGTTCTCCTGACACATGCATATACTTGAATTCATGTATCATAGCTGACAGATGACTCGAAAGACATGGCTATTTGCAATATATATATCAATCTTACCAATTTTGTTTTCCAAATATTAGTTTGTTTATTAATTAAAGGCCAAGAAAATTATAAACAAAAGAATCCATTAGTTATTTGATGTGGTTGCTTGCAACCAACCATGTGTTCTTGCGGTTGGGTTAGGAGCTCCTCTACCTAGCTAGCTAGCAACGTGCGAAGTGGAGTGAGTGTTAGAAACTCATACATTAATTTCTTTAACAATTAAAGCATAGGTAGTTAGACATTATCTTAAAGAAGCCCATGGGATCAAACTCAAATCAGGGGTTGTTAAATATCACTAACAACTGACGACTATATATGTATTAATCTTTCAATATATATATATATATATATACATTTATGAGGCTCACCACGAGGTTTAGTAGCAGCCCTTTGGCCCTTCATTGGTCTTTTCCATACCTTGATCTGACCCTATGTGGTCCCGATTATTTTTTTGTTTTTCTGTGTTCCAAATAAAAGATGACAATTTTTCGTTTTTTGTGTCATCTAAAATGAAAAATGAGATTATCGGAAAACACCACTGTTTTCAAATTATTATTTTTTTATTACTTTTGTATGAAAACAATTGGAGAAATTCAGAAACACTTTTTATTCCCTTTCTAAAACTTGGATGTTTTTAGAAACAGGTGCCTCAACTAGTTTACTAAATGTGTTTTCGGCAAAAATAGTTTCAGAACTAATTTATCAAATAAGATTTTAATGAATTTTAGAAAATGAAGACAGACAACAGACGACAAGAACCGAAGTGGTAACAAAGGGTAACTCTAGTTGCTGGTTAATTATATATATATATATATATATAGTCTCTTAATTAGATGTCTTTATCAAGCTAGCAAACCTCATATTATTTTACCATAGTGATGATGGTGAAACTGAATAAGATAAAGACGAAGTAGGAAGCGTGCTTTACTTGCCCTACCAGAAAAAATACAGCAGCAGCCGCCTAACAGCGGCTTCACACCATGCACCCTACCTTACGTGCCTCGCACAACCGACCAACCACCATTGATTTGTTACACCAAGACTCTGCTCTCATCAACCCCCACTCTCCTTGACTTTAGCCTATGCAACCTTTTCTCCCTAAATGGAATTGGTTCTTTTCTTATTCTGTATGTTCCCACAGCAACCAAATATGAGAGAGAGAGAGAGAGAGAGTCAGTCAATTGTCTTTATCAAATATATACTACAACACCATTTTGTTTTTTTGATGCAAGTAGAAAACCTTATCAGTAAATGCATCTCTATGACCTTTTGAAGTTGGATCAACTTACACAACATTTCTTAAATCCAATGGAATCGTTTTGTAGGTTTAATATTTTTTTTCGCTAATCTACTAATTAAATTGGTCGTTGTTCCTATACTAGTTATATTTTCGAAAAATCAAGTTAATCACCACGAAGACTTGTTTTTTCCAGCACGATTTTTGCAAAATTTCACAAAATTAACAAGGAAAAAATTTGATCATTGATGGTTCTTTTCTGTGGACTTATATCCAGGAGCGAATGAGTAGAACTAGGATGATTTTTCACTCCTCACCTCCTGAAACTACCTCAATTAATCCTTAATAAACACGATTAAAGTTTACAACATAAACTTGTTGCTGGGTTAATTATATATGTCAAATGCTGCCGACCTACCTTGTACCCACAGCATTACCTGGTAACCACTCTTTGCATGTATCTAACTTTGTTGAACAACTAAACAATGGCTTCGAATACGGACAAACCCTTTTTTACATTAGAAGTAAACCCCTCTGATTAGTGAAAAGAGAATATCATCCATGCATCTTAAATCCTACGTATATATATATATATAACTTGTTTAATGTGATGAAGGGTTGACTCTCCAATCTTATCTCAATTAATTACAAGGGGACGGATCCCCCCTCCCCTTTTTTAAAATAACAAGCATCCGAACCAGACCACTTAATGAAGTAATAGTACTAACAACTAGAAGGAACATGTGAGAGAGTAACTATTGACATTAGAAAGATTCCGAAAGCTGGATGTTACTTAAGAGTAAATTTCAAGCATGTTCTATGATTAGGTTCGATTATGTGACTTTTTGTGATTATGCTGTCTCAACTATTTTCTATACGTGAACAACCTCCAAAAAAACCAGTATTAGCGGTTGACAATAGGTGGTGGTTTTATTTTTCTTAATTAAAAACTAATTCCATGCTAGAAATAATCACAAGAAATCATTTGATAACACATATACCTATTTTTCAATGATATTCCACGATCAAGAGAATTAGCTGAATCTCGTGAAACCATCTCAAAGAAGATTTTTAAACAATATAAAGTCATATTTCATTCATTTAAAAGAATGAATGTAATGGGAAACTTAGGTAGTCGTTGAAGATAAATAAAAATCTAGATGGCCTTAAAAAAACGTATTAGTTATGCTATTAATGCAACGACATACACCATGCTCGAATGCAACAATTTTGGGTCAACTGTCGGCCTCCATGGATATATAACCATACACTCACATTCACAGTGATATCATGACTTAAGGGTATCACTCTATTATATATACCGATGTAAAACCGCTACTGTTTACTAGATTGCAAATTAATGGCAGATCAGGAGGCAAATTAAGTAGATAAGTGCAGTGTATCTATCCAATATATTTAAATAATTCAGGACTTTAACCATTCGGAAGAAACATGAATACTTCGAGATAAATTGAGCCATTCAGCCGTGATTTCAGGTAATAAAAGCTTCATGGCTGAAGTGTGGCATCATTGGGAATGAACAAACGCGATTATAACACATAAAAGGATTCAGGGAAAAAAAAAAAAAAATTAAAGAACGTATGAAAAGTTATGATTTAGGGGAAAACAATCAGTCAACAAATTAGAATTTTAAACTGGATTTTTGGAGTCTATTTGTAACACTTGACCTATATACTAAATGGGAATTGCTAGATAACATATCAATACAAGTAGATGAAAGTATTTAATTTCTTTTACAGTGCCACTTGAAGAAGCAAATCATCCACGGCAAGAAAGCTACTCTAACACACAAATCCAATGGTTAACGTTTGCATTCATTGTACTAATAAAATAAAATGAACTGAGAAAATGTAAATCAGTGACAATACCGTCAAGAAAAATTCTGCCATGAACTAGTAGCAACTGGGGACTGTTATGGAGTGAACATCAAAGATTTCAAACCTATAACCGAAGAAAAAAATGGGAGTTTCAAGTTTCATCCTTTATCAATCTGGTCTATATTTGAATTACTGACCCATTTGTGCTGTTGTAATGTACTATATGTATGTACACAAATGATCCAAATTATATATAGTACTTTGGACAGATTTTTTAAACTGCCCTTGAGTTAATGTATACTATCATGTTACCTAACCAAAAAAAAAAAAAAAACAAATAAATGAAAGAAAAGCAATGCTGATCACAATGCCTGAAAAAGTCAAAAGATTATTTTCTGGGTGACATGGATCATCAAAATCTTTTTTTCTAAGGCAAAACAAAATAATTTAATTATTTTCAGTTAGCTTTAAGAACTACAAATTCGTACGTGAACAAATCCAATGCACCAATATTTTTGAGAAAAAAGAAGTATCTACTTTTTATGAACGATTAATTGGCACGTGAAGAAGAGAAGAGGAAGAAAATATGTAGCTAGGAGAAAGGAAAGAAAAGGGACAGAGCATCAAGAACTTTTTGTTAGTTTGTTGAACAAGAAAAAGTGAAGAGAAAGAAAGGGAAAAGATGGTCATCACGCAAGCGGCCGCCTGATGAAAAGTACTAGTGTCTTGTGTTGAAATGTTATACCTTACTTCGAATTATCTCACTTTAAGCTAGTGTAATTTGCTGTTATGATGAATTCCTATTCTCTAGTTTTTTTTCATTAGTAAATCAATTGTGTAAAAACAAATGCTCTAAGGGGGGCGAAACCCGGCAAATACAAAATTAATTGTCTAATAGGAGGCCTAATTTATGTTTAGAAGCATACAGGCATATAGATATAAAGTACATCACGAACGTAGCGTCTGCAGCAGTGAAAATGGGCAAAATTGGTTAATCAAATAGAAGAAATTACAAAAAGGTTGTTTTGTCAATAATAAATGAACATTGAAGTTACTACAAAGGAAGTAATAACATTAAAGAAGAGGTGAAAAACCAATATACCATTTAAGGAGGATGAGAAGCTTTGATTTAAGCAATAGTCACAAGAAACTATTCACAAAGTGCCCATGGCATGACAGGCACCTGTATGGTGGACACACTCTCCTCACACCCCAAATCCACTTGCCATGAGCACTTGTGACCCTACCCGGAGCTTGTTCCCACCCACCTTTTGATGAGAGAGAGAGTGAGTTTTAGAGAGAGAGAGAGAGAGAGAGAGAGAGAGAGAGAGAGAGAGAGAGAGTCTCGTGGCACCAGGCTTGCAATCCAATTCTATCAACCAAGAGAATCGTTTAGAGGGGATGAAAAACAAATAAAGTAATGGGTTTGCTTGAAAGCCAATCGAATCTCAGTGGTTTCCCTCACCTCCCCATACTTGCATCTCTCTCTCTCTCTCTCTCACACAATAGTTCTTTTCTTTAAGAGGACATGGAGTGAATGAGGTGGAGCATGCTTTTAACGTGCAATCCCCTTGCTTTAATGGTTGTTCTTATTCGTGACTTCATTGGGCAAACTGTGACAAAAGAGAGTGTGAAACGGACTTAGAAAAACGTTACCACCGCGACCCTAGCTTCCTTCCATCTGTTTTTACCCTAATTTTGCTCCCTTTTCTTTCACTAACCCCCCTCTCTCTCTCTCTAAACCTCACCTCTAATTGTCACCCTACTTTTCCATTAAAATAGCAAAGTATTCTTCGTTGCAAGTGATTCTATGTTTTTGAGTTCTACAACTTATAAGAAAGCAACCCTATAACATTGCCTACAAATACTTTTTTGACATGGTTAATAAATACACGAGTCACATTTAAATAGACGAGTCACATTTAAAGCGCTTTTAAAGAAGAAGGTACTATGTATACTAAAACAATTTTATTTTTGCTAGTTGGAAACGCAAGGAAGATTGGTGGCAACTGATTCACGGTAACTACTCACGAGAGGGCGGCTTTTTTTGACTCGAAACACTTGTTACCATTCACTATATATAGGATCACCCACTATCCCACCTCACTTCCTCCATTGCCCCCCAACTCCATTTGCATTCTTGATCATTAGTCTACTTTCTCCTCTTCTCACTCACCAATTTCTATTACTCTCTCCCTCTCTCTCTCTCTCAGCTTTTTGGGTGGTGGATATGGAAGTCCCAGAAGAATTCACAGGCTCTAACGATCCAACCTTGATTGTAAAAGGAAAGCGTACTAAGCGGCCAAGGCCTTCCTCTCCGTCTGGCGTGGCGGTGACCTCTAGCTCATCAACGGGTGGTTGTGGTGGTGGTGGGAGTGGTACTAGCGGTATTGGTAATGGTGGAGGAGATGTTTATTCTTCAATTCCATCTCCTACATCCTCCGGTGAGAATTCTACTTGCACCGAGGAAGATGAAGACATGGCAAATTGCCTAATTCTTCTTGCTCAAGGTGTTAGTACAAGACAAGCGGAAGTGGAGGAGGCGGCCGGAAAGATTGAAAAGTCTAATAGCCAAATATTCACTGAGATGGCCACAACCACCACCGGCAAAGCCGGTATTTACCTCTACGAGTGTAAGACATGTAACCGGACTTTCCCTTCATTCCAAGCTCTGGGCGGCCACCGAGCCAGTCATAAGAGGCCGAAAACTACTGTGGAAGAGAAGAAGGTACTTCCGATGACTCCAGCGTCCGATGAAGAAGAAGAAGAAAGGCAATTCAATAAGATTAGCCCTCCTCTTTCACTTCAAATGGCCATTAAAGATTCACAAATCAATAACAAGTCTAAGGTCCACGAGTGTTCGGTATGTGGGTCGGAATTCTCGTCTGGCCAAGCCTTGGGCGGTCACATGAGGCGGCACAGGGCTCCTCCAACCGCCCGAACCGCCATGAGCATCGATACAAGCACTGTCGAATCGCACGAAGAAAGTAACAAGCCAAGAAACATCCTAGCTCTAGATCTCAACCTACCAGCACCGGCAGATGATGATAATCACAGAGATTCAAAGTTTCAGTTCACACCCAATAAACAACACCTCGTCTTCTCCGCACCGGCCTTGGTGGATTGCCATTACTAGGAAGAAAAAAAAATGAAGGGTCAAGAACCAGATCAAAATGTGAATTATTACCATTATTATTAATCAACTGTTATTCATAATTATTATCAATTCTTTGAATTCTTTCTTTGTTTCTTTTTTTTTTTTGGGGTTTTTTTTTTCATGTTTGATCATCTACCTGTGGAAGTTGAATTCTTTGAGTAAGTAAGTGGTTAGTGTTCATGGTTGCCTTTCATTCACGAAAAGTGAGTGATGAGGCATCTTTTCATTTTCTTTTCTTTTAAAATTCTTTTCAGTTCTTTCTGAGTGGGAGAGCGACGTGTTACACGCGAGAGAGAGAGAGAGAGAGATGGCATGACATGGGCATGGCTAGGGTTTGGCAGCACCAGCACCACAACTAAAAGTCGTGGATTAGGTTCCTCTTGTTTTTTATTACAAATAAAGCTAAAGAAGAGAGACTCTCTATGTGATCTGCTTCATTAAATGACAAGAATAAATGGATAGGAAGCTGAGTTGGTAACTGCCTTTCCCATGTGTATATCCAATCTGTAGTATTTTCTTTCTCTTTCTTAAACCTAATTTTTTACATTTTTGTTGCTAATGTTATGAATGGTTCACCTCTCACCCAGTCACTTGTAGCTCTCATCTCAACTATTACACCTAATCAATCAATCAATCGAGTCATCCCTTTCTTCTCAAGTTATATACTTTACTAACTGAAATGATATATATGTATATGTATATAATATTATATATATACAATTGGTCCATCCTCATCCCACTGTCTTTTTTTTTCTTTTTCTTTTTTTAATTTTAGTTTTGATGCATATCTATTGTCCATTGATATACTAAAAATATCTAATGTCATCTTTTGTCACAAACAGTTGGATATGAAGTCTATAAGAATTTATACTCACAGCACAATCCTTTTCTTTTTCTCTGGTGGGGTTTTGTTTTGGTAGCTTCCTAACTTTGGTATCAACTTGATTAAGTTCCCATTCAATGTTGCGTGAGTTAGCAGGTGTTGTCATTAAGGGGACCTTATACATGCTTAGAGAGAGAGAGAGATGGGTGACTTAACTCACTTATTTCACTCTTCTTCAAGTGGTTGTTATGTGCACGTTTTGGTGAATATTAGTAAGCCAAAAATGTAGGCACATTGCGTGGGATGTCCAAATGCAATGAGAGAGAGAGAGTATGTGTGTGTGTGTGGAGGAGCCATTGACAATGGCACATGTAGTGGGGGGCTAAGTTGTCAATACAAACTCCTCATGTTCTCTTTATATTATTTCATTTAGTTCTAAAAGAATAACAGCTAATATACTTAAAGAAGTACTCCTTATCGGCCACTCTATTAATCAAAGGGACTTGAGGAATATATTATTAGAAGAGAAAGATCCTCTCGATAAAAGTCAATTAGGGAAGCTTAGGTGTTTCCGTCTCTTGCCTACCAAATTATGAAGGACTTGTGGCTTGTACCATGCAATTTGAAAGCTTGCAAATGTCACATATTACTATTATCAACCACTGAGAAAGTGACAGCAACAACTAGCATCAAATGCACATGGCCTCTGGGAAAAATTCTAGGGTTTTCTTGAAACACCACACTATTCCTCCTTCTCATTATCTCATTATGTTACTATGCAATGAGTCTTTTCTTGCTAGAACCATATGGTAAGTGAAAACTCACTGCATTCTAGATCCACCTCATAAGAGTAGGACCCACCGTGTCGTGAGAGGTAGGAGGATAGATGACGTGGTACTCTAAGAAGATCGAATAATTTCTTGGCTTGTAGGGGCAAATTAGTAAATTAGAAGTCCCCTTGGCGTGCTTCCCAACTTGACAGCTGGTTGGCTACGAATATTGTGAGCTTTCCAATGGCAAGGAAGATGGGAGGAAAATGAAAAACCACATTAAGGCCCTTCCTATTATCGCCCTCACTATGATTTCCATCGTGTTTTCATTGTGGCAATATGGGATGGCCTATGTTTAGTGATGGAGACAAAGGCCTCAAGTTGTTTGAAGATTGTGACTTGTCTTGTCTCAGCTCTCTAAGCTAATTTCTAAGAATATACAATGGCCTTTGCCGGCCATTGCACTGGCAATGGTCGGGAATCGGGATAATAGATTTCCATTTAACCAAAGGTTGGGCTATGCATGCCCTCTTTTTCCTAATTATTTTTTAGGTTGGTTACAAACACATCTCTTAAACTATAACTCAGTGTCACTAAGATTTTCTAAATTCTAAAACGTAATAAATTGAACCTTGAACTACCAACATATAATCAACCCTTTCAGTTAGCGATCTGTTAGGAAAATGGATGAAAATTTATTATTTAACTTGTACATATTCATAAAAATATAATTTTATATCTAAATTGATTTTCACTTGTTATAATAATTGTCTAATGGCTGAATTATCCCTTAAAATGACTATATATATATATATATATTAGGGTAATACAAGAGATATTTCAGTCATTACACAATTATTACAAAAAAATTATGTAATTTAGGTATAAAATAAATTTTTGTGAACATGTCCAAGTTACATAATAATTTTCAATCTACTCACCTAATAGATTGATAACGAATTGCTAACAGAAAAGGTTGATTGATATAAATTGGTAGTTTAAGAGATTAATTTGTTACATTTTAGAGTTTAAGTGACTTAGTAATACTGAATCATAGTTCAGAAAATGTGTTTGTAATTAACCCTCATTTTTTTTTTATCCTTGTACTCTCTTTGCGATGTATATTTACAATTTTTATCAAGTTTAGGGCTAGATGTGGTCATTTCAGTAATATATGTTGGTGCTTACCATTGATATGCCACGTACCAATGACTGACATAGGGGCGTATAACCGCCTCAACTAGTCGCGCAGCCAAGGCTTTTGTTGAAGGACTGAGGTAAAAAAAATTTTGTTAAAAGAACGGTCAACATAAAATTTCTTAAGTTTTGGATGACTAATACATTATTATATTCTTAGTAACTAAAAATCTATAGGAGTAAAGGAAAATTTAAAAACTTCAAAGGGGTCAATATTCTTCCTTGTATTATAAATATCTAAAAATTTATAGGAGTAGAGAAAAATTTATAAAGTTTGGAGGTCGTGACTACTGTCTGTTTCTGTATTCGCCACTACCCTTAGCTCTAAAAAAATACTTTTATTTGTACGTACTAGATTTTACTTTTAAGTTTGAAGAGTCGGGCCCATGCTTTTGCTATTCATTGAGGTCGCTACATATAAAATTATTCAATATTCTTAGAGTGTCATGTCATTTTTACTTCACGTCTTATAAATACAATGATTTTTCCTATTAGGGGGTTCAAACATACCAATTGTACACACCTCAAGACTTACTTTACAAAGAGGACTCATTACATTTGTAGAGTAAGAGTGACGTGACGCTCCAAGCTAGAGCACTGAATAATTTCTCCATCTAATGAGTAACTTTGGCCTCCCTAATTCATGAGTTTGTCACTGTGGCCTATACTAATTTGGTCCCTTCTTCAATCAACTTGCCGTTTCTTTACAGGGGCTAGCAATATTCAGGGACGGAATCACATAGAGGCCGATGAGTAGTTGCTCTCCTTCGAAATTTTAAAAATTATAGTTTTACATAGTTTTAAATATATATATATATATATATACATATGTTTCTGACTCCAAAAAATTTATAAATGCCCTCTTAATTTTGCTTTAAAAATTTTAGTTTTACCCACAATTTTAGAAATGTTTACCAATTTGCCTTGTGAATGTTTATAAATGCCTCGTTGAATAGTTTCTTTACTTTTAAGACCCCTTAATATATTGTTCATATGACTATATGAGTTTATGTATTATACATATATACAAGTCAAGTTTCTTATTGTTGATTATGAATTTTTTTTTCTCAGTTGTGATTAACAATTAATTTGCCTTTGGATGATTTTTTTTTACCTTCGTCACTCGCATTATGTGTTCCAATATTTGTTAGTGAGACTTGTAATTGGGACTTTGTGTTAAATTACTTACGTTCCGTAATTGGGTTTCCATTATTCAAAAGTATTCTATCCAACCAGCTAGCCAGGTTTGTTCTCACATGATCATTAATTCTTGAATAATAAGATTAGGCTTAATAAGCTTTTCCTGCTTCTCCTACTGAGGGATGCTGGGTATCTAATATTACTTCAAAGCTAGAATTAGATTACTTTTGAATAGCTACGGTCACTGTAGTCCTCTGGAAAAAGGTGAGATACATACAATAGCCCACTAATATATTGAAAATGATCTCACAAAGCGTCGGCCAAGTGATAAGGCTCAGCAATACTTGAATTTCAAAGATTGAATTACGATGTCTTCGGCTGTATATATGTATATATATATGCTTGCGCTATAAACCAATTGTAATCACCACTCTTATAATATATGTGAGAACCATGGAGCGACGGGGGAGAAGAATTTGTCATCCTTATCTCATTCCAAATTTCCAACCCACAAACACACAGCTGATTATTAAAACCATTCAATAAAATAAGACATGAACCCAAATCAAATGAAAAATTGTAAAACATGGCAAAATTTGTACTTTTTAATTTATTTTTGAGTTTAATTTTAATACATTATCAGTGTAGAGATTTTTTTATATAAACAAGCATTAAAATACAATACGTGACCTTGTGCATGGCATGTTATGTTGTACTTAAATTTTGAAGGATATGTGTTACTTTTTTTATGCATTTGTGTAAAAAAATATTTATATAGTGCTTCAAAATTAAAATTTTTTTTTGAATTTAATTACACAAGTAGTAAATAATGAGTTTGCTCCATTACAATCCGGATGCCATAGTTCGAAATACAGAAATGTATATGTATGTATATGTATATACATTACAATCCGGATGCAACACCAGCCTCATTCCACTCTCAAATAATTGTTAAAATTTCTCTCTCTCTCTCTCTCTCTCTCTCTCTCTCTCTCTCTCTATATATATATATATATATTTATGTACGTATATGTATATACAATTAATTCTGCAAAGTCACAGCACTTGTTATTAAATCTGACTAAGACCATGCACGAAGTCAATTATGGCAGGGAATAGTTATATATTGCAGCTGGTTCATTGTGGCTGCTTTGACTAATTATTTGTGGGTAATTTCTCTTTGAATTTGTTTACCGCATGCCATCAGTCAATGCCTGGCCTTGAAGGAAGGTATCTAACAAAGTGGCTGAATCCTAGAACAAAAGAATATTTCAATTGCTCAGATACAAGTTTTATCATACAACAATACAAAATAAAAAAAAGAGTTAGAACTAATATCACACTAATTGTGAAACCACATATTAATTAACAGTGGAAAGAAGCATGATTTGTAGAAGAAATTTCATGAACTAATGAAAGATGAAATCAATTTAACATGCAATTCTGTCAAATTTCGATGGCAAGAAAGAGGTCTCTCAGTCTCATATTAAAATGCCCTTCGGGTAATAATTCGTATTTTGTTTTCTTTGGTAACGAAGAACCCCAATCGTACTTTGTATGACTGGATCGGTAAATAACCTCCAAATACCTTCAACCATGCACCTGCAAGCCGTGTATTGAGCAAGCCCGGGACTCTGAACTTGAAATCTCACACTTAAGGAGGTGCTAATAATGAGATTACTTCGTTATATGTTTGAAGTATCATTCAAGTTTGATACAACCCAAATCTGCCTAAACTGGAATTTTTGCTAGCTGTGAATATAAGACAAATTTGGGCTCGATCATGCGTACAAGTTTACAGAGTAGAGTGTGAACGGTAGCAATTTCAAGTTTCAAGCCTATAACTACCAAGGCACTAAAAGTCTTTAAAATGACAAATTTTTTTTTATTTTTATTTTTTTATATACGGATGCACTTCAGGTAGAATTTATGTTAGGCAGGTTGTATGAAAGAACTTGATTCCACTAGCCACCAATTGCCGCCGTCCAACGTTTTGGATAGTTTAGTGTATTGCATTGCATGCATTATATATATATATATATATATTTTAAAAAAATCCATTCTTATAGAATTTGTTTTATACAGAAACTCTACTAGAATAATGTCATGCAACAGGGTAATTTTTAATTATTAGCAAAATTGGTGATTGTTTTGGCTTAAAATTGAAGGACCACGAGTATGAAAATTATGTACAACAATTCTATTTGTATAACGTTACTTTTATTTAACATGAAAGAGCCAAACCAGAAGAAGAAATTAAAATGAGAGAGAGAGAGAGAGAGAGAGAGAGAGAGAGAGAGAGAGAGAGAGAGAGACTTCCCCCTTCCCCAGCATTGGAAGTCAACATTTACTCATTCGCTCTCTGAAATAATATGAAAAAGACGTAATCATGCAACAAATATTATAAAAGGACAATGAATGCAACCCACGGTAAAGGTATCTAACTGTGTTATATATGGATAAGCACATGACTTTGTTAGCTTCATTCTCTATAATTCAGATAGATCTAGAAAGCAAATTCACCAGAGGTTTTGATGCATTCAAAATCACATTATTCCCTCTTTTTGTCTTCATTATTACCTCTTTCCCTTTCTAGATTGAGTGCTATCTTATCTTGCTGAAATCATCACCAGAAATTAATTCCAATTAATTCATACGGGATTCAAATATTGACCATCTCAAGCTGCACATTCCAGAAATTGTCAAAATCATGACAAAGCTACGGTTGAATCTTCGACTTAAACTACTTTTCTAGTTGGTCCATTTGTCCAATAGAACCAAATTTAAGCAAACTAATTAGTCCACATGATTGGAAAACAAAGCATTCCCTTGGGCTTGTGTCGACAGTAAGCTGCACTCTGGAATAGTCTGCATAAGACTGGTCTGCCTAGCCTCTCTCTCCCGAACATCTAATAAAATTGCTCTGTTCTAGCTCCTGTCCTAGAAATTGCTCTGTTTATAATTAGCAGCCACCTGAAAAATTGAAACTTAAGGTGTCTTGAATTTAAGCAATTTTCCCAGGTCAATGAGTAGACAATAAGAACTGAGTCACAAAACCTGTCCCAATAGGGGCATGTTACCAGATTATTAAACTTATTAGCTAACTCTAGACATAAAACCAGCATGAGCCAATAGAAAGAAGAAAATGTGTACCCCCGCAAGTCAATACTACAATACGGCTTTTGAACGAACTCTTCAGAAGCTATAAACCCTTATAACAGATTCAAAGCAGAAGAGGAAAAAATAAGACAGAAAAGCATCATATCTGATTGATCCTTCATTGATTTTAGTGATTTCATTGCCTTCATTCCCACATGGTTATACAGATAAATATTCTTATCAAAGTCATTAACATAAAGAAGGCCCTAAATTACTAAATATAAAAAAAGGTTGTAGCACAAGAAAATGGTGATAGAGTATTTCCTACCAGACCTCGTAATAATCAGCAGATTAACAAACCAACAGCAAAAATGACATGTTGGGGATCACTGAACAACTAACAAATTTAATGTCCTACAGCAGGCATATCCATAAAATCAGTACCTTGAGTCCTTGACAGCCTCCCTTCCTGCAAAAAAATGTCAATACAAGTATTTAATATACACAACTTCATGAACATATGTTATAGAATAATATTTCACTGCAAAGGACCTAGTTTTTTATAATGCATAACCGAAGCTGTGGTCGAATTTTTTAGTAATTGAAGACTAAAATGGTAGAAAACTGGAGAACCTGAAATTACAAAATTCCTGGAAGAAAAAATATTACACATGTAGTAATGAATCCTACGTCTATATTTGTATGAACTTTTTAACTAAACACAAGTTAAAGATTGTTAAAATTTATATATCAACCAATAAAGACTAAAAGTTAGCTGGAAGTAGGCCAAGTTTTATCTTGACTTTGAAAACCAATAAAAAACACTTGCCAGACATTGGCCAAAAGTTTCTCTCTCAATAATTTTTCTTTTTGTTCCTTCTCTTTCAGCCAGAGTAACCTGCTGCTTCCTTCAAGACAGTGCAACAAGAATTCAGCAGCATGAGCTAAAAAACCCTTCTGATAGTTTTGATTTACTGACCTCAACCCAAATTTGTGAAAAAGTGGATATATCTAAAATCGGCCTAATTGTATTCATCCCACAGAAATTTGATCATGTCTGACAGTTCGTACTATATAAACAAACAATAATCTATAACATGATATAATAAAGAAGTGGAACTTAGATAGTACAGAAAGTTACAATATATGCCTACGTTGTTATGATTGTAACTCTAATGATTATGTGCTTTTATAGTATATAAATGTGCAGAATGACTAGTCCAAATGAGCCAACCCAAAACCAAAACCAAAACCAAAACCTGGTTTTGAATTTACCAAGCCGAATTGGCACCATGTCAGTCTGAACCTGATTTAATCTGTATGGGCATGGCTGGAATAAAAGGTTTTATACAAATCTACCACTCCAGACCAGCACTGCAGCACATGTTCCATAACAAAGAGCTGCATTCCAATGAAGCAGTTGTAAACCATTGGGTGAAGCAGTAGCATTGGTCTCTTTGGGATTTAACCATTTAGAGCTACATGCTTTCTAGTTTTTCACTTGAAGAGAATCATGGATCCTTATCATTAAGCACATGTTGAGAGATCATTATATACAAACGTCCATGCAGGAAACTACAAGCTCAAAGCCAGTGTTTCAACCAATGGCTTCCTATTATTCAATGGCAGCAAATCACGTATGCTAGATTAAAAATTATCTGGGCAGGACTTTGAACAATAATGTCGAGAGAAAGCTTGGGAAACAATCTAACTATCAGGCAACGAGGACCAGAGGGTTTCAAATCAGCTGAGTTCTGATATTATTAAAAAGTTGTTTCCCCCTTCCAAGAATGAATTTCCTTACCAAGTGATTGTGTACCTTCAAGCTAGAGTCACATAACCCAAATTTCCATCCAAGTTGCGCTTCAGAAGGTACCTGTCCTTAGTTGCCATATACAGTCAATCTTACTCGAGCAGTGACTTCTGGGTGAAGCTTCAACTCTGCAATATATTCCCCTATTTCCCGGATCTCTGGTAAAGAAACAATTCTTTTGTCCACATCCCTAAAGATAAAAATAAAAAGGAAAAAGTATCAATGTAAAATCCAAATTAAACAAAAAAATCTAACATGTTACTTGCGTTGGACAGGTAAAGACACTGCATAAAGAACAAATGGATATATATATATATATATTTCCATGGATACGGCTGAAACGTTTTTGTTTCCTAAGAGACCGAAACGAAACACTAGTAGAATAATAAAATTTTAGTGTTTTTATTGAAACACACAAGAACATAGTGAAACACACCAAAACACAACGCAATATACAGAAACAATAAGTCGTGGTGATACGAATTTATAATTTTTTTCATAAATATTGTGCAATTTTTATTGAGAAAAATGCAAAATATTGTATTTCACTACATTAATATTTGTCACTTCTAAAATATTTCCCAAACAATTTTGAGACGTTTCCATTTCCGTGTTGATCGAAATAGCACATTATTGAGAAAAAGGCAAAATATTGTGTTTTACAACATTAATATTGATCCTTGGCTGTGAGAACATAGTTAACCGACTATTAAAGATCAGTAAACCAAGTACACAATGCTGAGACTTTTATGCAATCCCTATCCAACCTTTAGCTTCAAAGGGGACTAGGCTAACAGGACAGATGCATGTTGCATTGCATTGAATGCCTATACAAGTACCACATAATCTTCCTTGTCCAGGAAATCCTAATTCAGAACAAAACAGCAGCATTTTTTACAATATTCCACATCATGATAAGTTCAAATGGACTGTAACAGCACATTGTTCATAATAGGTTTGCAGGTTGCTGCAGGATTTGGGATTTCTTTGCATAAAGAGTAAAGTTATTGAAACTGCCACAACTATTGTGAAAGCATAGTGATGTAGTGGAAATATCACAAAATTTCTCAAGAATACAGGGAATAATGTCAAATTCATCAAGAATGAGGAAAAAAAGAAACTTACAACTCTTAAAATATCGTAGATATTTCAAATTTTTGCCTAAGAAATTTGTGGATTTTTTTTGATATCCTCAAACATTTCATAAAATATTGAGTCATATGCAAGAGAAAAAAGAATTGAGGTACACACAACAATGCATAAATTGGTATATTTAAATAATTTACAAGCCTTGTAGCAGTGACAAACATCTGAAGACTTGAGCAAATTGGAAGATGGTACCTCTGAAGCTGTGCCTTGATTATGTCAACAAGATCTTGAGCAGTAACACTGCCAGAATAAGTATATATCAGAAATGATATGCAAACAATAATAAACTATGTGCTCAACATTGTGCTAAATGAAACTCACCTTCCAAAGATTTGCTTTCCTTTCCCACCCTTGCGCTTCACCTTGAATGCACGGACAGTTTCAAAAATTAGAGCAAGTTGTTGTGCCTCTTCTTTTACCTGGATACAAGATGGAATCTAAGCCAAATCTATCCAACAGAACTGTTTAAAACAAAATGGGTTCCACCAATAAGACAAATCAAGAAAAAATTATAACATGGCGCAGCGTGTGGATAACGCAGGGAAGTCAAATTGCATTTAGTTTTCAACAAGAATGGAGGCACAAAACAATCCTTCAGGCAGGCACTCACAAAGTAAACAAATAAGAAGAAGAAGAAGAAAAAGAAGAAGAAGAAGAAGAAGAAGAAGAAGAAGAAGAAGAAGAAGAAGAAGAAGAAGAGGAAGAGGAAGAGGAAGAAGAAGAAGAAGAAAGAATATGTTACAAGAAGGAAGTAGTCATGATACAAAAGATGATTAAGAGTTCAAAAAAAAAAAAAAAAAAGAAAAAGAAAAGAGACTGCCACTTCAATAGAATTCCAAATAATGTCCTGTTTGTGTGACAAAATATACTCATCATGTTAGTAGTGGAAAGTCAAAAAAGTAATAGAATGTAGTCACAGACCTGAGAAGACGCAGCCCAACTTTCCCATGTAAAACACTTAAAAAGTTCACTTTTAATTAAAAGGTCATGAATACAGGAAACAAGCTAGCAATATGTTTCTTCTTATTCTATTATTAAGGCTATGTTACCTGGATTTTTAAGAGGACGTGGAAAGGTATAATACATTTCTTTTTCACAAGTGGCTAGGGAACAAAAATAGTGTAAATACAGCTTAAACTTGCAAGAATCAACAGAATAGCATACTGAAAACAGTATTCCAGATTTACAATTTCTTTTTTCCTTGTTGGTAGGTAAAGAAAGTATCCGCTAAAAGCGCCAAAAGTGGCACAACAGCTGTAAATTAGGCAATATCCAGATCGACAATTGTGATCATGGCAACATCATTTCACATATATAACCTCAATATACGCAGTGTCATTTTCTCTTTGGGGAAGAGAGGAAAGGTGGTTGGGCCATGCAACCCACAAAACCACATAGTATTACATTACCCGTTTTTTCTCAGCCTCAATCCTTTCTTCTTCCATCCGCATTTCCCTGGAAGAAAAGAATTGAGAAATGGAATGAACACTTGATCCAAATAAATCTCTTCCAAGATCTTAATAAGTGCATCCATATCTAAAACCACCATCAGGCATTTATCAATCACTATCTGTTCCCATAATATGTAAGATTATGCAGTTTAATCATAAGGCTGTTTCATTATCCACGCCGTTCCATCTTGACTGTCCAAGAGTATTGTTCTTAAAGTACCTATAAACAATGTGCATTTCAAAATATATAAAACCATTTGGAACCTGCATTACTAGCTAGTAAGTAGGGCACTAGTATGGTATCATTCGCCAGTATGGATATAAATGACACAGAAACTTGAATGTTTGAAAATACAACATGGAAGACAATGACTAAAATAGTGCCCAAGATTGGAAAATTTGCTTTGAGCAAAATGCTAGATTAGATGCATCCTATCGATCATTGCCCCTAAAATATCAGGCATCCTTTTGAGTATTGCTCCTAAAATACTTTTACCATAGAAAAAATGGTTTGAAAGTTCTTAAGTTAGTTTGATGTAATATAATAACACTACTGTTTCAGATTCAAAATATGGTCTATTGGATGCATGATAATTAACGATACCATGAGAGAATGCTAGAGAAATTAGCCTTCGCTTATTTAATATAGTATGTACTGGTTAATAGTAAAATGGATATCTGGAGCATCAGTTTTACCTCACACTGAATTATACAGTTAAAACAGATTCTTTGGCATGTCAAAATTCACAAATTATAGTGAAGATGCACGTCCCCCACGAAGTTACACAGAATGTTAATTGATAAAGATAATGCTTAGGCCTTGTTTGATAATACAATTAAGTTCTTAGAACTGAATGCATTCCATGGTTTTGCAATTAAGTGTGTTTACAATACATAAGCACCTACCACTTTAATATGAAAACTAACTAATGATGATGCTTAATTTTAAGTCAAAGAGACTTGATTAATCATTGAATGGTGAGTACGCTCCGTGGAAAGCCACTACTGGCTTTGTACTACAAAGCCAGTACTAAAAATTTTCTGTACCTAATTTTTTGTGTTCTAAAACAGCCCCTTAGTTCAACAGAAGCTTGCGAAAAATTCAAGTAGTGAACCCCAATAGTTCTGATAAAGCTAAGGTTGCTCAGTTTACTCTGAAGTAAAATCAATTCCAAGTAAAAACTTCACTAAAAGTTTTTGGAAGCTTCTAAAGTAAAACTAGCTGAGCTTAACCAGGTATAGGCCAAACATATAGCCATATTTTCCATAAAGCCAAGTAATGATAACCATGCTAAAATAACGTGCAAAGAATAAAGCCATCATAAAGAACCAGGAAAAAGAGAGAATAATTAATGGACTGTTCATGGTGCCTTGTTAAGGATATCATCCGTGATAAAAGATTGCAAAGGATATCAGCCATTTTCTGTTTCAGGCATAATCTGTTTTTAACTGAAATGTAATTAGTAAAAGATCATGATTTCATACTTTATGTAAGAATCCGCCACTAGAACTCAAAGGAAGCTTAAATAAGGCTCCACCAAGGGATAGATGGCCAAAGGCATCCAAGTATTTCCACATCCTACAGGGTCTCGATTCATTTTCAGCCCATAAAACCAAACGATGAGAAAAATAAAAGGACATGAATAGCCATTTGTTGTCACACGAGGATATAAGGAAGGACTATGCATCTAGTGGGAATGCAGTTATATACCTAGGCTGTGGTTTTCAGAATTTATCCTCTTCCCCTTCTTCAATAACAGAAAATATGCATATTTCCACAAAGCCTTGATTCCAACCTTTTTCGGATCAACAGCTGTACTATTATGCATACGGATTTAAACCACATTTTCCCTTTTCTCTACCAAAATGATTATGGAAGTTATACTCTGAAGAACTCAGCACAACTAAGCCCCTCAAAATCATTTTAACAAACAGTTATACTGCGAAACAACAACACATCAAATTCACAAAAGGTGTGCTTGGAGACTGAATTGACGCATAACAAGAATGTCAAAAACAACAAAATACAGAAAAATCACTACAATTTGCAAACGAAAATGGTTCAATTGTACATTACTTGAGAAAAAGGGGAGTGACAATCTGGGCCTTGCCCATTGGCAGCAGATAATTCCTGTAATACCCAGCTTTGACATCCAGAAGTTGTCCTTTCTTTCCCAAGTCAGTCACATCCTCCTTCAGTATTATCTGACCCGCCCACAAAAAAACCCATTAAAATTCAAGTTTGAAAATTGATGAACAAATTCAAGTTTAAGTAAAAAAAATAAGATGAACCCATTTTATGTTCGTGTGGTGGATATACCTTCCGGGTCTTCTTGGCTTTCTTTTGAGCCACCACCACCATGACTGAGCCTCTGTCTGAGACTATGGGGGTCGCGTTAGTGTGTCTACCCAAGTTCTGACTGTGAAGCCATGACGCAGAACTCCATGATAGACTCGCTGCTGTCGATGCCATTGCTGAACTCCCTGGCCTCGTTCCCTCTCGCTTTGTATTTTCGATTCACGTTTTCTCTTTCTCGGGATCTTATCTGGAGAGCGTTATGTATGTTCGAAGCCTTCAAGGGAAGGCAATGGCAATACAATTCTACTGTCGGATGATGGTCACGGGATCACTGGATCATAGCCCCATGGTACTAACTGCTAAGCTAGAGTAAAATGTTGGGCCAGTTGAGAAAATGGCAAAAACAATATTCCAGTGCACCACTATACCCCACATCCCTTATGAATTTTATTTTGTGCACATTTGGTGAGTTTTCACCGTAAAACTTTTAAATTTGAGTAGGTGATATTGCGGACTATTGAAAACTGTAGAGGGAAATGGATTAATGTTTTCAATGCTTCATCAATTCAACGGTTGAATCAAAAGTTATATAAATAATACTGAAACTATCTCCAATGAGTTTTCTTGTCATTATCTTTTACTTAGTCTTCTTCTTCATGCTATGCATTCTTTTTTAGTCCAAGAATAACAATAACTTCAAGAAATATTAGATAATTAACATTTAAAATATAAATAAAAAATTAAATAATTTATTATTGAAATGCACAATATATTTAAACTTTTAACATAAAATTCTTTAAAAATCTTAACTCATACATCAAACACACTTTATTATGAAATCTTGAGATTAACTAAATTTTAATTATTAAAACATTTATATTTGTTATCATCAAAATCAATTAATGAAAACTTGAGCCTAACATAAGTGAGATAGAGGAAAGGAAAAAGCATAGAATACTCTAGCAAAGGCAAGTTAGGCCCTAGCTGTTTTAAGCCTTGTTTAATTGGGTTTTATAGTGGCAGTAAGTTAAAAGCAAGAAAAGGAAAGGAAAAAGCGTAGAGAGAGACATATGTAAGCACTCTATTTTTGCCCACTCAGCAACTCTAGCCCGGTCAGATTCACATTCAAACTGGAACAGGCACATTCAAACCCAAACCGGCTTTCTAGACTCAATCCAGTTAATCAACCGCTTTGAGCGCCCGCCAGCCCAATATAGGCAAATTGACTAAAATACTCTTGGGGTATTGCTCACAACAAATCTAGTTGGCATGTCTTCTTAAAGACAGTAAGTCCGTATTTCAACTTAAATTCTAGTCCAGACCAATCAAACTCAACTTGGCACGTCTTTCAAAAAAGTTAATCACTCAGATGGTAAGTCGATCCAGCGCGACACGTTTACTGAGAAAGTACAAAACCCCTCGTAACGAGAAGTCCTTTCATACCCATTGATAGGGACGGAACCCAAGTCCCCAAGATAGTAGAGTGGTTCACTTTCGATGCTTGCTAGCCTGCCAACGTAGAATGTCCATTGCTTGACACATCGATCGATAAAGTATCTAAGGCGTCGAGATTATAAGACCATCTAGCAGCTTCCTGAGATCAAGCAGTCTTCGGAATGAACGCACATCGTCAAATGACGAAAACACTCATAAACACCACAACTGTCAGAGTGACGAAAACACTTGCAAACAGATCGACATTGGGAATGCCAACAAACCCCTATGTCACGGGATCGAACACGCCTCTTGGCCATGGCAAGTTTACCGAAGGATGGGATACCTTTAGAAACCAAATCACAACACACTATCAAAGTAACAGAAACACTCAAAACCTAGGTCAACACCAATGCCTGCTAACCCATTCTAGTGACAAATGATCAAATTGCCCCTTGGGCCTCATCGACATGCTTCTTTAGACAGTACCTAAAACCTCAGAGTAGTAAGTCTACCCTTCCAAGGATTGTCCTAAGGACAATCTATCATGTTCTAAGCCTTCCAGTCAATTCTGGATCAATTCTGAGAACATTCGATCAAAATGACCATTTTGTCCCTAGGCGAAAGTCGCCTCTAAGAACCACACCAGCTTTGGGTATCAAATCGGTTACCTTCCAGGGATGCTTCTACGAGTATTCCTAATTTTCTAGTACCTTTCTGGACCATTCCGAGTCCACTCTAGCATACCTAGTGTGAAATGACTGTTTTGCCCCTAATGGGTTGGTCGCCTTTTTCAACCATACCGGCTTTGGGTGTCAAATCGACAATACCTCAGAGCACTCTTAATAGTGTTTGCAACCTTTGAGTCTTCCCATGGTCAACCCTAGATTGATCTCGGTGTTCCTTAGATAAAATGACCGTTTTGTTCCTAGTAGGCCGGTCATTCTTTTTAAATACGCTGGCTCTAGTTATTAAGCTAGTTACCTTTAGGGCATTCTTTTAGGGATTCTCGTCTATTCCTGGCCGAGTCTTGCTACTTGGAGCCTTCCAGATTATTTTCGAACTTTTCGGAGTCATTCGTAGTTAAGCCAAGCCAAAAATTACATGGTAGTCACTAGAATAGGCGCCCAAATCTTTTGTCTTGCAACACAAGGGTCAAAGATTTGTTTTTTTCCAACCTTAAAAACTTTTCTAAGAGGTTGGCGCCACTGCAACAGGCACTAAAGCTAAATTCTGGTTGTCTATAAATACTGGCCACCCCCTACGTATTCCAAATCTGAAAAATCGCTCTAGGAACTCTACCTCGCTGAAAATAAACTTCGAGTTACTCCAAAACCCTAATTCTCTCAAGACTCTCTCGAGCTCTAGCCTCCTACACTCAAACCCTAGCTTATACACTTTAAACCCTAGCCTCTAAGCTCCATTAAAAGCCACTTCTAGCCCCTTCAAAGCTCTTGAGGGTCTCTCAAGTTCAAGCAAGTCCTCTATTGAAGTATTCAATAATAGGAAGACAAGGCAGGGTTTTATTTACTTTTATGTAATCCCCCTCTCTCTCTTCTCTCTCTTAGTCCACTTAGACTATTCTCTATTTTAATCCCCATCTTCTACCTCCTCTTCTTGTATGCTTGAAACAAGGGACCTCCCGGTTCATGCCTAGGAAGGCCTTGGAGGAAGTCACCGTGTCGGGGATTTTCTTCAAGTTCAACCTAAGACGGTGTGGATCTGGCCGCTTGATTAAGTGGTGAAACCTAGCCTTGTATATTCACGTATCTATTACATTGTGGTTGTTGTGTCCATATATTGCATTCAATATCACATTCAAAAGTTTTTTTTAAAACTTGCATCCAAAAATCTCATTTTCAAAGTTGTTTTCAAAGCCACATCCTTAAAATGATTCTAGCCATTCCATGAATAGGGTTATTTTAGGAAAGTATTATATTCAATGAGACCATCAAGGTCTATATTAGGGTTTCAAACCTTAGTTGTTTTCAAATAACAATCCTAGAATGGTTCTAGTCTTCTCATGATTAGAATCGTTTTAGACAAGTAAGATATTTAAGAGATTTTCAAAAGTCTATAATCAAACCACTTTCAAAAGTCTATAATCAAACCTTTCTAAAATCGTTTTGCAAATCCACTTCCTAAAAATTTTTCTCAAAGATTTACTTTTCAAAAACTTTGAGTCTTAAATTCCAAGTCAAAACCCTAGAGTCCATATTTAGAAAACCCTAGGTTTCTTACATAAAATCATGGCTTCTTATTTGCATCAAATCATAGATTTTCAAAAGTATTTTCTACATAAAACCATAGATTTCCTAATTCAAAAGTCGCATAAAATGATAGATTTTCAAAACTAAAACTTTCCTATTTCAAGTCAAATCAAATCTTGTATCAAATAGGAAACCAAATCAATTATCGTATTTTTGTAAATAAAATATAATTTTCTGTTTTAGGAAATAGAAATCAAATCTTTACTAATTCTAATTTCTCCTAATGTCAATCTTTCCTAATTTCAAAACCTCTCCTTTGCAAATTTTTCAAAAATAAAACTTTCTTTTTTCAATTGAAATTCAACCTTTCCCATTCAAATGCATTGCATGAACCCTAGGTTCTAAGATTGCTTATATCCCAATTTACCTCAAACCTAAGTCAAACCTTTTCAAACTTAATTTTTCAAATTCAATTTTTCTTAAGTCAAATGTTTCCAAATTTCAAATTCAAACCTTTCTTAATTTAAATATTTCCTAAATCAGATCTTTCCAAAATCAAGTCTTTCCAATGAAAACTTTTTTAAACTAGAATCTTTCTTAATTTGGAAATTTCTTAATTCGAAACTTTCTTAAAATCAAGCTTTCTAAAATCAAACTTTTCAAGTCTTAGCCTTTCTATTTCAATTGCATGTTCAAATCTTGGGTTATAAAAAACCCTAGGATACCTAAGCCCTAGTTGAACCCTAATCCTGAGTTTGGAACTTCAACTTTTTTCTAAATCTTAAGTCTAAATTAAGATGGTTTTCAAACCCTAATTCAAGTTAAGATGATTACAAAGTTCAATTCAAACTTTTCAAAACGAGTCCAAGTTCTATTTCAAGGTTCAATTTCAAATTCAAGTTTTATTGCGAAGTCAACTCCAAGTTCGATTTCAAATCAAAGTTAATTTTAACTCAAAGTTCAATTTTAGATCTTCAAATCAAAGTTCAACTCAAACCTTTTTCAAATCAAACAAGGCCCTAAAGTGTCTATTTTCAATCGAACCTCGAGTCTGAGCTACGCATTACCTGATTCCTAACAAAGGAATATGTAGGCAACCCTTATGGGTGCGGTCACAATCTTTTTCAAAATTTCAATTTTCTTTTTCAAAATCTATCTCCAAATTTCAATTCTTTTCTTGTACTTTCATATAATGCATTGCATCATCCCTAAAATGATGGCTCAAATTTCTTTTCCAAAGTTCTCAAAGTAGATATAATTAGAAATCTGGTAATACGAGATTCTAAATGAGTGAATCTAGGGTGCTAGGATATGTAGGTACCGCAATGGCGGGATAGGGTGATAGCCTAGTGCATCTTTCTTATACGTAACTAACCTTTGAACATAGAATCACTATTTTTTAAAGACCAAAACAGAGTTATTGTCAATAAAGGGCATAAAATATTTCTAAAGGTTGCCAACCAACCTGTTTTCAAAAACCTTCTCTTGAGGAAATTTCCAAAACATTTTCAAAAACCCTAAGTTTAGTCTTCAGATTTTACTTAGTTTTAGGTGACCTAACTCACCTTAACAAAGTTAGATGGTGACTCCAAACATTTTTTCAAAAACCCTTATTCAAATCAATTTCAAATTAAAATCTAGTCGGACTCGTCCTTCTAGGAGGATGAGTTCTAACGAGAGAATACCGTATGTTTCCTACTTATTCTCAAGTGGAAAAAAAATCAGGGCACGACAGCTGGCGACTTCGCTGGGAACGCTTAGAGGGTTAAGCCAATACCATGTCTTTCTACCCTTCACTCACCTAGACTCTTCGATTAACTTATTCAATCTTATTTGCTTTAAATTTTTCAAAAATGTCATTGCTTGCATTCAATTCATATTCAATCATTCTATCTTGTATTAAGTTTGTCATCAAGGTATTGACTTTTTACATTTTATTTTTGTAAGTGGACCATGTTCATATTTACTTTTATTGTCCATATAAATTTCTATGAATGACAGGATGGATGGGAGTTATTGGGCCATTTCCTGTGTTTTTTAAAAAAAAAAACTTCACACGCACACACACACTACACTTGCACTCGCATTGGTATATTTGCATTATTTACCAGATTATGTCCCTTCTAGTTAGAAGGAGAAACGGTATATTAGTTATGGGCGGATGTTGTGTTAGTTTCTTTGCCTATAGCCTCTTGATGGTTCCCCTGTTTAGATTACCAACCGATAATGGCACTAGCTCGGGGAGTAGGCCTAGCTTTGGAGATCCGGGAACTGAGCCTTCTTAGGAAGCATTAGTTAACCCTTAACCTCATGTTCATGTAACTCATGCATAGCCGAACCTCTATCAGATTTAAGATACACACGTCAATTTCAAAACTAAGGAGAAAAGGGGAACCGCTTTACTTTCATTTATTCTTGTCTATTCTTGCTATTATAATGCTTGTATAATGTTCATGTATGCTTGTATAATACTTGTACCATAAAGAGTGACACCAAGCTCACTCTCCCTTGCATAAAACCTACTAAATCCTAAGGGTTCCTGTGCAACCCTAATGACTCATGGCATGCATTTCAAGTCATCCCATATAGAGGGGCCCCAATCCCTCTCAGCGCATGGAGATAGGGCTGCCAACGAGACAAGGGGCAAGCCTAAAAGCACGGTCTCTTATTGACCTCCATAAAAAAAGGCGAATCTAAAGACTCAAGAGTAGTTTAAAATTTCAAATGTAAATGTAGATAAGTGGAAGCCCCAAGGAAAAATGTTCCTCCTTCCCTTATTAAAATGTATTTCGACTCTCTTGTATTTAAACTTAAAAGCTCAATGTACCATTTTATTTCCTGTGAATGAATGTACGTTCTCAATCAACGGTAAAGTATTTGTATACAGGAGCAAACCCCTTATCTCTAAAAAATAAGCCAAATGCATCATGTTTAGTTTCCTTCTCAAGTAGGGACACCCCTAAGGCATGCATAGGATAAAACTTTCTAAATATCAAACACTAACTTGTGAATTATGTCCTTGTTTTCTTTCTTTTTCTTTTTCCTTCACAGAGGCATAGAGACTACACTGCAAAAAGACATCATTGCTCGCAAGAAAGATTCATAGCCACCTAGAGACCCGATTGTCACTTGACAAAGAGATTTGCTAATGGCAGCCAATCCTGATGAGTCCCCCCCAGTCTCTTTCTCAAGAAGAAGAAACTATACTGATCTTGCCTGTTGTGAAAAAAATTGTCCCAAATCCTCTTAGCCTAAAGATCCAAGGGTTGGAAGACTCGCTACGGAGCCTCCATGGCCATGACCCTTTTAGGCTCACTTCATATGACGAGCTTTGCTTCTTCCTGGACCATCCAAGGCCTGCCAAGTTCAAAATACCTGACTTTCAAAAGTACGATAACACTGGCAACCTTATAGCCTACTTTCACCTTTATGCTGGGCCATTAAGTGGCCATGGGAATGACCCAAAATTTCTCACGTAACTTTTCTAACATAGCCTAACTGGGTCCTCTCTGCAGTGGTTTGCTCAACTTGATCTGAGGAAGGTCACAATCTAGATTGAACTGGTTAATATATTTAAAGCCCAATACCTCCATAACATAGATCTCACTTCTGAACATTGGTCCCTGACAACAATTAGCAAAGGAGAAAAAAAAAGCTTCAAAAGCTATGCCTTTTGGTGGACAGAAGTAGCAACACAAATCAATCCCCCCTTAGAAGAGAAGGAGTATATGCAACTAATTGTGCATACCTTCCAATGTATATACTATGAAAAGCTCTGCACAAGTGTTGAGAAAATCTTTTTTGAGCTTATCATGCAAGGGGAGATGATAGAAAACGGTCTCAAAATGGGAAGGATTATGGACCTCTATACAAAGATTGGAGAAAGCTCTGTAAACATAGCCAGAAAGGTGGCCACAACAAAGGGGTAATCAAGAAGGAGAGTGAAGTGTCAGCCATTTTGCTTATTCAACCACTGCAATGCCGTCCACCACTCTAGTCACATCATATATTACCCATACCCACCTTAACCATGCCAATCAACCCCATTGCTCAAACTCCTAACTTTATCCCTGCTGGGGCCTGACCCAATTTCAACCCCAATAGGCTAGCTCGATGCATTTGCACCTTTGATAGCTCAGCTTGCACTAAGACAGAAGCCTACCATAACCTCTTAAAGAGTAACATATTAAAGCCCATACTGGCCTGTCCATTACCAAGCCCTCTACCTCCAACCTTCAATGGCACCCTCATTTGTGAGTATCATTTGGGAGTACAAGAACATGACATTGAAAGCTGTTTTTCCCCCAAGCACAAAATTTAAAACTTGATACAACAAGATCATCGACATACAACTAGTAAACCCTACTCCTACTCCTAATGTGACCACAAACCCTTTGCTAGACCACACTATCAACCTAATACTAGAGGAAATAGAAGAAGAAGATGAACTAGAGGTGATCATGGTCGAGGATTATTCTGATGAGGGTTGGGAGACTGATAAAGAAAGCATGGGAGGAGGAACTCTTGTCGTGCCCAATCTATCTCTATAATCCAAATAGAATGCATGACCCATTTCACTGGCCAATCAAAGAGTCCGTACACGTAGAGGAGATCCCTATAAAAAATGTGACCACTATGTTGGTCCAAAAGGCAACCCAAGAGGGGGGATGAATTGGGTTTTTCGAAAATTAATACTAGTTAGATTAATTAAAATTAATCTAAGCAATGTAATAGTGATCAAACTATATGTGATGCAATGTAATCAGTAAAAATGAAGAAAACAGAGCAATAGAAGGGAGACACAGATTTACCGAGGTTCAACCACAAACTGTGGTTTACATCCTCACCTCAAGACCTGCTTGAAGTTTTCTTCCACTATGTAATCATCTATTACAAATGGGCTGCTGATTGACAAAATGCTCAGCTCACTATACACAAGAACTCCTCACCGAGCTCTTCAATCTCCAAGTGGTTTTGTCCAAGCTCCATTCAAACTTACAAGAGTTTTGCTTTCACAAGAGAACTCTCAAACTCTCAATTACAAGTGTATAAAAGTATACAAGTAACTAACACACTCTCTAGCAAGAGTAGATTTTACAATCTGAGCTCACAGGTTGAAGACAAAAAGAATATCAGAGTATATTAGTGGATCAGTCAGTTTGATATTGTTTTTGTCTTCAATCTCTTGTATAAATGCAGCTGGAAGCTTGTTTATACACCCTGTATTGATTCCATCCGTTAGAGATTGTTGGGTATCATTAATGCATATCCAGTTCGTTATAACGTTAAGAAAAATAGTCGTTATATACAAGGAGTCGGCTCCAGGTTTGTGGAGTCGACACTTTCTGCTTCTGCATTTACCAGATGTTGTTCACTGACTTCATGAGTCCGCTCTTCATATCAATGAGGCGACTCCTTGTTTATTCTGTCTTCACTTCTTTGGCATCTGCGGTCATGAGGCGACTCTTCATCTTCAGGAGTCCGCTCTTTATTCATTCGATTTTCAGCCTTTTACTTCTGTTGTCATGAGGCGACTCTTCGTCTTCATGTGTCTGCTTATTGATCATGTCATCTTCAAGCCTTTGCATCTGTCCCCATGAGGTGACTCTTCATTAAAATGATTCCACTCATTGTCTACTTGGTCTCTAGGCTTTTTGCTTCTGTGATCAATATACGACTCTTTATTTTTCATGAGTCTACTCATTATTCATTTTGTCTTCAGGCCTTTTGCTTTTGTGATCAAGAGGCGACTCCTTATTTCCATGAGTCCCCTTATTGTCCAGAAATCTGCTTTCTGACTTCTAATAATCTAGCTCATCTCAGCACTGATATAAGATCTTTAAGGAGTATTTCTTTGGGGTATGATGATTAATCAAATCTCTTTAACTCATCAGAGTTAACTTCTATTCAATTTGGATTGAATCAATCATTTGATATTGATCTTCTCTTGACTCTCAAACTGTCAAAGCTTCTTCTTTCATTGTAGAATACTATCTTTCGATGCCAGGCTTCCTTAACTATGTAGAGCTTCACAATGCTTCAATGCCGAGTTTTTCTTTTTGCTAGCAATTCTTCTTTCTTCTTTAAAGTCACATCAATAAGACTTTTGCAAGCTTGATGAAATCTTTTCATACATCTAGTCTTCATTGATTCTTTACATTGTAAAAGATTTCTTCATTTGGATTCCAGGTAGAGATCAGCCAATCATTGTGAGCCATCTTCTCAGCAACTTCAATCACATAAGCTGGAACTGAACTTTGCATACTTAATGAAGTTATCTCTTGAGCATTTTCAATCTCTTCAACAATTAATTCCTCTTCAACTGATCTTTGCATTTCTTTAACTAATCTTTGCATATTCTGATAAAGTCTTCAGTCTATCTTGAGTGCAAATCAATCTTCATTGAATCTATGCATACGTGATAGAAGCTTCATTTGAACACCTTTAATCTCTTCGAATGTAGAACATTTGTTTGAAGTAGAGATAGGCGTCAATTCTCTATTTGGTTCATTGCATAGCTCTTGAATTTGTTGTGCATTCTCTTTGATATGCATTAGACTTAAGATTGAACTTTAAGTCTAAATTATGAACTTTGTTAATCTGCACACTAAGTAGATTCATTAGTAAAATAACATAAGGTTTAGTTATCATCAAAATCAATATGGAAATTAACCTTGAGTCAACAAGGATCAACCTTGAGTCAACAAGGATCAACCTTGAGTCAACACACTGATGGTTGGGGAGATGAATTCTTACATCCTAAGTATGCTGCGGCTGAACTCCACCTATCAAAAAACCTTTGGCCTATGATTGAATTCGACTATAAAGACATGGGCTGGGGTCTTGCGGAGCCAAAAGTTTTGGCAAAACCATTCAAGCTAGAAGGAGATAAGCTAGCCAACCTGTTTACTGGAGAAACTAAGAAGGGAATGGAGATAAATAAGAAAGTCAATGAGGCTAATAACTACACCATCATTACCAATTCACCATGAGCCTTAAGAGAAGCACCCGCCTACTTTACTTGGTCCAGTGATCTAAAGGACGAATGGAGCATTGAAGACATGGGCATCATTCCAAAACCCTACTAGAAGGGTTTTCCTAAAAAGCGTACAAAAGAGGGGTGTTCTCACCTGCTTTATTTCTATCCCTTTTATTTATTTATATTTAAATTCATGTCTATGTTTTTATCTCAATAAAAATTGTATGCAGTATAAGGAAATTTTCAAAGTAATAAAGAGGTAGTCCTTTGATTCAAAAGCTTTATCTCATGTTCTTGCGAATGGTGAATGCTTTTAAAAAGGGAGTGTGCTCTATCTTGTGGAGGACCTGACTTAAAGGGTGTGATAGTATAAGTTAACCACTCGCCAAATGATCGAACTTTCGAAGAAAGGGAAGATGAGAGTAAGTGAGGAAACCACCCAAAAAGCAACATTTACAAGATACCAAAGCTAAGCGATAAGTAGCCAGAGTATCAAAAGGAATAGGAGTCATCTTTCAAATCTCCCTAGAAACACAAAATATATATATATATATATATACATAGATTCCCTTTGCTCAGCCTACTAATGCCATGCAAAAAGTAAAAAATTTTCTTATCAATCTCGATCCAAAACTATCCCCCCATACTGGGGCAAATAGATAGCGGAAGACTCAACAAAGAATGGCCCTTCTCCTCTGCTCGAATCAAAGCAATAAGCCAAGGCAACGTAAAGACTGTAGGGATTAAGTAATCCAGTTTAAAATGAAGGTAGGATCTCATTTCATTTCCCATACAGTCAAAAAGTAACCTTTGTCAAACTTGTTGATTTGGTTAGCATTTCTCAAAAGATAACCCCAGCTTAGTAATCATTGCAAAAGAGAACAAGAGAAAAAAAAGAAAGGAAAAAAAAATAGAGGAATCCATCAAGAGGCAAGTAAAAGCAAAAAAAGATGTCACAAAAAAAACCCTTTCCTTCAATAGGCAAACAAGCAAACTGAAAGAAGGGATGGCTCACCCCACGCCATCTTATAGGGTGTGTGATGTTCAAAAGATAGTTTAAAGGTGATCCTAAGCAAAACCCCGTAGAAGTAATAGGTTCGAGCCTTTACCTTTTCTTGCAAAAACCCAAAACCATGACCTCCCATTATGACCTTGCTAAAGTCCTCTTCGATTGAAAAAGGATTTCTTGATTTAAATGAGCCGAACACGTTGCTAAGGCATAAAAAGGATACTAAGGGCCAAACTTTGCTAGAAGTCCTGCTCAGGATGGTGTGGATCTAAACTTTACCAGAAGCAACATTAAATTTGAGCATGTCTATCCTACTTGATTCTCAAAACCCTGCAACTTAGCCTATATTACGGTTTTAAAACAAAGCTTCCTTAGATTAAAAGATTGACTGCTTATCATTTTGCCAAAGTTCGTGTAAGTTGTTGCCTAAGCTCCCTGAGGATTGACAGTTCAAGCCAAATAATCCAAGCCCTTAGTCAGCTCAAGTTAAAGAGATGAGGTATAGAAAGGTAAAGATATCAATATACGATATATACAGCTCAAAAGAGAGGAGGTATAGAAAAATAAAGAGGAATGAAAAGACAGAATGATGCAAATCATGTTCCCCTAGCAAAGTCTACTCTATCATATTCCTCAGTTTTCAAGTTTTCTTTAAAAGTGTATTTCAAAAATAAATTTCCAAGGTTTTCGAGCTGTTTTCAAAAGTCTATTTCAAAGTCAAAATCCAAATTTAATTTGGAAATCAAATCTCAAAGTTTTATTTCAAAATCCATTTCAAAGGTTTTCTAAACTTTTCTTTTAAAAGTTTTATTAATTTCTAGATTTCTTTAAACTTATTCTTCGAAAGTTTTATTGAAAATCCATTTCAAAGGTTTTCTAAGATTTTTCTTCAAAAAGTTTTATTCCAAATCGAGTCTAAAGGTTATCTAAGTTTTTCTTTCAAAAAGTTTTATTCCAAATCGAGTTTCAAGGTTTTCTAAAATTGTCCTTCAAAAAGTTTTAATTCCAAGTTCCATCGAGTTTCTCAGGGTCTTCTCTGACAAAAAGGCCCCATCCTTAAAGGTTTTATCTCTTTTCCCCTTCAAAAAGATTTTATTTAAAAAATTTCTTACTTTTTCTTGATTTTAAAAAATTTTGGTAGAGTTCCGTCTGTAAATAGTCCCTACAACTCCCAAAACTTTGCAATAAAGCAAAAATAGTGCACCACATAGTATCACAAGCACATATCACAGACGAACACAAAATAATCTCGACATATTCTCAAGGTTTTTAAATTTTTCAATGAATGGTTCTACTTTTAAAAAATCCAAGGGTTTTCAAAATGCAAGCAAAATTATTCAAAGATACTTCATATATTTTCTAAAATATTCTCGTATTTTTTTAAATACATAACATGAGCAATTCAATCAATTTTGCATTTTTTCTATTTTCTAAGTATTTTTTCTATTTTTTAAAAATAAAAATTTTAAAATTTTTTAAAAAACTACAAAACTTCCTACGACTGTTCAAAACCTTTTTCTTAGGTACATGGTGCAAAAATCTAGTAAGAAAATGTAAAACACAAGCTCGTACCCGTTTCCTACCGGTAAGCCCTTGCTAGTAAACTTGCAAAACTACTTAAACTCAATCAAGCAAGCATCAAAATACAAAAAAAAAAAAAATCACCAGAGTGGTCAAAGCATATCAAAACATAGATTTAACCTATTTACACGACTCAAATAGAGTTCTATACATTAAGATCAACACAAAACAAAAAAAACTTACCTTTTGGAGTTCTCCGGTGAAATCTTCTTCTTTGACGGTAAATTCAGAGATGGTTATCACTTCTGGCAATTCTCCAGCATCCCCCAAACTTACTCCTTTAATGCCCAAGGGTTCCTCCTTCTAGAAACTAAAAAAAAAAATACTCCAAAAACTCTGCCTCTCTGAAAGCAGCACTCGAATACTCTTAAAACTCTAATTCTCTCAAGTCCCCTCAAACCCCAGTCTTCATACACTCAAACCCTAACCTCCATACAATCTATAGAATCAAATCCTTACCTTTAAGCATCCATTGAAGATCAATTGCTACACATTCAAAGCTCCCAAAGCCCAAGCAAAGTCCACCATCAAAGCAAAGAGAAGATTGTTGGCCCAAGTAGGCAACCCAAGAGGGGGGGTGAATTGGGTTTTATAGAATTTTTAACAAGAATTTCAACTAAAAAATCGTTTATGTATTTTAGTAACAAATAATCAAAGTATATGTATCAAGCAAATGAAGTGTACATTAAAACAAGTATTTGCAAGCATGCATAATGAGCAAGTAAGCAAAACAGAGGCAGAAGAAATATGCACCAGATTTATAGAGGTTCGGCCAACCTTGCCTACGTCCTCTCTTCTTCGATCCTTTCGAAGGAATTCCACTATGCAATACTCCTTACACAGCCGCTGGTTGTGCCACGAGTGCCCAGCTCTCTCTTACAAAAGCTTCTTCCCAAGCTTTCAAAACCCAAGAGATTTTGTCCAAGCTTCTCTCAAACTTACAAGTGTTTTTCTCAAGAACACTTCAAACTTACAAGGTTACCAACCCACCCAACTAAGAATGAATGAAGATTATACAAAGAGTGACTCTCCTAGTGAGTATACAAATGAATACAACTCAATGGATAACTTTAAACACTCAGCAAAAATATGTGGCAGTTAGGTACAGGTGATTTTCAGCTTCAAGCACTTGATATGAATGGTATGATTGCTCTTCTCTCCTTGTTTGAAGCTGTATGTATCTCATATATATAGGTATGGATCGATTCTAGCCGTTGGAGAAGTATGAGAGAAGATTTGGTTGCAGTTTTGCCCATACCGTCTGTCAGAAAACTAGCCGTTACGGTCTAGGGGTCGACTCTTTTCACAATGAGTCGACTCTTTTTGCATTTCAGCAGATTTTTCAAGTTACTATCCAAATAAGTCGACTCTTTTGACACAGGAGTCGACTCTTTTCAGCAGTCTGCAGAATTGTTGTTCTCTATTGCAATAAGTCGACTCTTTTTGGCCAGGAGTCGACTCTTTTAAGCTTCCAGCAGAATTCCAAGGCTCTGTTCGAATGAGTCGACTCTTTTTGCTTGAGGGGTCGACTCTTTTTACAAAAACCCATATTTTTGCAACTTTTCTTCATTCTTTTTCAAAGCTTCCAATCTCTTCAAGGATCATCTAAATAGGCTTTTTAAAGCTTGCAAACACTTCTTCAAGGTTAGATGACTCCAAGAATATCTTCAATCCATTCAAGGTGAATTTTCTTCATTTTTATCACTTGTAGAGATCTTCCATCATCATAGCTTCATCCATTGATTCAAGTCTTCTTCAAGATCTTCAAGAGAGCTTCCATGACTTAGAATCTTCATTTCTTCAATCAATATGGCTTCTCCAAAAACTTTCCAAGTCTTGTGATTCCTTCCATGTCTTCAAGACATCTTTAAATTTATCAAGAAAGCTTTTATGTTTTTTTGGGTTGGTCTCTTCTTTTTTCATTCTTGTAAGATATCTTCAAGTCCTCAAAGTCTTCAATCAAGACTTTGATCATTTTCATCCTTCTTCTTTGATATCCATCATCTTCATTCTCTTATAAAATCACCATTGTTGAATATGCTATTCTTTCATGCTTATCAATCTTCAATCTAGAATTTTAATCAACTTGAGATTTCTTTTTCTTCTTATAATATCAGCTTTGTAGAATACATCACTTTATCATGCTTTTCATTCTTTATTCAAATCTTTGCATCATAAATCCTCTATTATGATAAGCTTCAAGTCAAGATCTAATTAATAATTCATCTGCACATTAAGTAGAATTATTAGATCATTTAACCATGTTTTGTTATCATCAAAATCAAGGCATTGACTCAACAAAGATAAGGTAGGGTTTCTAGTTAAATTATACAATCCCCCTCTCTCTCTTCTCTTTCCTAACCCACTTGGATTTTCTTTATTTTAATCTCCATCTTCTACCTCCTCTTATTACGTGCTTAAAATAAAGGACTTTTCGGTGTGAGTCTAGCTCCCTTGGTTATGTGGTAAAGCCTAATCTTGTATGTTCATGTCCATATTGCATTATTGCTATTATAGTGATGCATTCAAAGATATTTTCAAACTTGTATTAAAGGTTGCTTTCAAAACTTGCATTTAAAATCTTTTCTTTCAAAGTTGTTTTCAAAACCACAATCCTAAGATGATTCTAATCATTCCATGGTTAAGGTTATTTTAGGAAAGTGTTGTATTCAATATGACCATCAAGGTTCAAATTTGGATTCAAGTCTTAAATTATTTTTTAAGAAATCACAACTTTAAGGTGATTTTAGCCATTCCACGGTTAGGGTTGTTTTAGAAAAGTGTTACATTTAAAGAGACTATCAAATTGCATATTAGGGTTTCAAACCCTAATTGTTGTCAAAATCACAACCCTAGAATGGTTCTAGTTTTCTTATAATTAGAATCGTTTTAGGAAAGTGAGATATTCAAGAGACATTCAAAGGTCTACATTAAAACCTTTCTAAAATAGTTTTGCAAATTCACTTCCTAAAAGTTCTTTTCAAATATTTACTTTTCAAAACTCTTTGTCTTGAAGTCTAAGTCAAAACCCTAGAATCCATGTTTAGCAAACTCTAGTTTTCTCACATAAAATCATAGTTTTCTATTTACATCGAATCATAGATTTTTAAATCATTTTTTTTTACATAAAATCATAGATTTCCTAACTCGAAAGTCACATAAAATGATAGATTTCTCAAAACTAAAAGTTTTCTAATTTCAAGTCAAATCGAATCTTGTCCAAATAGGAAACCAAATCAAATATCCTATTCTTGGAAATAAAATCTAATCTTCTGTTTTAGGAAATAGAAATCAAATATTTCCTAATTTTAATTTTTTCTAATGTCAATCTTTCCTAATTTCAAAACCTTCCTTTTTTGCAAACTTTCCAAAAATAAAACTTTCCTTTCTCAATTGAAATCCAATCTTTTCAATTCAAATGGATTGCATAAGCTCTAGGTCCTAGGATTGTTTAAATCCCTAGTTATCTCAAACCTAGGTCAAACCTTTTTCAAACTCAACTTTCCAAATTCAATGTTTCTTAAATCAAATATTTCCTAATTTAAAACTTTTCTAAATTGAAACTTTCCTAAAATTAAACTTTTCAAATATATGTTCAAACCCTAAGATACCTAAACCTTGGTTCAACCCTAACCTTAAGTTAAAAAACTTCAACTCTCTTCTAAATCGTAAGTCTAAATGAAGATGGTTTTCAAATCTCAATTCAAGTCAAGATGATTTCAAAGTTCAATTCAAACTTTCCAAAATAAGTTCAAGTTCTATTTCCAAATTTAATTTCAAATCTTTTAATCAAAGTTCAAATGAAACTCTTTTCAAATTAAACTTTCCAAAGACCTCAAAGTGTTCATTGTCAATCTAACTCCGAGTTCGAACTACAACTGATCTGATTCCCAACGAAGGGATACGTAGGTTACTCTCGTGGGTGTGGTCACAACCTTATCCAAAATTTCAATTCCCTTTTTCAAAATCTCTTTCCAAATTCTTTTCATACACTTGCATATCATTCATCATGTCATCTCTAAAGTGGTGACATAAACCTCTTTCTAAAATTTTCAAAGTGGATATACTTGAACATTGAATAATCAAAGATTTTAAATAAGTGAACCTAGGGTAAAAAGACATGTAGGTACCGCAAGAGCGGGATAGGGTGATAGTTTGGTGCATCTTTCCTATACGTAACCAACCTCTGAACCTAGAATCGTTGTTTTCGAAAGACCAAAATGGAGTTATTTTAAAAAAAAAGACTTAAATCTTTCCAAAGGTTGCCAAATAACCTATTTGCTCTAGAAAAAAACCCTCTCTTGAGGAAGTTTTTCAATACTTTTTCAAAAACCTTAAGTTTAATTTCGGATTGCATTTAGTTTTAAGTGACCTAACTTACTTTAACAAAGTTAAGTGGTGATTCCAAACTTTTTTTAAAAGCCCTTATTCAAATTAATTTCTAATTTAAACCTAGTCGCACTCGTCCTTCTAGGAGAATAAGTTCTAACGAGAGAGTATCGTGTGTTTCCCACATATCATCTCGAGTGTAAAAACCAGGGCGCGACACAAATTTTTTTGAGAAAGTTGATTCCTTAGACAGTAAGTCTATCTAGCATAGCATGTTTATCGAAAAGGCACAAAACCCCTCAGAACGATAAGTCCTTTCATACCTATCGATCGGGATGCAACCCAAGTATCCGAGATTGTAGAGTGATTCACTTCTAGTACCTACTAGCCCACCAACGTAGAATGTCCATTACTTGGCATGTCGATCAAGAAAGTACCTAAGGCCCTGAGACGATAAGACCATCCAACAACTTCTCTCGATCAAGCAATCTCCGGAATGAATGCACATCGTCAGAATGACAAAAATACTCACAAATATCGCAACTGTTAGAGTGATGGAAACACTCTCAAACAGGTTGACATCGGGAATGCCAACAAGCCCCCTATTTCACGGGACTGAACATGCCTCTTGGCCATGGCACGTTTACCGAAGGATAAAATACCTTTGGAAACCAGCTAGCCACACACTGTCAGAGTGACAGAAACACTCAAAACCTAGGTCAACACCAATACCTACTAGCCCATTCTAGTGAAAACGTAAGTTAATACTAATCCCTTGGATCCTACTGACACGCTTCTTGAGATTGTACCTAAGACCTCAAAGCGGTAAGTCCACCCTTCCAAGATTATCCTAAGGATAATCTAGCATGTTCTAGTGTCTTCCAGTCAGTTCTGGATCAATTCTGAGAACATTTGATCAAAATAACCATTTAGTGTTAACTTGAGAGTATTTAATCGCCTAGGCATCCAATCGCCTCCGGGAACCATACCGGTTTTAAGTATCAAACCGGTTACCATCCAAGGATGCTTCTAAGAGTATTCCTAACCTTGCAATACGTTTCCGAACCATTCCAAATTCATTCCAGTATACCTAATGTGAAATGATCGTTTTATCCCTAATGGGCCGGTTGCCTTTTTCAACCACACCAGTTGTGGGTGTCAAACCGGTAGTCCTTTGGAGCACTGTTAATAGTATTTTCAACGTTTGAGTCTTTCCACAGTCAACCCCAGATCGATCCTATTGTTCCCCGGATGAAATGACTGTTTTGTCTCTAGTGGGCCATTCACCCTTTTCAATAACGCCAGCTCTGGTTATCAAGCCAGTTACCTTTAGGGCACTCTTTTAGGGGTTTTCGTCCATTCCCGGCTGAGTCTTGCTACTCGGAGCCTTCCAGATCATTCCTGGACTTTTTGAAGTCATTTTTACTAAAACCAAGCCAAAAATTACATGGTAGTCGCTAGGACAGACGCCCAAATCTTTTGCCTTGCAACACAAGGGTCAAAGATCTATTTTTTTTTTACCTTAAAAACTTTCCTAAGAGGTTGGCGCCACTGCAATAGAAACCAGAGCCAAACTCTAGTTGCCTATAAATACTGGTCACCCCCTACGTATTCTAGATCTGAAAAACCGCTCCAGAAACTCTGCTTCTCTGAAAACAGCTTTCGAGTTGACCTAAAACCCTAATTCTCTCAAGGCTCTCTTAAGCACTAGCCTCTTACACTCAAACCCTAGCCCATACACTTCAGAACCTAGCTTTCAAGCTTTATTAAAGGCCACTTCCAGCCCCTTCAAAGATCTTGAAGGTCTCTCAAGTTCAAGCAAGCCCTCCATTAAAGCATTCAACAATAGGAAGACAAGGTAGAGTTCTATTTACTTTTATGTAATCCCTATATCTCTCTTCTCTCTCCTAGTCCACTTGGACTATTTTTTATTTTAATATTTATTTTTTACTTCCTCTTCTTGCATGCTTGAAACAAGGGACCTCCTGGTTCATGCCTAGGAAGGCCTTAGAGGAAGTTACATTGTCGGAGATTTTCTTCAAGTTCAACCCAAGACGGTGTAGGTCCGGCCCCCTTGATTATGTGGTGAAACCTATCCTTGTATGTTTTTGTCTCTATTACATTGTGGTTATTGTGTTCATACATTGTATTCAATATCGTATTCAAAAGTTTTCTTTAAAACTTGCATCCAAAAAAGTCATTTTTAAAGTCACATCTTTAAGATGGTTATAGTCATTCCATGATTAGATTTGTTTTAGGAAAGTGTTATATTTAATGAAACCATCAAGGTCCATGTTAGGGTTTTAAACCCTAGTTGTTTTCAAAATCACAATTCTAGAATGGTTTTAGTTTTCTCATGATTAGAATCGTTTTAGGAAAGTGAGATATTTAAGAGACTTTCAAATGTCTATATTCAAATCTTTCTAAAATAGTTTTGCAAATCCACTTCTTAAAAATTATTCTCAAAGATTTACTTTTAAAAAACTTTGAGTCTTAAAGTCCAAGTCAAAACCCTGGAGTCCATATTTAGAAAACCTTAGGTTTTTCACATAAAATTATGGCTTTCTATGTGCATCAAATCATAAATTTTTAAAATCATTTTCTATATAAAATCATAGATTTCCTAATTCAAAGGTCCCATAAAATGATAGATTTCCAAAACTAAAGGTTTCATATTTCAAGTCAAATCAAATCTTGTCCCAAATAAAAAACCAAATCAACTATCCTATTTTTAAAAATAAATCTAATCTTCTGTTTTAAGAAATAAAAATAAAATCTTTCCTAATTCTAATTTCTCCTAATGTCAATTTTTCCTAATTTCAAAACCTCCCCTTTGCAAACTTTTTAACTTTACTTTTTCAACTGAAATCTAATATTTTCCATTCAAATGCATTGCATAAACCCTAGATCCTAGGATTGTTTAAATCCCAATTTACCTCAAACCTTTTCAAACTCAATTTTTAAAATTCAATTTTTCATAAGTCAAATCTTTCCAAATTTTGACTTTTCAAATTTCAAATTCAAACATTTCCTAAATCAAATCTTTTCTAAAGTGAACTTTCCTAAAATAGACTCTTTCTTAATTTGGAACTTTTCTAAAATCAAGCTTTCTAAAATCAAACTTTTCAAGTCTTAGCCTTTCTATTTTAATTGCATGTTCAAACCCTAAGTTATAATACCTAAGCCCTAGTTAAACCCTAACTCTAAGTTTAGAAACTTTAATTCTTTTCCAAATCTTAAGTCTAAATCAAGATGGTTTTCAAACTCCAATTTAAGTCAAGATAATTTCAAAGTTCAATTCAAAATTTTCAAAACGAGTCCAAGTTCTATTTCAAGGTTCAATTTCAAATTCAAGTTTTATTGCGAAATCAACTCCAAATTCGATTTCAAATCAAAGTTAATTTTAACTTGAAGTTCAATTTCAAATTTTCAAATCAAAGTTCAACTCAAACCCTTTTCAAATCAAATAAGGCCCCAAAGTGTCTATTTTTAATAGGACCCCGAGTCCGAACTACTACTGACCTAATTTCTAACAAAGGGATATGTAAGCAACGCTTATAGGTGCGGTCACAACTTGTTTCAAAATTTCAATTTCCTTTTTCAAAATCTATCTCCAAATTTCAATTCTTTTCTTGCACTTGCATATTATACATTACATCATCCTTAAAATGATGGCTAAAATTTTTTTTTCTAAAATTTTCAAAGTTGATATAATTGGATATTTGGTAACATGAGATTTTAAATGAGTGAACCTAGGATGGTAGGATAGGTAGATACTGCAAGGGCAGGACAGAGTGATAACATAGTGCATCTTCCCTATACGTAACCAACTTCTGTACCAGAATCACTATTTTTGAAAGACCAAAACGGAATTATTTTAAAAAAAGAGCTTAAAACATTTCTAAAGCTTGCCAACTAACCTGTTTTCAAAAACCTTAAGTTTAGTCTTCAGATTTTACTTAGTTCTAGGTAACCTAACTCAACTTAACAAAGTTAGGTGGCGTCTCCAAACTTTTTTCAAAAACCCTTATTCAAATCAATTTTCAATTCAAATCTAATCGCACTCATCCTTCTAGGAGAATGAGTTCTAACAAGATAATACCGTGTGTTTTCTACTTATTCTTAAGTGGGGAAAAAATTGGGAAGCAACATACAATGGTTCAAATTGGGTTTTGAGGCCAACCGAGGAAGAAGGAAAAAATGGGTTGTTATGGCTAGTTTGGAGAAATAAGATGGGAAAGAAAAGAAAAGAAAGGGAACAAAAGAAAACAAGATAAAAGAAAGCTAAAGGAAAAGAAAGAAGAGCTGAAACTTGAGAGAGAGAGAATCAAATTATTAGAGAGAGAGATGGGTCTCTCGGCTAGAGAAGCTAATGGCTGGAAAATTCAGTGTGGGTAAGCCCATCATAGGTGCAATACACCCTCGTCTTGCTAGGGCCATTTGGGTAGGTTTTGGAGCTATGTAAGTAACCTTACCGTAGAATTTTTCATTGTGCTGAATCCAATTTTGAGGTTAATTTGATCAAATTCTAATCATAGGATAGTGATCTAGAATGACAATGAATGAATGCTTAAGATAGCAGTTGTGGTAGTTCAATGGTCAAACATGCCAAATTGATATGAAATTTTAATATGTTGATCTTGATGATAAAATTAAATAATCTACTGGCATGAATCTGTTATAGATGTTATTTACATAAAATGATATTGTTTGATATCTTTAGGTACTTGTGGTGTACTCAAATTTTATATAATGATCAACTGGTCGTACCTATTATTTTATTTATTATGAAGATTGATTTTATTATCTCATCCTATATGACTAGAGAACATGATTATCTTTGTTTATGATTAAAATGTCATGTAATGTATGATTATTGTTGTTCATGAGATACATTATTCGACTGTTATGATGCATGGGGCTATTGAATTATGATGATTTATGATCATTGAAGCATGTATTACATAGAGTCCCGTAAGTTATGATGAGATAATGAGAATACACATTTAGATAATGAAAGAGAAATATGCATTATTATGACATCTAGAAAAGATGAACTAAAATGGGTGAGATTGAGAATATTGTAAATTATGAAATAATAAGTATGGGAAAGTAAAGCAAGTAAGGATTGTTCCTCCTTCGGGTGAAACGTCTAAAATTGAGTCTTGGTCAAGCGTGATTAGCATTCTGAGAGGTATGCTAGTCCATTTGTATCACAAATGAGAATTTTGAAAACGGGTTTGGTGGATGGCACCATAAATTAGAGCTTTGAAAGCCATTAGTCGTTTTTACAAAGATTATGATAAACATAAAATATTTGAACATTAGAGTACAGTATCATAATACGTGAAATGTTCTTTTCATGGCATGAAGAACCACATGTTGCTTATATTGGTTGGATAGAAGATATATTGGATAATAAAATTATATGGTACTGAACAGATTAAATGATTGGGGACTCAGGTAAAAGAGTAAGAATATATTGCATTGAAGTGAAAGTTAGTTTATCATGGCATTTCATTTTATTCTTGTTATCATGCCTATATCCTGCCTTGTATGCTACATGTTATATGTTGGATGTTTCAGAACTACTGGGCTTAAGCTCACACCCTACCAGACTTTGCAGGTGATACTGCAAATGGAAAAACTGTAGCAAGTTATTCAAAGTTGATAATTACTTCAAAGAGTTAGAAATTAGCTAAATTTCTCCTATTGTTATTTCATCAATACTATGAGAACTCTGTTTTATATTTTGTATTCCAATTGTACTTGGGATTTTGGAATTAAGATTATTGTCAGTTGAGTGACATGTAGTTACTCTGTTGTACTATAGACTGTTTATTAAATTGGACTTTGTTATTTTGAACTATATTAGAAAGTTGGTTTATTTTTTTTTAATTTAGTTATTTTTATTAAAAATCACCCCCAAATTTTGGGGTGTGACAAGAATCATAACTTAATGAACTCATTATTAATATTATCAAATATGTCATTTTCAATTTATAATAGTAAGCAATCATTTCACTAATCTCCAATATTAGTTATGGAATCGATTCTGTATGAATTTCATTATTGAAAAAATTATTTCTACTGTAATAGTCATGAATGGTAAAATTAATGTTAATTTTACAAGAAAATGAGTATTTTTGTGGAGAATAAATAAGTTGTGTAGGGGACTTTCTCCACACAAGTTGTAACCAAACGACCTAGAGCTTAAGCACTGAGCCTCGTCGTCACATACAAAACCATCAGGGGTGAGTATTTATCGGTCAAGCCTGCTCGGTTAAAGACACTCCAAAACTTAAGTTAGCTGGGTGATAAGGTTTGCAAGTGGAGAGAAAGAGAGAGTCTGGAAAATGAAGCCTATTGCTGGTTTGTTTTTTGTCTTACCTCCTTTTAACCTTCCCATGCAGTTTTATAATGATGTACCAATCTTCCTGGTCGTGGCCCGGTTAGTGAGGCTTGCCCCCCGCTCTAGAAGGTAGGGTGTGATTCCTGATTTTGGACGCAAGTCCGAAGCACTCTCCTATTCTTCAAAAAATTAGGAGGAGTGGGTCTTCTCTTAATTAACTGTCTTAACTTGGTCAATATATTGTCAGCGTAACGAGTCTAAGGCCATGTGGCATTCCGGTGCAAAAATTACCTCTTGCGGAAGTGTTGGTACTTTAACCATTTACTCAAATAAAAAAATTCATCTTATAGTACAAATGTCTTATTAGTGCATGTTATTATTGTCCAGTAGTACTTAATTTATTTGTTAATTATTACATCACATTAAATAATTTCTCCCGCAAACTTGAATCAGAACCCTCATATCCAAACTTTGAACGGCAACAAAATGTGCCACTTGTCTCGTCGACAAAGTTAGCGTCTCTTATTGTATAAAATAAAATATTATTTTGTTATAATACAACGAATTAAATTTTTGTTATACACAATAAGATCATGCATGTCATGGGGTAGATAATGGTAAGTAGTACTAAAATAATAATAAATGGTGAAAAAAATATTTTTATAAGTTGAATGGGACAATTGAGCTCACATGCCTTCACAGTACATAAATCCGCCCATAAAGAGTTGAAAATTGCATTGCCTTTGTCCTAATTATTCATCTTTTGTTGTATCGATGAGGTCAATGGTTTAGACAATGAGTGTAAATTTTTTTTATTAAATTAACTTTAGCAAGGACTAATATTAGAAATTACTGAATTTTTTAACATTAATGGGTCAATTGACCCACTTTTTTGTATGTGGTGCTGCCCATGATTACATACAATTACCTCATTCTATATAAAAATTTTGTTCAAAACTTTTATTTTTATAGCATTACTCTTTTACAAAATGTATTACCATTTAGTACTCGACAGTTTGAAGACTTTGCTGGTGTACAACACAAAATAGTATAGTTCATAACATTCGACTAGCACATTCCAAATAAGTGATTCGTCGTGATTGAATTGTAATCTTCTAACTGCTAATATCAAGAATAGTAAGAGAAAAGAATGCACACTTGGAAAAATTTTGTTCAAAATGATTATTAATAATTTTAAAAATATCAGTCACATCGTTTTTTTTTTGTATAACTTTTCTCTAAGATGATAATAATTTCTTTCTTTTACTGTCTTTTCTGCATTCCCCCATGTAATTCTTAGATTTTCCATAATGTCCGCATGTTACATCTCACTCAAAACTTAATATAATGTGAAAGAATTTTTTATGTCAGTTTGAAACCCTCATTTACGTTAAATTTATTTATCACGGGCAAATAGTATTCAAATTTTCATTGACAATTTACTTGTTAAATCTTAATCTTGGAGCTCTCTTACTTTGCATTTGTGAACGTGTGCATGCATGACTGCATGGTGTGGCATATGGTAAGGCACAACTGTGTTATCTTTTTATGGAAATCAAATAAAAGGTAAATGAAATTATTTATACATATTATTTTTTATGATTAATCAAATACAAATAATATTTTTAGCAAATAACTATTCATTTTTTTTAATTTTCTAATCTAATTAAAAAATTTTCTTTTTATTTTATTATTTTTTTACAAATTCAAGATCCAAACGCATAAACGAGATGATAATCAATTAAAAAACATATAAATGAGATGATAGGAAACAAAAAGCTTTAAGACACCACTCACCAGCTCCCGAAGCACCATCTTTATCATGAGCCCTTTCAATAGTCAACAATCAATTCAGTTACCGTCTCAGAAATAGGAAGTAAAAACAGAAAAACATATAAATTATGAAAACCTTGATAGTGATCCTGGAAATGAAGTAAAAATGGGGATATGGATCCTCTCTATTCTCTAGTTAGAATGGAGATTAATTAATGGACTATATGAGATCATATTAGATGTGTTGCTAAAATTATGTCGTTTTATATTAAAATTTATTTTTTTTACACCTAGTCACACACTCATTCATTTGGATTAATTACAAAAATACTCCTAAAACTGTGACCCGATTAGGCTTCCCAAACTATAAAACGTATTATATTGACCTATTAAACTATCAATTTATGTCAATCAATACCTTTTATTAGTAATTTGTTAGGAGAGTGGATGCAAAATTATCATATGAGTTGTATATGTTCACGAAAGTATGATTTTATATCTAGCTAATTGACTCTCTATTTTTGTAATAATTGTCTAATGCCTTAAATGCCTTTTGAATTGTTCCTTTATTATATGTCATTTCAACGAGTATTTCAGTCATTAAACAATTATTATAATAAGAGTATGTTAATTTAAGTATAAAATTATAATTTGGTAAATATAAGCAAATTACATAAAAAAAATTTGTCAACTTTCCAAATGAATTGCTTAATAAAAGGTGTTAATTGATACAAATTGATAGTTTAAGGGGTTAATATATCACATTTTAGAGTTTAAAAGAATTTAATGATATTGAGTTGTAGTTTAAAAAAGATTTTTGTAATTAAGTCCATTTATTTCCAAGTAAACTTTGAATCAATTCATCTATTTTTTTATTTTTATTTTAGTTGATGTGTCAAACTCTTCAATCAATGGAATGAAGCCATAGAAAAGAGAGGATCCTAATCCTACAAGTGGTGCACAAAAAATGGAACTAAAGAGATTTTAGATGTTAGTGTAATAGTTGAAGTTGGAAGATTTTGAATCACATTTACGTTTGGATTAAACTCATTAGGAGCATATGAGTCTTTTCTCAAAATAACACTATTATTGAAAATATTTCCCCATCTAACACTATCTTGAAAATAATTCATGTGTTGACACTTTTTTTTGCCACATCAGCTGTGTGCTAAATATTTGGCCTTTTGTTTTTGTTTTTTTTTTTAAGATAACCTAATTAATATAGATCCGAACCCTCTCATGTATCAACACCACCATTATTACTGTAACCCTTTCTTGAACAAAGCAAGGGTTTGGCTATTGTGAGCCATGAACTGCTTTGGACCCCTCCCATTATAGGGGTAATCCAGTGCCATTGATTTGCATGTTTTTCCATTGGCAAAGCACCCGAGGCCCACTAAAAATCCATATAATCATATAAAGATTCAAAAGACGTGTATTCATATATACATATATGTGTGTATATAATTTTGGTGCGAGTGTAGGTGTCTTTCTCCATCTAGGTCTAGGATAAGAACACAAAATGTCGGAGATATTCCATGAAGAAGGCTGAAAAGGATTTAAAGAAAGAAGCCTTCATATAACTCCAATTGAAATGGTCATTTCAGTCTTCAATCTCGTTTGCCTACTCTTACTAAGACAAAAATTGTAGATTAGAATGATCCAAGGTTATCACTGTTTGCTTGTCTTAAATAACTACAAATATAAGATTCAAAATTTTATTTCACTTTCTATATCAAATTTCTATTCATGGTGTGTGTGTGCGCCGTACTGTGTTGTTTTGAATTTTACAGATCACTCAAAGTATATATGCAATCTCTATATTAATATACTGGCCAATCTGCTCTAGTGTTGAAGAAGACGATGAAAGCAATAGACAAGACAGGGTTTTGTAGAATTGAAAGTCCTCCGGTTCATAAGTTTCCATGAATGATCTCAATTCAGTTTTGAAGTTGATCAAATTTAAACAAAAAAACTTTCCAAACCAGTAGGAGATGATGTGGCAAGAAAGTATTACAATGGGAATTAATTTTAAAAGAGTATTAGATAGGGAATAATTTTTTTTAAAGAGTATTACTTTGGCAAAAAAAACTTGGAGCATATGCGACCTTATCCCATACTAGGATTGCATCAGATCAACCCGCTTGGTAGTGGCGGCAGACATCCACAGTGTCCCATCATTTTTAATTGGGTAACTTCTTGGACGTTGCATTTTCACGAGTAGCAGCCCTCCTTAGTCTCCTCATTCGCGACTTGCCTAGTGGCAACTGACGTCCATGGCGGTCCATCATCCACAACTAGGTGATTTCACATCCTTTTTTAGGTTACCCATCTGTGACTCGAATTCGAAACTTGATCATGGGCTCTGATAACTAATAATATATAGAAACCTTAACCGATACACAAAAATATCCAAATTTGATAGAATACGTGAAATCAAAGTTTCTCATAGTTGGATCAAAACAGTCTACCAAGCTGCAAATAAATAGGCACGATATATATAGCTATATATATAGGTGCATTATTTGTGCGCAAAAATGAAGATGACCACTGAAGTGGTTCCTTATTTGGTCTCAAAGTAAATGTATCGACCTCAACTCTCTTTAATGACTTACTAGTTGAAAAATAAAAAGAAAAAAGAAAAGGAAAAAAATAAATATATAATGGGAGATAATTCTATATGCAAAACTATGTTCATGGGATTCCAATTACAAAAACAATTCATGTCTAGATTTAAAAAATTAATAAAAAAAGGATAAATGAAAAAATAAGAACAGCCGCATGAATAGCTGATGGTGTGACATGCTCAGTTTCAAATTACTTAGTTTTGAAGTTTTCGACTCCGGCCTCTCGTGGACTTCGTAGTTGGTAAAGAATATTTAATAGAGAAATTAGCTAAGCATGTCGACAGAAATTATGAGCTCTGTGATATATATATATATATATATGTATATGTATGTATATTTACATGTATAAAACTCACAATCAACCTTGCGTGATAGTGCCGGACTTAGTCAGATATCATTTCATTTCCAAACCAAAACAGCCGAAATGGAAATGAGGAGTTCCATTAATCTATGCACCATGAGAGTGCTTGAAGAAACGTGAATTTGCATTAACACTGTTAAACTTTTCAAAATTGCTCTTCGTGATTGCACTTTGTGATGATTTACTCGTATTAGTTCGAAACAAAAATAATGTTCCAGACTTTTAAAGTCTCAGACTCATGGATTTGACATTAAGTCGGCCTGTTTCGAATTGTTTTCAAAAACTTTTGCTTTCTTTTTTTTTTTTTTTTTGTATTTTTAAAAACAAAATAATAAAAAGTTCAGAGTCTCGTGGACACCCTTATTTTCACATTATTGTCATATTCGTCTAGAAAACAGCTTTTAAGAAAGCAGAAATTTATTTTCGGTGTTGTCATTAAACTTTTCTGAAAACATTTTTTGGAGATAGTTTTCCGAACAAGTTTTTCATAACAAATTTCGTTTTTTCTATTTTCAAGAACAGAAACCAGTTTTCGAAAAGAAACCTAATGCACGCGTAAGGGGGGAGGATCCTTGTTAGCGTATTTGATGTATAAACTTATAAAGCAAACAAGGTAGGAAACAAAAATGTTCATTTTCAATAGTTTTATCTCATATATTGATCATTTTTAACAAAAAATGGTGATACTGCGCATAATATTCAAGCTAATAGTTCGCTAATTGCTCTTCTAATTATTATGTTAGACTCTGCTTTCACGCTTCCAAAAGCGCGTGACTATCTTGTTTAAGATGAATGTAAGGGAAGATAGACTTTCCTATTATGGATCAACCGTTGAAGTTGGAAGCTCTTGTGGCTTATGCTTCCCATGACAATTAAAATAAAATTAAACTCGTTTTTCCTAAGATTATCGTAAGCCTAAACAAACGTTTGACTCAACTATTCTAATTAATATTCTAATACTAGGTAGCCATAAGCTCTTCTCTCCATGGGAATGATTGGGACCCTGCGAGCAGATCGAGCTGTATCCAAATACCAAATGGTAGAATGATGCGGTCCTTAGGTATGCAATTTAGGTTCAAAGAACTCACCAAATCCTATAAACTACTTGCCGTTGAGGCCATTATTGTGGGTTATTTAGTATATAATTGTCATTTATTTATTGACTTTGGTTTACTCTCATTTTTCTATACAAACTACCTTCATTACCACGCGCGTATTTAGGGGGAGAGACTTAAAATAAAATGAAAAATGCTTCAAAACATGAGACCCCCACCACATAAGTTTCCAGTAGATGTTGGATAGGATCATTCCTTGACATGTGAGTTTTGAAATTGGATAAATCATTCAAACTACTCTCGGCGAACCTATTGATTTTTTCCCAATAACCAAATACTTTTGTCAAAATTGTTCCATTATTATGAACAAACTAGAAAGAAGACTTCCAGAGCTCATGACTGCTTCATATGTGGGCATTCTGTCAAGGGCATACCTATACATATTTGTCCTTGAATGGCATAACAATCCTTGTCTTATGCTTCATTCAGCTTGTCAATATTGTGCCGCCCAAGCCATATAGACTTGAGATAGTGTCATTTTGATATCGATGTAGATTGAGATTGGTGAGCATAATATGAATTTGGTCTAAAATGAGGTAACCTTCAAAACAAAATTCAAGGAAAAAAATGACGAAGTATAGCTAGTGAGCCGGCGGATGTCATGATTCCGACTCCCGTTTACTTGGGCAGAATTGTTGCACCTACTCTTGAAATGTTTGGTCCCCAGCTATATATGATTTAGTATACTTGGAGCTCAGGTTCATGGCTTCATGCCCTAATTAAGCTTTCTAGAGAGAGAGAGGAAAAAAGGATAACAATTCTTTATTTTCTTTAAAAGTATCACATACGTTATATGTATGTATTTGTATACATATATATATACGTATATACAAATACTTTGCAGATACAAAATAATTTGGACCCAGTTGGAACCTTGCCTCACTTGGCACCTTTAATAAAGTTTAGGTAGACTTAAGGGCGCCTCTGGCGTAGAAATCGCCATGCAATGCTCTTCTTGACAACTTGGCATGCTTGCTAAACTTAATTAAATTACGTGGTGGTATTACCGATTCACCTTGTTTTACTTCTACAATACGTGCAGCTCGGTGAATTGGGTGCTGCCAACGTATATAGCTGCTAGATTTTCAACTTGGATGGAGGAGAGAAGGCAACTCATGACTTTGATCATGAAAGAGTCGTTATCTTTTTTGTGAGGATGACTCATTTGAAAATTTCAACTCATGCGTGAATATATATATTTTTTCAACTCATGCGTGAAGATTGACGCCATAACAAGGTTTTTCATCTCTCTCTCTTTTCCCCTAGCAGAGAGAGAGAGAGAGAGAGAGAGAGATTAAATACCTATTTGATATCCAACATGTAACAAAATAATAGTAGACAATTCATAGAAGTTTATGACTTATTATTTTGATCTATCCCAACTTCTCAAGAACTCTTTTTTAACAAAATATTTGTCTCAATGTGAGATTGGTGAGTTGTGAGGAAGGTCCTGACTGGGGATAAGTTCAACCTCAAAGTTGACTCAGGAGCTCTCTCTCTCTCTCTCTCTCTATGTTTCATTTGTTGCTACGTTACCAAAAAGGACAGGATTTCCTGTGCTTCCCTATATAATCACTCATTTCAATAGCAAGTTTTTCACAAAAAAGGATTCAAAATCAATCTGACAAGAAAACAAAGGAGGGAGGCACTTTGGAGAAGATAAACAAGTTGTCGAAGATGATTTCAGGGGCCACTACTTGTTTCCCTAATGTCTCACAAGGGTTACAGATGTATGGTGACACCGAAAACATCGTTCCATCTTCTCTAGAACCAAGCTCTGGCTCGGAGACTCACTCAAACTCTCTCCTCTACAGCCTCTCACTCCTCAAAGAAAAGGTTCATCAGGTGCAATCACTTGTCAGCGTCTTCATCTCCCCCCATCAGAACCAACCCACCGAGTCAACCGGCATAGCCATAGCCAGCATGGGTACTATGATTCAAGAAATTATCGTTACTGCCTCATCCATGATGTTCACTTGCCAACAGATGGCTCTGGGTTCAACTCCGGCTAACAATAACACCGACGAATTACAAAACCAGCGTGTCAAGCTCCCCGAAGCCACCAGCTTGTCTCAACCGAACTGTGGCAGCTCTCGGGTCGTCCATATAGGTGAAGATAGAGGGCAAGGGTTCTATTCGGGCGAAACTATTGACTGGTTTGGCGATAGCTATAATACTTGCACCACAAACGATATCAACAATACAATAGCTATTAGCAACAACAATACTGCAGTGAGAAGGAAGGTCTTGCCTGAAAGAGATGAAACCCTTTCACCAAAGAATTATGATATTATAGAATTGGATGCCGCAGATTTATTAGCTAAGTACACACATTACTGCCAAGTTTGTGGGAAAGGGTTCAAGCGAGACGCGAATTTGAGGATGCACATGAGGGCTCACGGCGACGAGTACAAGTCCAGTGCTGCGCTGAGCAATCCCATGAAGAATAACGGAAGTGTTGCCGGAAACAAAGATAGTACAATGAAATTACCGAGGAAATTTTCGTGTCCGCAAGAAGGGTGCAGGTGGAACCGGAAACACGCCAAGTTTCAGCCGTTGAAGTCCATGATTTGTGTGAAGAATCACTACAAGAGAAGCCATTGCCCGAAGATGTACGTTTGCAAGCGGTGTAACAGGAAGCAATTCTCGGTGCTGTCGGATCTGCGGACTCACGAGAAGCATTGTGGTGATCTCAAGTGGCAATGCTCTTGTGGTACAACATTTTCTAGGAAAGATAAGCTTATGGGTCATGTTGCCTTGTTCGTAGGCCACGCCCCGGCGATAAGTTCTTTGACGAAGATGGGGAAAGTTGAACAGCGTGATCAAGTAATGCAAATGAGAGTAGATAATAGGTAAAAAATTTGTGTTAGATCCTGCTTCTGTTTATCGTAAATGTTTATCTTGTGTATCGAAAACCTCTACTCTTTTATTACAAAGTTGGCTTGTTGAGAAAGCTTTGTGATTTTCTGGAGTGGATAGAAGCATTTGTATTTTCTTGACTGAAATATTTCTGAGGTTTACTGATTTTCTTCTTTGTTGGAATGGATTGGCATGGTGACTCCTCTCTAGTATGGAATGAGGACTTATGAACTATGATTACAATCACTGAATAATCTGTTTTCGTTAATATGCACAACACTGTTGGGCTCAAAATCAATCAAACACTCACATAAAGAAGAAATTGAAAAACAAAAACTTTACTTTTTAGAGAGAAAAATTTATAGAGGAAGAGGAGAAGGCTCTTGGCTCTCTTTCTACTCAATGCACTAATCTCACAAAAAAATCATCGGATCTACTCTTCGATCTTGTTCTTTGCTCTGCCCTTCTCCTTCACCTCAACCCTCTATTTATAGAGGAGAGAGAACAATTTTGTCAAGATTTTGCAGCTGTAAAATCTTGACAAATCGGTGAGAAAGCATCCATGGTTGGTAGCAAGCCTTCCTTAACTTTTATGGTCGGCAGACTTCTTTCAACTTTCAACTTTCAAGGCTGTGGTTGGTCTTGGTTGTCGACTTCATTCTTGATTTTTTTTGGCCTTTGGGTATAAACCTAGCAATTCTTCCCCTTTATACCCATCAGAGCAAAACGCAATCTAGTACTCTTTAGTTAGCGTTCATTCCAGTTATGTCTCTACATAATTCGAGCTTCTCACGAGTAATCACCTTTGTCAACATGTCTACTGGATTCTCTTTTGTGTGAATCTTTTAAGCCTCAACAGCTATTGATACATCACCTCGCGTATCTAATAATAACTAATGTTGATATGCTTTGTTCGGGAATGGTACATTAAATTCTTGCTCAGATCCAGAGCACTCTGACAGTCACAATGCACCTTGTATTCATTTTGCTTGATTCCCAGTTCTTGGAGAAAACCCTTTACCCATAACATCTCTTTCCCAGCTTCTGCTGCTGCAATATACTATGCCTCCGTTATAGATAAAGCCACACACTTTTATAATTTAGACTGCCAAGAAACAGCTCCTCCTGTGAAGGTGTAAAGAAATCCTGATGTAGATTTCCTACCATCAAGATCACCGGCCATATCTTAATCTGTATAGCCATCCAAGACTGGTTTAGCTCCCCCAAAACATAAGCATAGTTTTATCGTACGTTTTAGGTATCTGAGAATCCACTTGACAACTTTCCAAGACTTTTTCCCCGGGTTGGAGAGAAATCTGCTCACAACGCCTACAAGGTGAATAATATCTGGCCTTGTACACACCATTGCATACATCAGGCTACCTATTGCTGAAAAGTAGAGTATTGTTTCCATTTCTTCCATCTCAGTCTTCGAGGAGAGACACGAACTCTTGCTCAGCTTGAAGTGATTAGCCAGTGGAGTATTGACTGGCTTGGCATTTCCCATTTTGAACCTTTTAATCAACCGTTCAACATACTTTTCTTGTAATTGCCACAACTTCTTAGCTTTCCTATCACAAACAATCTGTATGCCCAAAATCTACTGAGCAAGGCCTAAGTCCTTCATATCAAAGTATTAAGATAACTCATTTTTCAGCTTGCTAATCTTGACAGCATCATATCCAATGATCAGCATATCATCAACATAGAGAAGGAGTGATACAAAGCTACTATCTAAGAATCTCTGAATGTACAGGCACTGGTCTACAGTAGTCTTCTTGTACCCATGACCCACCATGAATGAGTCAAACTTCTTGTACCAATATCTTGGCGCTTACTTCAGGCCGTATAGGCTCTTCTTCAATTTGCAGACTAAGTGTTCTTTCTCGGGAGCTTCAAACCTTTCTGGCTATTCCATGTAGATCTCTTCCTTTAGATCTTCATGCAGAAAAGTTGTTTTAACATCCATCTATTCAAGCTCTCAAGTCCAAGCTGGCTATCAAACTGAGTATAACTCGAATTGAGGTCATCTTTACCATCGATGATAATATCTTGTGAAAGTCAACTCCTTTCTTCTGCTTGAAACCTTTAACAATCAATCGAGCTTTGTGTTTCACTAGCTTTCCACTATTATCTTTCTTTAGTTTGAACACCTACTTGATTCTCAAGGCTTTTCTTCCTTTGGGAAGTCGTACCAGATCATAAGTATGATTCTTGTGCAAGGAACTCAAATCTTTTTGCATGACTTACATCCACTTACCCTTATCCGTATGAGTCTGTGCTTCCTTAAAATTCTCTGGCTCCCCCTCATCTGTTGGTAAGATATAGTCTGATTCCGGATATCTCCTTGATGGAATCAGTGGTCGGCCTCTGTTTGTTCTCCTTGGCTGAGGCTCTTCAATCTGGGGAGGCACCTCACCAACTAGCTGTGGGAGTTCTTCTTCTTCTGGTGGAGGGGGTTGCTGCTCCCTTTGCTTAACGCCTTATTCCTCTTCATCTTCTTCATCCTGCACTTTATCAGTATCTGTGGCAACTGTACTGGAGCAGGATTAGGTATGTCTCTTGGAGCATTGGAATTAGACTTCTTAGATTTTGCAAAATCCTCATAGAGTTGGTCCCCTTGGAACACCACATCCCTACTTCTGATGACATTCTTCGTTGCTAGATCCCACAGTCTATATCCATATTGTTCATCTCCATAATCAATGAAAATGCATGGAATGGATTTCAAGTCCAACTTCTGTCATTGTTCTTTGAACACATGTACAAACGCCTTGCACCTAAACACTCTCAGGTGAGAGTAGGAGACATCCTTCTTGTCAGTCCACACCATCTTCAAAACTTCGAACTTCAACGGCATTGATGGTGATCTGCTGATCAAGTAGCAAGCAGCACGAACTGCTTCACCCCAGAATGGCTTTGGTAAATTAGCCATACTGAGCATACACTGGGTTCTTTCCATAATGGTCTGATTTATCCTCTCGACTACTCCATTGTGCTATGAGGTATATGGGACCGTCTTCTCGTGTCGGATACCACGTTTTGAGTAGTATGTCTTGAACTCCTTGGATGTGTACTCGCCTCCATTGTCTGTTTGGAGGCACTTTAACTTCTTACCAGTCTCCCTTTCCACCATGGCGTGGAAGATCATGAAGTACTCGAGTACGTGATCCTTGGTCTTCAGAAAATACACCCACATCTTCTGTGAAGTATCATTTATGAAGGTAACACAATACTTGTTACTGCCCAATGACTCCTCTTTAATGGGACCTCAAACGTCAGAGTGTACCAGACTCAATAACTTTGATTTTCTTCATGTGGAGAAACTAAACGAAACTCAATGTTGCTTTCTAAATAGACAATGCTCGTAGAGGTTCAGTGCAATCTCCTTGTTTGCTGGAATGAGAGCCTTTTTCACCAGCGTGAATAACCCTTTCTCTCCCAGGTGATCGAGTCTCTTGTGCCACAGATTTGGTGATGCCCCATCTTCAACTTCATTGAAGCTGTCTGAACAAACCTTCACATGGGTTCTGTACAGTGTGCCGCAAATATGCCCTCAGGCAACAACCAGAGCACCTTTTGATAGCTTCCAAGTGCCATTCTTGAAGTGGTTGTCATAACCTTATTGATCAAGGGCTATCCTAGAAATAAGATTGAGTCGAAGGTCGGGAACGTGTCTGACGTCCTTCAACGCCATCGTGCAACCAACATTGGTTTTGATCCGAACATCACCAATGCCCATGATCTTTGATGAACTGGTGTTCTCCATTCTCACAGTACTAAAGTCTTCAGCTCTGTACGTCATGAAAAACTCGCTATGGGGAGTAGCGTGGTAGGAGGCTGCTATGTCTACCACCCATTCAGAATCTTGGCTAGCAACATAGAGGCACATCTCTTATTCCACAGAGAGTACTGCAACATCTCCCTTAATGATGACTAAGGTGTCACTGTAAGCACCCCATTTTTGCCTGCTCGGTAATCTCTGGCCTAACCGGACCCAGTTTCAAACACTACAGCACATGTAAACCCAAGACGGGTCTTTCAAACTCCAATCCAATCAACTAGTCGCTTCCCGAGCCTGCAAAGCCCGAATGAAGCCATAACATCATTCCAGGCAACTTTTCGGGACCGGGCGGTCTCGGAAACTAACGCCATCCAGCTAGCTTCCCGTGGTCGGGTGATCTCGGGGACCAACACCTTATCAAATTCCAGATGGTTCACTTCTGACGCCTACTAGCCAGGCAATGTAGAATGTCCGTCATTTGGTAGTTATCCGAGACCGGGCGTTCTCGGAAACCAATTCCACCCTCATAGGTAGCTTTCTAAAACCAGGCGTTCTCAGAAACCAACACCACCCTACAGGTAGCTCTCTGAGACCGGGGGTTGTTAGGGACTAACACTGCACATGTAGTTTTCCGGGATTGGGTGGTCTCGGGAACCAACATCGAGGTCAATACTGGCGCCTACTAGCCCGACTTGGTGAAAAATGACCAAACCTGCCCTTTGGGCCTCCAGGCACATTTTGAAAAAGTTAAAAATCTCTCAAAATGATAAGTCCGCCCTTCCAAAATGTTACTAAGTATTTAGGTGTACTCTACACACCACTCGGCCCAATTCTGGTCCCATTACAGCTGATCCCGGTCAAAATGACTGTTTTATCTCCAAACATCCCAGCACTGCGCAAACTCCACCGAACGGTGAAAGATTCTCTTGGAAACATCCTTGAACGACCCGGTATGCTTAACATGACATCCCGATCCATTTCTAACAATTTTTACCCAAAACCAGCCAAAATGACCATTTTTCCCCCGACAACTCGAACGCGCCCCAAAATAACACCAGTCCTAGGTTATTGAACAGTGGATCTCGTCGTACGCCCCTGTTTAACCTAAGGAAGACCTCACAATGCTAAATACCCATGACCCTATAAAAATTCCCTGGAGCGTCTCACAGATGCTCCGCCTAAATTCCCGCTTCTCCTAATTCCCTAGTTATAACACATAGTCAAATGACTTGAGAAATGTGTAAATCAGGGAATTCTCAAAATCTCGTTCATAGATTTTTCCATCGATATGGCTCAATCGGATAGATTGCTTCCCGAAACCCTTTATCGTATGGCTCGAAAACTGCAACTCTCAGCAACCCCTGGAGTGTCTCGCAGACGCTCCGCCAAGGTTGACTTCTCCCCCGATTCCCTCGAAACCTTTCCGGTTGGCTCAATTATCGAGGCAAAGTTTAAACGAACATTCCCGGTGATGGAGCGTATGCTACATGTGCCCAGATTTTGATCAAATCAACCAAAGTTCGATCAACCGTTAGGATTTAGCTAGTACAAGGGGTGCCACGTGGCATTCTAGCAATGGAACAGTACTAGCGCATGCGCCAAGGAAAATTTTGGCCAAGCACATGTAGCACATGCGCCAAACTTGGTCCAGGTTGCCTATAAATAGAAGCATCCCCCTTTGCATATTCAGGGGCCGAAATTAATGCGAAACTCTTCTGAAACTGCTCCAAAACCTTGAATCTCTACACACATTCCACCCCTCTAACACTTGGGCTAGATTCCACCTCCCTCTAGCCTATACATTTCACTTACATAGCCCTATACACCATTAAACATCACCTTCACGCCCCTCAAGCCCACTTGAAGTCATTCAAGTTCAAGTCAAGGCATCCATAGAAGTCTACAAGCATATTGAAGGCAAAATATGGTATTTCTTTTACATCATTTACTTCCCCCCTCTCTCTTTTTCCTCCTAATCCCACTTGGGTTTTCTTCTATTTTAATCCCCTATCTTCTACCCCCCTTTCTTGCATGCTTGAGCCAAGAAGGCTCTTAATTCATGCCTATAGGAAAGCTAGTGGGAGCCACCGTTTAGGGGGATCTTTCACTAGCCTACTTTAAAATGTTATGGCCTAGGAGCCCCTTAATTTTGTGGTGTAGCCTAAAAGCCGTGTATGTCTTCATGACCCCCTCGCATTTTGCTAACTTGATCATGTCTTGTGTGCTTGGCTTCATTTTCATGTTTCTAACCATGTGCTACAAAGCTTGCATTACTCTTATTTTCGTGTTATTGTCAAAGTTCAACATTCTTCTCAAAATGGTTCCAAGAGTTGGCTCCTTGAAGTTTAGGGTGAGACCTTAAAAAATCTCCCACTAACCCCCTTGCTCACCCCTTGGCATCTTTGCATTTCAACTTGCATAAAAATGGTTTTCAAGCTCTCTAATCCCCAAGGATTCGATTCTCTCAAATTTGGTGGTTGGAATGGCCTCATGGAACCCTCTCTCGAGTGGTCTCCCTTTTATATTGGCCATATGAGCCCTTAAATTGCTAGAATGGTTCCCTTCTCATTTTCGTGCACGAAAATGATTTTCTAACTCTTTGATCCTTAAGGTTGTTATTCTCGTAAATTTAGTGGTTGGAATGACCCATGGAATCTTCTCTTGAGTGGTCTCCCTTTTATATTGGCCATAGAGACCCTAACTTGTTGGAATAATTCCTTTTGAAAATGGTTCTCAAAATCCTTTTCCCAAAAATGGTTTTCAAAAAAAATTCATTATCTCCATCTTTACATTAACAATGGTTTTCAACAGTTGTCATCAATATGTTGATTCTTGAACCCTATACTCCTATTAAGATAATGACTATAATGGTCATAAGGAAACCTTCTTTTGAATGGTCTCCAAACCCCAACTATATAAACCATATTCTTGGCTAAAGTCAAATTTTCATGAAAATAATTTTCAAAAAGATTGTCTACCCAAGTCCTTTACATAATATGACTTGTTTTTCAAAACCCTTTTCCAAATGCATTAAACCACATTTCAAAACTATCTTCCAATTCAACCCTAGGTTAACTTGACCCTAGTTATCCAATCCTAGGTTAACTTGACCCTAGTTATCCAACCCTATGTTAACTTGACCCTAGTTGTCCAACCCTAGGTTAACTTGACTCTAATTGTCCAACCCCACTAGGTTACCTTAACCGTAGGTTAACTTGACCCTAATTGTCCAACCCCCCTAGGTTACCTTAACCCTAGATTAACCAAACCCTAGGTCACCCTAACCCTAGGTTAACCTAACCCAAGTTAGTTAACCTTAGGTCACCCCTAACCATAGGTCAAACCAACCAAGGTTAGTATACTTCAATGTTTCAACTCATGGACCCGTTTTAAAGGTTCTCCTTGTATAAACTATTCTCATAACCCATTCTTCCAAAGTCTATTACACTCTTAAGATTTCAAAAAACCAACTCCACAACCATTTCAAATAGTTCTACACTCTATATTTAAAAATGTTTTCAAAAACTCACAAGCCTAGGTTGTCCCTACCCTTTTTATGGTTAGGGATTCCAAAGGAATGTGATACATCAAGAACAACCCCCAAGCTTGTCCATATTAAGATTCCAAAACCACTTTCGAAAACTTTTTCTAAGACCAGTTCACAAAAACATCTAAAAATCCTACCTTGAAGATTTTTAAAACAAGACATCAAAACTATCCCGAGTCATTTCAAAACACTTCCAAAACTCCCTCTAGTTATTCCAAAAACATTTCAAAACACTTCAAAATCCCATCGCAAGAGCACTTTAAAAAACCTTTAAAGTTCTATTTCAAAAACACTCCAACATCCAATTCCAAATCAAAACTCTCAAGTTCCCTTTTTCCAAAAACCTCAATGTGTCTTTAAACTTTCCAAAGGCCCTTATGCTCCTATTTTCCATCGGGTTCTAGCCCGAACTATAATTGACCTGATTCTTGCCAAGTAAGATACGTAGGTAACCTAAAATGGTGCAGCCATAACTTCCATTTCAACTCTAATCCCCTTTTCAAAAGTTTCTATCAATTCAAATTTTCTATCTTAAACCCCTTCAAAACTCCTATGTTTTCAAACTTCTTCCAAAACTTGCATCATGCATCATTCATCTGAAAAGTGATGACTAAACCCCTTTTTCAAAATTCTAAAGTGGATATTAAGTGGATAATGGTAACCGGCTATTCTAGTGAGTGAACAAAATGGTGATTAGACATATAGGTACCAAAAGGGCGGGGTAGGGTGATGATCTTAGGATATCTTCCCTACACGTAACCAACCCCTGGACCATAGATTTCTGTTTTCAAAAGACCAAAATGGAGTCATTTTCCAAAAGGGCTTAAATCTTTCCAAAGATTGCCAAACAACCTATTTTCTTAAAAACCCTCTATTGAGGGAGTTTTCAAAATCTTTTCCAAAAACCCTGAGTTTAATCTTCGGATTAACATTTAGTTTTAGGTGCCCTAACTCACCTTAATTAAGTTAGGTGGCGACTCCTATTTTTCTAAAAAGCCCTTAATCAAACCAATCTTCAATTCAAACCTAGTCGCACTTGCCCTTCTAGGAGGAAGAGTTCTAGTGATAGAGTTCTGTGCTTTTGTTTCCGAGCCAAAAGAACCTTGGACCCAAAAACCAGGACGCGACAGCTGGCAACTCCACTGGGGACACTTAGAGGGCTAGGCTATTAACATGTCCTTCACCCTTCACTTACCCAGAATCTCCAGTTACTTTGTCCAGTTTTATCTACTCTTCAAATTTTTTCAAGTTTTCAAAGCAAATCTTATTTTTCAAAGCGATTTTTAAACAAGTATCATCACTCGCATTTATTGCTTACATTCATGCTGTTACATTAACCATCCATTTCGACTTGCATTAAGTTTTTTGAAAAGTTACTGACTCTTTGCATTTTTCTTTTGTAGGTGGACGTTTTGTTCATATTTTATTTCATGATTTATTCATTGTCATGTATGTGATGAATGGATAGGATGTAATGTGTGTTGTTGGGTCCTTTCCTCTATTTTCAAAAATTTCACATACACTTGGTGCGCTCACTTGTATTTGCATATTGCATATATTACCTGGTTACTATCCTTTTAGATAGAAGGGGAAACAGTATATTAACTGTGGGCGAATGTTGTGTCAGTTTCTTAGCCTACAGTCTCTTGATAGTTCCCCCGCTCAAACCACCAACCAAAGATGGAGTTCACCCTTACGGAGGTGGACGCCAGAGGTTTGAAGGTTTGGGGACCAAGCTTTTTAGGAAGTATTAGTAAACCCCCAATCTCATGCTCATGTAGCACCCCATGCATAGCCGAACCTCTGTCGGATTTAGGACACGCGCATCAATTTCAAAACCAAGAAGGAAAGGGTGACCGCTTTATTTTTCCTTATGTATTCTGTTCAATTCATGCTGTTATACTAGTCAATTCATGCCATTTTATTATGTATATGCATCATAACCGTTCATGCATCGAAATTCATTTCAAGACAAGAGTTCCCAAAGTAACTCAAGTCATTACGTCTTCATGCATCTAATCAACCCTTAGAGAAAGGTTCAATGACTTTCTCGCTCAGATCAAGCCAACGCAAACTTCTAAGGGTACCACGAGACCCTAAGGATTCATGGCATGCATCAAAGTCATCTCATGAGGTGGGGCCCTAATCCCTCCCTGCTCATAGAGATAGGGCTGCCAAGAAGACGAAGGAGCAATTCAAATCAAGGTCTCCTACCAACTCCCATTCAAGAAGGCGAATTCAAAAACTCGAGAGTAGCTTAGGATCCCATGATGTAAATATAGAATAGGTGGAAGTCCCAAGGAAGATGTTCCCCCTCCCCATTTTGATGTATTTTTGAGAAATTCTATGTACCAAAGAGAATTCATCTTAATAAAATTGTTCTTGTTGACAAATGAATGAATGCGTGGATGAATGAATGAACAAGCGTAGGTACAGTATTGCGTGCAGAGGCAACCCCCTATCTCCAAACATGAGCCAAAGCATCATGCTTAGTTCTCCTCAAAAGGTAGGGGCACCCTTAGGACATGCATTGCAACAAATCTTTCCAAATCCGAAACCTAACATATGATCCCTTTTGTTTTGTTTTTCTTTATTTTCTATTCCCTCTCTCGTCTCATGAAAAGACTAGCAATAGTTTTTGGTGAGGTTGCTAACATTTTAGGTCACCATTGCTCTAAGAAAAGGAAAGAGAGGAACACGAGTGTCCCCTGTCCTCTATACACCAGTCCTGACCCGACAGCGAGTAGCACAAATATCAAGTGAAAGCAACACTCCCGATCAACAAAACAATTCAGTGACACGTGAGGAAGTGAATGTAATGAAGGCAAAAATAGAGGAAACGTTCAAGCTCATGCAACTAATGGCCTTCAAAGGAACTCCCATGAATCAGCCAGCCTCGACGTCCCACCCCAAAGAAACTGAAACTATCCCACCAAGGGTTGTTCTGCGAACCGACAATGTAAGGAAGAACAAAGAACTCCCCAAAGCAGTGCACATTGAGGAAGGAGAAGAAGACAACCCTGAAACGATCTTGCTAACTGCCACATCAAAGAAGGAAATCCCAGACCCTCTCGATCTCAAGATACAAGGCTTAAAAGAATCCTGCGTAGCCTACAAGGTCATGATACTTTCGGTGGGACATCTTACGAGGAACTGTGATTCTTTCTTGACCACCCAAGACCGCCCAAATTCAAGATACCCGATTTCCAAAAGTATGATGGAAGTGGGGATCCCGTGGCTCACCTGAGATTATACGCTGGAGCATTAAGTGGCCATGGGAATGACCCTAAACTCCTAATGCAATTGTTTCAACATAGCTTAACTGGGCCCGCACTGCAATGGTTTGCCCGCTTAGATTTGAGGAAGATAACGACCTGAAATGAATTGGTCACAGCCTACCGGTCCCAATACTGACAGAACAGCAACCTAACAATGGATAGGTGTGCCCTAATGATGATGATTAGATGTGAGAAAGAAAGTTTCAAGAATTACGCTCTGAGATGGAGGGAGGCAACTATACAAGTCAACCCCCCGCTGCTAGAAAAAGAATATGTGCAGTTATTTGTCAACACCTTCCAGGGTTTGTACTATGAGCGCCTATGCTTGAGCATCAGAAAGAGTTTTTCTGAGCTGATAATACAAGGAGAAATAATCGAGAATGTATTGAAAACTGGCAGAAACACTGACTCCTATGCTAAGACGAGTAAAGGATCCGTGAATGCGGCCAAGAAAGTAGCAACTACTCGGGGTACTGGCAAGAAAAAAGAAGAGGTATCTGCCATCTTACTTACACAACAGTAGCCATACTACTAATATCAAGCTCGACCACTATCACTTGCTCCCATCATCAACATCCCCATTGCTAATACCCAAGCACCCGCAACTGGACTTGTTGCAGCCCGGCCATACCTCAACCCCAACAAACACAACAGACGGAACTGGGAGTTCACACGATTAGCATGCACCCAGACAGAGGCCTATCATGAGCTCCTCAAAGCCAAGCACATAAACCCTATTCCCTCACGGCCGTTGCCAAGCCTGCTGCCACCAACTTTCAACCCTGCCCTTACCTGCAAATACCATTCCGGGGGACAGGGGCATGACACAGAGTCCTGCTTCTCTTTGAAGCATAAGATCCAAGACCTCATTGATAACAAGGTCATCAACACCCAAGAAGCAAAACTGACCCCCACTCCCAATGTCACGGTGAATCCCTTGCCAAACCATGCTGTCAACATCATCACCGAAGAATAGGTAGATCCGGATGGCATCATAACTGTAGAGTATTTCGAGGGCGTGTCAGACACGGAGGAAGAAAGCGATTGGGAAGAGGAACTGCCGCCATGCCCTATTTATCTCTACAATGCAATCGGCGAGCAAGATCCTTTTGAATGGCCCGTGAATGAGCCCATTGCAAACATTCCCGCTGACACGACACTGTAGATGGCTGGGGAAAGGAATTCCTACAACCTAGATATGCTGAAGATGAGGCCCGCCTGAAAGAGGAACTCTTCGTTTATGACATGGATTGGGGAATGTATGAGCCAAAATTGCTGAACCCGCCATTCGAATTCAACGAAAGTGATTTGGATAGCCTGTTTATTGAAATTGACAAAGAGAAAGCTGAAAAAGAAGAAGCCAAGGAAAAGCCATCGCAGGTCTTGGAAAAAAGTTTGGTTGCAAAACCCCAAGAAGCTAAGCAAGAAAAAACCGTCCAGCCAAAGGAAAGCCATCAAAGGTCCCAGGATGAAATGCACAACCCCAATGACCCTACTGGAAAAGGGGAAGGAAAGGGAGGAGTTCCCAACTGCACTATGACTGCCCATCTCGGCCACTTTGTAGCCAATGCATCAATTCGTCCAGCACGACTGAGTGAAGAAGTTGGCGGATGGAGCATGGAGGAGGCAAGCGTGGTCCCAAAGCCTACCTAAAAAAGTGATTATCAAAGGAATGTTCTTCCATCAAACTTTATCTTTACCTTCTTATTAATCTTGTCTTGTTAACTCTACCTTTACCTTTTGTCAATCAAGAGCTCATCATGTACACAAAACCTTTGGAATGAAAGAAAAATAGTTTGAAGTTCGCCTTTATCATCTTAGGTATTTGCCCTTTCTCATCAATTTCCCTTCTGATTGTTATGCCTTGACTTGAAAAGGGGAATAGTACGCACACCCTCATCCATGAGAATCATTCTTGATCCAAAGAAAGGAGGTACTAAAAGAAAGGGAAAAGAGAGAGCGGATCACAAAAAGGTGGTACCCGAAGGATGCCATGGCAAAGCAGTCGATAGTTAAACCCCCGAAAGGAAGAGAAACCATCATTTCAAACTCCCTAAAAGTAGTCAAGCAATTCCCTTTGAATAGCCCACTTGAGCCATAAATGATTTCATTCAAACACCCAAACCAGGAAACCCCCCCCCCCCCCACACTGGGGTGGGTACGAGTAACGAAGCTATCAAACTAACATCTGTTTATCTCAAAGGATAATGCCAAAACTCTAAGACTGAACTTCATAGACTAAGCAATCTTGTCTGAAAGGAAGAAGGGCCATCTATTCTTCTACTATACAGTTAAAAGAATTCCCTTTAAAAAACCCCTATTGGGCCAAGTCATATTCCTTCGACAAACCCATCCTGGTGATCACCATCCACACTGAATGAAAGTAAATTCACAAGGAAAGGCGACAAGAAAGGAACGTAAGGAAAGAAAGCTCCCTCATACTTTTAAAAAAAAAAAGGACAAATGATGATGATGGGATGCCCTAAGAAACCAACTGCCTGTACAAATATCAATATTGGGGCAAAAATCAGAGGGAGTGACGAACCCTATGTGGGTAAAAGTTTGAACCAAAAAAAAAAAAAAAAAAAAAAAGAGAGAAAAGGGACCTAAAGAGGAAAGGACCAGAAAAGGTGATCACCAATAAACCCCAAGAAGAGCGTAACACCTTGGGGCTTTAATACCCTTCCTTTCGAAAACCCGTAACCTAGCCACATTACAACCCACAGAAAGTCCCCTCAAAAGGGATTGCTTAGTCTAAACGAGTTCAAAAGAAGGTGGCAACATTTAAAAAAGAAAGGCAAACAAAACAGTAAAAGTTTACTCAAGGTGGTTCTGGTTATTATCACACCCGTAAAAAAAAAGTAAAAAAAAAAAAGAGGGAAATTGTTTGAGCCTGCATACCCCTTCATTCCTCGCCCTTAACTGAGCCTATATTACTGTCCAAAATAAAGCCTTCTCAGATTGAGGATGGAAACTACCTGCTCCTTTACTGAATGCTACTTCACTGTCACCTAGAAAGTCTACTTGTCCTAATATAAGATCCCCGAGAGAAAGTCAAGTGAGTGATAGTTTCTCAGATGAGAGAGAGGAGAGTTGGATCAAAAAATGAAAACCCTAGAAAAGAGTCAACTACTATCTCGGCATAGCAAGAAAAGGACATAACAAGAGAAGGGAATCTTCAAAGGAGATGCAAAAGGCCAAAATGACGGTTCCTGGTGAACACCCAGAAAATTGGAACATACCATTAGGCATGTTTTCGTAAAGATGTATATACCTGCATGCTTGGCATGAACGTGTGCAACAATACACCCACCTTTTTCACATCTATTTAAAGCTTGCACATATCCACCATTTCTTACGCGTATCATGATTTCTGTACTCCTGTGTTTATATTCATATCCCTCATATCTTCACATGCATGCATGCAAAAGCCTTGACCTCGACGCCACAGCTCCACCACCTCGTGACCAGCCACCTGCCCCCCAACCAGTAGGTCCAGCTGAGTAAAAGCACCAAAGGACCTCGCTCTGAAATGAGCCTTGTAGACCACATCAGGCTGAAGAAGGAAGCACTCACTAGGAACTCCGACTATATAAGGAATCTCCAGGGAGGATCCATAGCAGACCTAAAGTCGGTATGCAGCTGCCGCCAATGACGCTCCCCCAAATATATCTCCCATGAGATAGGGCCCCGGAAAGTAACCCATGACCTGGATAAAAGAATGGTATCCCTCATACCGACATACTAGGAGGATCGACCGTAAGGCGTCCAAGTCATATCTTGGGGTCTCAGCAGCTCCAAGTTAGCCCGGAGGGCTACAAAATTTGTAAGCAAGGACCGCTAAACCACTTGCTGTCTCGCCTACCTCGTAGCCCATGGAAAGGCATCGTCAACTAACACCTCTGGTCGGCGAACAGGCAGATACTCATAGCTCCATCATATCAAAAACGGCCAAAAAATCGTCAAGCTCCCCCAAGCCCCAGATGTCCTCACTCACATCCCTCGCAAGAAGCAGGCAATGGTGAAGGTGTCCTAATCCACATAGTCCAGTGCATCTAGGTCCGCCACCAGGCTCACCAAAGATAAAGGAATCGTCGACTTATTATTGTTGCAACAGCAACTAAAGACGACGTATAGTATCAACTACTGCCTTATGACGACCTGGTCGGCTGGAGAGGGCTTAAGAGCAAATGTCGTCTCTGCTGGACATAAGAGCGAGGCTGAAAAACTCGAGCCCGCAATCCCAAGCAAGCCCAAGAGAAGACGAGCCTCCTCCAGAGGCACATCACGTAAAGAAATCGGAATGCCTCCAAAGGACAGCCCGGTGCTCATGGCCCAGTCGACGAGAGTCGGCCCCAGCTTGAAGCCGACCAAGTGCACAGTCCCGGTCTCCCCGAACCACTGCTCCAAAAGCCCAACTGCTATTTGGTGATCGAGCCTATCCGTCTGAAGAGTCATAAAGGCCCCAAAGCCGATCCGATGTAGGAAGTCCTGATAGGATGGATCCGACGCCTGCATGGCTCTCAAAGCTGAAATACTGGCCCCTTTAAAAGAACTATGGGTCGATGACGGCATCCGACCGTAACATGAGTATAAACTCAGATGATATGCCAAGTCTCACAGCGGCAGAACGTCGGGGAACGCTAGCTGGTCGTCTGTAAAAGAAGTGTTCCCTGGCCTGTCCCGAACAGACGCCATGCCATATCCTGTCCACGAATCCACGACCAAGTCAATATCATCCTCAACTCTCTCCTCCAAAGCAACCGAAGGCTTCCCCATCGCAGAACTGCCGCTGGAGACTGTCCTGCTCGAAGATTGCTGGGACCCGTCGCTGCCGCCTTGGGTAGAACCACCCCTGCTGCCGCTCCGGGCAAAATCACCCCTACTGCCACCCCGAGGGGAGCCACCCAGGCTATCACCCCGGGCGGAACCACTCCTGGCTACGCCGCCCCGGCTGCTGCTGCCCTCCTTGAGCTCTATCCGTGACACCTTCACATGGCGCCTCCTGTCAGAACCGTCACCACCGGCCTCAAACATCTAGAAAGAATGACAACATGTAAACGTTGATTAGTCATCTAATATGTATAAAAAGCATAAAAAAAAAAAAAAAGAAAGATAAATACGTCAACATGGCAAAAAAAAAAAGGAAAAAAAAAGAGAGGAAAAAAGAGAACAAAGAAAAAAAGAAAAAAAAGGGGGGGGGGGGGGGGGGGGGGGGGCTAAGGTCCCATCTATTCTTATTTCAAAATTTTTTAACAATTTTTCAAGCTTTTTTCTCAAAAAGTTTGGTTTCTAAATTTTCAAATCGGTTTTTCGGGCTTTCCTCCCAAAAGCCCTATTTCAAAATTTCAAACCAATTTCCCGGACTTTCTCCTCAAAAGCCTTGATTCAAAGTATTTTCAAACGGCTTTCCAAACTTTTTCCTTAAAAAGTTTCGTTTCAAAATCTCCAACCGATTTCCCAGGCTTTCTCCTCAAAAGCCCTTATTCAAAGTATTTTCAAACGGTTTTCCAAACTTTTTCCTTAAAAAGTTTCATTTCAAAATCTCCAACCGGTTTCTCTGGCTTTCCCCTCAAAAGCCCTGTTTCAAAATTTTGAACCAGTTTCTCGGGCTTTCACCTCAAAAGCCCCGTTTTAAAGTCTTCAATGGCTTACCAGGCCTTTCCCTCAAAAAATTCGTTTTCAATTTTCAAAGTGGTTTCCCGGGTTTTCTCCTTCAAAAGCCCCGTTCTAAAGTTTTCTACGATTTTTCTAAAATCGGTTTTCAGGGTTTTCTTCTTCAAAAATCCTGCTCCTAAAAATTTTTCAAGGTTTCAGTTTCTCCGGGTTTTCCCCTTCAAAAGCCTCAGTCTAAAAAAGAATTTACTTTACCGAAAGGTTTTAAAGTTGGCTGTTAAAATTTTTAAAAATTTCGGCAGAGTTTCACCTTAAAAAGTCATTACCCCGGAATCTAACAAGTCACAAAAACAATCTGAAACATCTGAAACTGTCAACCAAAACAACCCCATCCTCCAAAACACGTGTCTCGTTCTCAAACACAATTTTTAAAACCAATTTTTCGGTCTTTTCAATTTTTTCAGTTACACCTATGCTTCCAAAACTTTAACGAAAATTCTTAAAACATTCGAGAATGTCACCATAATTTTTCAAAAATGTTCTATGATTTTTCCAACCTTCGACAAGACCTGTTTTCTAATTTTCTTCAATTTTTTGTAATTTTCAAAAAATCAAAAATTTAAAATTTTTGGAAAAATTACGAAAGTTCATACGGTTGTTTTATACCTTTTTCTAACGCTCTTGGTGCAAAAATCACACATAGAAACACAATGCTCAAGCCTATAGAGGCGATTTTTCTAACCCTGTAGAAAACCCTATTTCACAAACATGCAAACTCATTCAAAACACACTCAAATCTTCACCAAATCACAAAAACAATCCGACCATTGTGTTCTAAACGTTCTAAAACATAGATTTACACTGATCATATGCAAAAAAATAAGAATGTACACATTGAAATCGACAAAATTTCAAAAAAACCAACCTTTGGGTTCTCCAACAAGAATCTGGCAAAAATGACGATTTCCAACAATCACCCGACATCCCCTGACACTCCTCTAGTGATCCTTAGTCAAAATCCTTCGAAGATCATCCAGAGAAAAATCTCAAACCACCACAAAACTCAAAAATGTAATGCTGAGATCGCGAACTACTCTATTTTAACACCCACGGGCTGGCGCATGTGCTACATGGGCCAGGGTCAAGAGAGGCTAGGCGTATGTAGCACATGCGCCCGACTGTTCAGCTTTCTGCCAAAATCAGTTTTCAAAACCCCGAGAGCCCGAATTCGTTTTCAAGGCTTTCAAAAGCCGGGAATCAAGCTTTCAAAATTAATTTTCAAAAATCAAGTGTTCAAAACCAAATTTTGGCAAAACCGACAACTCAAATCCTGATCGGAGCTTTTAAAATGCAAATCTTTTTGAATTTCAAAACCTTCCACACCGGCGACCCACAAGGGATCCCGGGACATTTCAAACTTACCGGCTTATCATCCCTCCGATAGCCTCACGGCCAAAAAGGAATTCTTACTTTGTTATTTTTCTGCCTTTGACAAGCAAAAACAGAAAAAGAGGGGTAGTTGTAAGCATCCCATTTTTGCCCGCTCGACAATCTCTGGCCCGACTGGACCCAGTTTCAAACACCATAGCACATGCAAACCCAAGACGGGTCTTTCAAACTCCAATCCAGTCAACTAGTTGCTTCCCAGGCCCGAAAGCCCGAATGAAGCCATAACATCATTCCAAGCAGCTTCCCGGGACCGAGCAGTCTCGGAAACCAACGCCATCTAGGTAGCTTCCTGTGGTCGGGCGATCTTGAGGACCAACACCTTATCAAATTCCAAAAGGTTCACTTCTGGCGCCTGCTAGCCCGCTAATGTAAAATGTCCATCATTCGGTAGTTCTCCGAGACTGGGCGTTCTCGGAGACCAACTTCACCCTCACAGGTAGCTTTCTAAAACCAGGTATTCTCAGAAACCAATATCACCCAACAGGTAGCTCTCTGAGACCGGGCGTTCTCAGGGACCAACACCGCACAGGTAGTTTTCCAGGATCGAGCGGTCTCGAGAATTAACACCTAGGTTAACACCGGCTCGATAAAAAATGACCAAACCTGCCCCTTGGGCCTCCAGGCACATTTTGGGAAAGTTCAAAATCTCTCAAAACGATAAGTTCACCTTTCCAAAATATTACTAAGCACTTAGGTGTACTCTGCACACCATTCGCCCCAATTCCAATCCCATTACAGCTGATCCTAGTCAAAATGACTGTTTTGCCCCCGAACACCCAGCACTACACAAACTCCATCGAACGGTGAAAGACTCTCCTAAAAATATTCCTGAATGACCCGGCACGCTTAACATGACATCCCAATCCATTTCTGACCATTTTTAGCTAAAATAACCATTTTGCCCCCGACATCCCGAACGCGCTCCAAAACAACACTAGTCCTAGGTTACTAAACGGCGAATCTCGTCGTACACTCTTATTTAACCTAAGGAAAACCTCACGACGCTAAACACCCACGACCCAATAAAAGTTCTCTGGTGCATCTCACAGACGCTCTGCCTAAATTCCCGCTTCTCCTGATTCCTTAGTTATAACGCACCGTTAAACGACTTGAAAAATATGTAAACCAGGGAATTCTTGAAAGCTCGTTCATAGGTCTTTCTATCAATACGGCTTGATCGGATAGATCGCTTCCCGAAACCCTTCATCGTATAGCTCGAAAACTACAACTCTTAGCAACTCCTGAAGCGTCTCGCAGACACTCCGCCAAGGTTGACTTTTTCCTCAATTCCCTAATTATAACACACCATCAAACGACTAGAGAAATGCGTAAATCAGGAAATTTTTGAAAGTATTTCTAGAGTACTTTCCATCGGTATGGTCCGATCGAAAAGATTACTTCCCGAAGGCCCTGATCATGCCACACAAAAACAGCTACTTTCAAACTCCCACAGAGCATATCACAAATGTTCCGCAGAGATGCCATTTATGCACGTTTCTCGAGGTGATATCCTACACTTCCGAACACCATTTCGACTTCCCAAAAACATAAAAGTTCACGAGAAACCCTAGGCCATTATGCACGTATGTCGAGGTTGATGTCCTGACACTTTCGACCCCATCTCAGTACTTCCCGAAAACATAAAAGTTCACGAGAAACCCTAGGAGAACATCGTAGGTGCAACCGATTCTCCCGAAACTTTCTCGATTAGCTCAGTTATCGAGGCAAAGTTTAAACAAACATTCCCGATGACGAAGCGTATGCTACATGCGCTCAAATTTTGATCAAATCGACTGAAGTTTGATTAAACGTCAGGATTTAGCCAGTATAAAGGGTGCCACATGGCATTCTGGCAATGGAACAATACTGGCGCATATGTTATATGCGTCAGGGAAAAATTATCCTAGGCACATGTAGCACATGCCCCAGGCTTGTTCCAGGTTGCCTATAAATAGAGGCCTCCCCTTTTGGATATTCAGGGATCGAAATTGATGCGAAGCTCTACTAAAACTGCTCCAGAACCTCGAATCTTTACATATATTTCACCCTTCCAACACTTAGGCTAGATTCCACCTCCCTCTAGCATATACACTTCACTTATAAAGCCCTATACACCATTAAACATCACCTTCCAGCCCATCAAGCCTACTTGAAGCCATCCAAGTTGAATTCAAGGCATCCATAGAAGTCTACAAGCATATTGAAGGCAAAAGGTGGTATTTCTTTTACATTATTTACTTCCCCCCTCTCTCTTTTTCCTCATAGCTCACTTGGCTTTTCTTCTATTTTAATCCTCTATCTTCTACCCCCCTTTCTTGCATGTTTAAGCCAAGAGGGCTCTTAGTTCATGTCTAGAGGAAAGCTAGTAGGAGCCACCGTGTAGGGGGATCTCTTACTAGCCTACTTTAAGATGGTATGGCCAAGGAGCCCCTTGATTATATGCTATGGCCTACTCTATGTCTTCATGACTCCCCCGCGTTTTACTAACTTGATTATGTCTTATGTGCTTGGCTTCATTTTCATGTTTCTAACCATGTGCTACAAAGCTTGCATTACTCTTATTTCCACGTTATTGTCAAAGTTCAATATTCTTCTCAAAATGATTCCAAGAGTTGGCCCCTTGAAGTTTAGGGTGAGACCTAAGAAAATATCCCACTAACCCCCTAGCTCACCCCTTGGCATCTTTGTATTTCAACTTACATAAAAATGGTTTTCAAGCTCTCTAATCCCCAAGGATTCTATTCTCTCAAATTTGGTGGTTGGAATGGCCCCATGGAACCATCTCTCGAGTGGTCTCCCTTTTATATTGGTTATATGAGCCCTTAAATTGCTAGAATGGTTCCCTTCTCTTTTTCTTGCACAAAACTAATTTTCTAACTCTTTGATCCTTAAGGTTGTTATTCTCTCAAGTTTAGTGGTTGGAATGACCCATGGAACCTTCTCTTGAGTGGTCTCTCTTTTATATTGGTCATAGGGACCCTAACTTGTTAGAATAATTCCTTTCGAAAATGGTTCTCAAAATCCTTTTCCCAAAAATGGTTTTCAAAAAAAATTCATTATCTCCATCTTTACATTAACAATGGTTTTCAACAGTTGTCATCAACATGTTGATTCTTGAACCCTATACTCCTGTCAAGATAATGGCTATAATGGTCACAAGGAAACCTTCTTTCAAATGGTCTCCAAACACTAAACATATAAACCATACTCTTGGTTAAAGTTAAATTTTCATGAAAATAATCTTCAAAAAAGTTGTCTACCCAAGTCCTTTACATAACATGAATTGTTTTTCAAAGCCCTTTTCCAAATGCATTAAACCATATTTCAAAACCATCTTCCAATCCAACCCTAAGTTAACTTGACCCTAGTTATCCAACCTTAGGTTAACTTGATCCTAGTTGTCCAACCCCCCTAGGTTACCTTAACCCTAGATTAACCAAACCCTAGGTCACCCTAACCCTAGGTTAACCCAACCAAGGTTAGTATACTTCAAGGTTCCAACTTATGGACCCCTTTTAAAGGTTCTCCCTGTATAAACTATTCTCATAACCCATTCTTTCAAAGCCTCCTATACTCTTAAGATTTCAAAAAACCAACTCCACAACCATTCCAAATACTCCTACACTCTATATTTAAAAATGTTTTCAAAAACTCACAAGCCTAGGGTGTCCCTACCCCTTTTATGGTTAAGGATTCCAAAGGAACCTGATACATCAAAAACAACCCCCAAGGTTGTCCATATTAAGATTCCAAAACCACTTTCAAAAGCTTTTTCTAAGACCAATTCACAAAAACATCTCAAAACCTTACCTCGAAGGTTTTCAAAACAAGACATCAAAACTCTCCTGAGTCATTTCAAAATACTTCGAAAACTCTCTCTAGTTGTTCTAAAAACATTTCAAAAGACTTCAAAATCTCATCTCAAGAGCACTTTCAAAAACCTTCAAAGTTCTATTTCAAGAACACTCCAACATTCAATTCCAAATCAAAACTCTCAATTTTCCTTTTTCTAAAGACCTCAAAACTTCTTCAAAAACTTTTTAAAGACCTCAATGTGTCTTCAAACTTTCCAAAGGTCCTAATGCGCCTATTTTCCATCGAGCTCTAGCCCGAACTACGATTGACCTGATTCTCGCCAATTGAGATACGTAGGCAACCTAAAATGGTGCGGTCATAACTTCCATTTCAACTCCAATCCCCTTTTCAAAAGTTTCTATCAATTCAAATTTTCTATCTCAAACCCCTTCAAAACTCCTATTTTTTCAAACTTCTTCCAAAACTTGCATCATGTATCATTCATCCGAAAAGTGATGATTAAATCCCTTTTTCAAAATTCTATAGTAGATATTAAGTGGACAATGGTAACCGGCTATTCTAATGAGTGAACAAAAGGGTGATTAGGCATGTAGGTACCGAAAGGGCAGGATAGGGTGATGATCTTAGGATATCTTCCCTACACGTAACCAACCCCCGAACCATAGATTTCTGTTTTCGAAAGACCAAAATGGAGTCATTTTTCAAAATGGCTTAAATCTTTCCAAAGGTTGCTAAACAACCTATTTTCTTAAAAACCCTCTCTTGAGGGAGTTTTCAAAATCTTTTCCAAAAACCCTGAGTTTAATCTTCGAATTAACATTTAGTTTTAGGTGCCCTAACTCACCTTAATCAAGTTAGGTGATGACTCCTATTTTTCTAAAAAGCTCTTAATCAAACCAATCTTCAATTCAAACCTAGTCGCACTTGCCCATTTAGGAGGACGAGTTCTAGTGACAGAGTTCTGTGCTTTTGTCTCCGAGCCGAAAGGACCTTAAACCCAAAAATCAGAGCGCGACAGTCACCATCTTCCTTGTTGTGCTGGTGACTGCCTTGACCTTGCTCCGTTTTTAATTTTCGACAGTCCTTCTTCATGTGACCTTCAATGCCACAATGATAGTAGGTAAACTTGCCATGTCCATCGCTAGATCTACTAGGATTCTGTGACCTTCCTCTACTTCTGCTTCTGCCTCTTCCTCTACTTCTACCTTTACCTCTACCTCGACCTCTATCTCGACCTCTGTTATCTTCCTGAGGTCTTCACCTACTTTTTGTAGCAAGGGCACACGATTGCTCCATGCCATCTTCCTTCCGTCTAGCCTTTTCATTGAACAGGGCATTCTTGACCATTGCCATGGTGAGTTTGCCATTTGGAAGTGAGTTGTTGCGAGATACCACCAACGTCTCCCAACTGTTTGGTAGAGAATTGAGAGATAAGAAGGCTTGCTCTTCATCTTCCTGCAACAGTTCCTTGGTTGCAAGTTGGTTCACATAGTTTTGAAACTGACTAGTGTACTCGGCAATTGACGTACCACTCTTCAACTTCAAGTTGACAAATTGTTTCATTAAGAGACCTTTGTTTCGAGCGATTTTGGCTTGAAACATATTTTCTAGTTTCGTCCAGAGAGTATATGCATCTGTCTCCTAGGCAACATGGTAAAATACACTATAATCTATCTATTGCCTGATCTGACTGATAGTTTTCTTGTTCTTTCTTCTCCACTCGGCTTCTGTTGTTTCCATTGGTTTCACCCCCCAGTTCATCCAATGGATCAAATGAATCTTGACAGTTCAAATAGTCCTCCATTCGAGGTCGCCAAATGGCATAGTTCGAAGAAGTGACCGTGATCATAACTCTTGAAGTTGATGTTAATAGCTCCTCCATGAATTTTGAAGTAGAATCTGGCAAAACAGAGTGCACGGTTGTGTTCAGAACGGCAAAAAACCTTAAAAATGGGTTTTATGAGTCTAATTAAAATTATTAAAAATTTCAGAGATCAATTTAAAATTATAAAAAAAAATTTAGGGGCTTTTCTATAATTACCGAACACTTTAGGAATTATTTTGTAATTACAGAATACTTCAGGGGCTTTATGTAATTACTGAACACTTTAGGGGTTGATCTACAATTACTAAAAAATTTGTCGACAGCAGTGTAGCACTGACGTCAATTATGACGTCACTGTAGCCCTAACGACGTCACTGATGACGTCACTACAGTGCTAATGACATCACTGTAGCACTGATGACGTCACTGTAGCGCTGATGACATCAGCGATGACGTCACTGTAGTGCTGATGATGTCACTGGAGTGTTGATGACATGAGCGATGAGTCTTCTCTAGCTCTAATTGATTCGCCAGCGGACACTTTGCCAAAAAACTTCAGACGGTCTATACGGGCTCGTTTTAGCTTCGTTTTTTAATCGATTTGTGCCGTTGGACTCGTATTGGTGAGACAAATGCATTGGTCTCCTCAAAACACAATTTTGAGCACTTTAATTTCTAGGCAATTTTGCAAAATTACTCTGTTTTTGCAAAAATTGCTCTCTTTTGCTCCGACCACTCGAACTTAGCTCTAATACTACTTGTTGGGCTCAAAATCAAACAAACACCCACAAAAAGAAGAAATTGAAGAACAAAAACTTTACTATTTAGAGAGAAAAGTTTACAGGGGAGGAGAAGGAGACTCTCGACTCTCTCTCTACTCAACTCACCACTCTCACAAAAAAAGCCTCAGATCTACTCTTCGATCTTGTTCTTTACTCTGCCCTTCTCCTTCACCTCAACTCTCTATTTATAAGGGAGGAGGATCTACAAAATCTTGACAAATCAGTGAAAAAGCATCCGTGGTTGGCGGCAGGCCTTCCTTGACTTCCATAGTCAGTAGGCTTCCTTCAACCTTCAACTTTGAACCTTTAACCATGGTAGGCTGTGGCTGGTCTTAGTGGCTGGTCTTAGTTGCTGGCTTCGTCCTTGACTTCTCTTGGCCTTTGGGTATAAACCCAACAAACACTGCATGTTTTTTTTTTATGTGAAGTGTCATTGTATATTAATTCACTAAGCAAAATGCTATTCTTTCAGAATTGTTATATAAAATGTTTCTATACATAAATTCTTTATAAATTTTCAGGTTATATAATATTACCCTTTCATTAATAGACATGGATTTGTCTGATAAGACGAGAGTCGTGCCCAACAATCTAGTAGATTGGATATTTGTTAAGAGATGATGTTCTATTCATAGTTGTACTTATATTTTTTGGTTATATACGTAGCATTATCCCTTTATTACTATGCAGGGATTTGTTTGATACGATAAGATTTCTGCCTAACAATATCTAGTAGATTGGATATTTGTTAAGAGATGATGTTCTACTCATGGATTATAAACGAGGGTTTGCCTCTGGTTACGATATGCAGTAGTTTTACTCTGAAGAAAGGAGAGCCACGGTACTGTTTTTCCCCATTATCATCATCGAAAGAGGCAAAAACACCGTTGTTTTTATTTTGCATCAAAATAATTTTCAGAAATTTAAAAAGAAAATTTTAAAATTGTATCCTAAAACTGGGATGTTTCCAAAAAGATTTTATTAAATGAGTTTTTCGTATTAGTTTTCAGTTTTTTGTTTTCAAGAAACACAAAAAATGAAACCAATCACAACTGACATTGCATGAAAAGCCTTAAAAGAGCCAGCAGGAGAATTTTCTTCCAGAACAGTGGAAATAGTGAGCGAGTTCCTTGATACTTATATATGGAAGCTACAGCGTTATTAAGAAAACTGGATGGAAGCTAAGAACAAGCAGCCTGGGTCTTGAGTCGAGCCTCCTACTAAAAGGGTCAATTCTAATGAGAAATTAAGTATCCGTCGCATCGTACTTATATGGTGTGACAATTTACTGATTTGATACCATCTTTACAGATATAATAATGGGAAAAATTATGGGTATTAACCTAATGGAAAGTTTTAAAATTTAAAAGTCGTGTCGTAAGAGAAATATTACAAATAACACAATTTAAATGAAATATTACACCATATAAGTATAGTGACTTGGAGTACGGGACAGTTACCTAAATAAAATTTTAATTCAAAGGAAATTATCTGGAGTGAGGATCACACCAAGTCATCATGTATATATATATATATGGTATAACAGTCTACTCATTTGATTTTGTGCACCATTTTTTTCAGAGAGACGCTAGGATGAGAGAAATTGTAGGCCTTAACTTAACTAAATGAGTATGTTTTAAAAATTTAAGAATATTGTCTTAAGAAAAAAGATCACAAATGGTAACTTTTGATTGGAATGTCACATCTAAGTAAGTATTGTAACTTTTAATTGAAACTTCACACTTAGGAAGTATAGTGACATGGTGTGACAGTTATCTTGAATAATTTTCGTCTTTACTTATGTAACAGGTGTGAATTTTAGATACTTGTCTTTATTGTGCTTTTGGGGGATTACTCCCAATGAACATGCCAACCAAAATATGAAAAAAAGTAGGAAAAAAAAGTAATGTTATACATACAAAATTTTTATGTAGAATGATGTGACTAGCTACTGTGGTCTTTTCATTTTAAGTAAAAAATAAATACCATTTTGGCTCATAATGTCAAAAATACCATATCTCACTATTCTGTTAGAATTTTTTGTACAAAGATTAGGTAAAAATATAATTTTTCAAACGATCAAGATTATAGAGAAAGAATAGGATCTTTGTAAAATCCTAGCTGAATACACACGAAAAAGTAAATATTATTGAGTACATAATATATTGAGATCACAGTTTCATCACTTTCATATGAACATAAGTTTCAAAAAGAAAAGGACTGAATCTATAGAGGGAGGCAAAAATAAAACAAAATTCCTTATAAAGTAAGACTTTTGCAACTAAAAAATTGTGTATAAATGTATTTCATCTTATCCATGGAAAACAAAAAAAAGAAAAAAGAAAATTCAAATAGAACAAGGAAACCACCATAAAATCTAAATAAGGAAAGCCAACAACAACAATCTTCAACAAAAATTGAGTACTTGAATTCAAAGAGAGAGAAAAAGTTTATACACTTCTTTAACAATAATACGCAAGAAGAGAGAAAATGGAGAGGTAGAGCAACGACAAAAAGAGAATTGAGCAACAATATCGATCATGTTTCCTTTTTGGCTTAAAACATACCGTGGGTATGACACTTAGAAATGTTAGCTCGAAGTTGTGTTGCATGGATTTAGAAGTCGTGTTTATTTTGAACTTTTGTTTTTGAAATATGAATTTAGGGAATCACGTGTTTAGTAGATAAATTGAAACCCATTGAAGTTAAGAAAATAAGTATACAGCGCTAGCCCACTTGAGTTTGGTCAGAATTTACTCAAGACAATTTGAAGCTCAAGGTGACAACTTTAAATGAGGCATTTTACATTTTTATTATTGTTACAAAGGTTTTACTATATCTAAAAGTAATTTTTTTATTAAATAAATGATTTTTTTTTAAGTTAACTAGTGTTATTTTGGACCTTTTTTTATAATGATTTTTTTTCATTTGAACTGAGGCCATTTATTTAGAAAAAGATGTAAAAATTACATATAATACCAACTACAACATGTAGAGCTTTAAAATTTTTGAAACTTCTGAATTTTTTTTATATATACAATTTACTTTATTTTTTTGGAAAACCGATGTTTTTTTATGGGTGAAGTTAAATTAGTATAGTTGTTTTTGGGCATTTTATTTTTAATGGGCCCTTTTTCATTGGCATCAAGTCCTTTTTTCAAAATAAAAAATAAGTGTTGAGGTCTTAACTATTCTACGTAAGGTTCTGAAATTTTGGGCCTTCAATTTTTTTTAATCCGTACAATTTATTTATTTATTTGTTAAACTCGTATTTTTTCCCTTAAAGTTCACTAGTTAGTTGATTTTAGGGTTTTTTTTTTTTTATTTTCAACCTATGTTTTCTCTCCTTTGAAGTAGGGCCTTTTATGTAAGGTTTTACATGTAAGTTTTTGGATAATGGATGGCACGTAGCTTATCACACATAAAAATACACTAGTTCGAGTGTGGCGTGCAAGGCACGCCATCTTGTGCCCTATACAAAGCCATTGGATTGTAACAAGAAAAATAGTTGTGCTATTAGCAGGCAAAGCAAAACCTGAAGGTCCAGTTCTCAGATAAAAGAGCATCTGTAAATTTTGTTCAGTCATTAGTGCAGCTATAATGGAGGAGCAAAAGTCATCCCTTGAAGTCTCTTTGCAACAAATGTTCATAAAGCTGTAAAATAAGAAAAACATGCTAGTCAGCAATTTGAAAGATATGATCCAGCCATGAAGCAACAGACGTAAAACCACTGGCACCCATGTGGAGTCATTATATACAGTAACTTTCCTATGTAGATTAATCAAGTTCATCCCTCCGAAAGTGGAAAGTTTCTTCAGTTCTTCATGCTCCTCCAGATGTGGTGAGTTTTGCCACTGCAATATATGAATAGATTTGTAGTTTATGCAGATAGAATAGTAATTGAACAAAAAAACTTAAGAGCAGTTGATCGCAATATATGAATAGATTTGCAGTTTTGCTGCTTCAAAATGTGTTTTAGCAATAGACATTGCAATATTATTTAAAATGAGATTAATTCATAACACGTGGACTGGGATATCAACTTTGCATTAGCACCCACAACCAACAAGAAATGGAAAATAGCATACCTTGTTCATGCACCTGAACCTTAGCCTGAAAAATTCTGCTTTTATCTTGTTTCAGTTTCCATAACAACGTACTAACCCAACGCCTTGCGGTGAATGCGAAATCTGAATTCATTATTCTAGAGGAATAGAATATTGTGTTTTGTAATCGCTCACTTCCATGTTCTCAATCCATATGACTTGAAAAATGAAGAAACATACAAATTAAAGATTAAAAAGAAAAAAAAAAAGTGCTGGATAGATATGATTAATTTAAAAAAGTATTACAAGAAAGCATTTTAATAGTAATGATATATCTGCAGACCTGCTGAGCATGAATCAGTGATCACAAAAAGCCTTTGATACAACAAAACACGAGTTAATGGTAGAAAATAGCAAACAGTACATTGCCCTAACCTCTGAACCATTATGATGTTTGCTGATGATCACACCGGATGGCTTCTTCCAGCAGGTCAGTAAAGATTTACAATCATAAGGCATGGGTGGGAGACAGTCGTAAGATAAATCAACCATAGCCCATATATCCAGCATGAACTGTCTTTGATGTCTCAACAAACATGCTCTCCAATTTGATAAATGAAATTCTGCATTCACCTGAGAAATTGATTAAAAAACTTTGGTGGTAACGTGGGTGTATCAAACAAAAGAACTTGTTGCTAAAGGTTAGCAAAAACTGATCAGGCATTTTTATCAACATACAGAGGCTTGAAAAGTTTACCATCTGTGCATTCAGAACTCAATGATCCTTTGCGACTAATTGCCCTAGAACACCAGTTGGGTCCCAACTGTTGGATGCACAGTGAACAATGTAGCAGAATAACAAAGCCCACTTTTTCTAGAGGAAAAGTAATAACAAAAATGTATAAGAGGTTGCATGAAGAAAAGAACAAATACAAAAATATCATTTTGTTTTGTCATCAAAACAAAATCCAAGGAGTAAGCATCGGGTGTGTATGCAGAAAGGCATTTGCTCTGGTTTCTTACAATGAATTTCATCTAATTACCATCCCGAATTTAAAAAGGAGCACAATGATCATGCATTGAGAAAACTGCAACCAAACTACTTTAATACTCAGCGTTTCAGTAAAGAATATGTGCGCCCTTCATTAGTAACTTCGGATGAGCAGCAAAAGTTGAAACAGAAGGCTTGTCCCATGGGGTTCTATTTTACAGCTACAGATGACATTGTTTCACCAATTAGCTAGAGTTGAAGGGAAATCTCCTACTGTTTGATCACCAATTAGTTGCATGACTAAGTTATAATTCAATATAGCTAAATATTCAATTCAAATTGATCATATAATTTACAGGTATCAAAATCAAAACTTAATTTAAAACATTATTATCACTGTAAAGTTTACCAATTCGAACATCATATACTCGAAAATTAACGTTGTGTAAAGTTGGGGACTTAAATTCTGATGATGCTATGCAAGTAGCGCTGTCCTCTTTTGCCTCATCCCTTTTCTCTTAAGCAGTAAAAATGAGGAATAGCTATTTTAATTGTTTAAGCTGGGATAATCAATCTAGAGGGTTGTCCCATGGGGTTCTGTTCCATGGGGTTCCCTTTTTCAAAAGTAAGTTGTGCTATTAGCAGGCAAATGTTTCAACATAGTAAAAAATATATTCTCATTCACATTCACGTAGAAAATAAAATAAATGTAAAAGAACATAACTCCTCTGGATCATATGCATGGAATACTTAAACTGATTTTAATTGTAGCCAAAAAAATATACAAACTAATGATAATTATTAAAGCATATTTAAGAATAAAAGAAGTTAAATTTACCAAATGAAAATACATGAGCATGCAATGCATTAGGAAAAATGGAATTCACATGTAAGACTGATAGCTAGAAGAACATATTTATTATTTTTTTGATGGAAAAGTGAGGAAACTTAAGGACTGATCAAAAGACATTGTCTCACAAAGACAAAAATATGGTGTTATAATACAATTTAGAAAGAATGGCACCCATAGTTATTTAATTATATCTTACCAAAATTGGTATTAATAGAACAAAACAAAGCAATCTTACTTTTCACGAATCAGTCGTAGCACTAAACTTATGCGATTGTAAATTTAACATATATAATTGGTGGGATATAATGTTTTTGGCTCCTCAATTTCAAGAAAATGAAGTATCTAACGGTGAGTACATGAAATAAAATTTTATACCAGTCAATAGAATAATAATTTAAGGTAATACAAGGTAAAAAAATACATGCCAAGAAACACATGAACCATATAACAATAAAACGATGAACAAAAAAAATACATGACTGGGAGAAGATGTTGCTTTAATATTTCCATCAATTTTCAAAGAGAAACCTTCTTTTAAAATACATTAAGATTGCATTTGGGTAAGATCCAGTAATGTTGTTAAAGATGTTGCGCACACAACTAAAATGAAAATGAAAAAAGAAGCAATTATGATCAATATCAGGGCCAAGTAACCCCAAACAATAGCAACATCCAACTTGCTCCATCGTATTTAACGGTTCATTAGAGAAAACATTAGGGAACTACAATAACACTACTACATAAATTTTCACAACAGACGGTAGAATCGTTCATAACCTTTTAATTGACACTTGTCACAACTATAATTCACGAAATTTATAAATCCCATATCACAAACTAAATCCCCTTGTCTATATTGATACTCAACTTTGACAAAAGAACATTCATCGCTTATCATATAAAAAAAATTGGAACATTAAAAAAAAAAATTAGAGGAACACTGATTCTAAATTTGTTGATAAGTTAGTGACGTTCTTTAAAAAACTTTCATCGTTTATCCTACTACAAAAGAATAGTAGGCGAATTTTAAAAAACTTATAGATATCAAATGAAACCAAAAAAAATCAAAAAATGAATTAAACAGCAAAGTAGTCCTCATATTGGAGGAACATTGATTCTAGAATTGTTGAGAAGTTATTGAGTTATTTACAAATAAAAAAAATTTCCTAAGTAATAGTCAACAAAAATTTTATCACACTTAACCAAGTAGTACCCATATTTGATTTTCTTAAGCACTAAATGTTCATCTGATATACATTCTATATCAATTGAAATTAATGGATTACACTTTTGTAAATTTCATTACCAATTTATGAGGAAAAAGCATCAAAATTTAATGCTTTTGATAGACCTTGTATGTGAATGTAAACATCTTTAATAGTAAAATGAACCTATTACTACTAACAGCACCACAAGCCAAAATGCAAAAAAATAATGATAATAAGAAAAATATTTAAACTACCAAACAGATTTCACAAAAATAGTACCCATTGAACAAAATAATTATAAAAATTAAGCAAGAAAGCAGACCAATTATAAAAACTCATCCATAAGCAAAGCAAACAGAAAAAAATATATATAAAATAAAATCAAACAGCAAAGTAGTACTCATATTAGAGGACCACTGATTCTAAAATTGTTGATAAATTACTAATGTTCTTTACAAATTAAAAAAAAAAAAAAAACTTAAGTAATGGTCAACAAGATTTTATCACAGTTAACCAAGTAGTACACCTATTAGAGATTAGAGAAATATTCATTTTTTATGTACTAAATATTCATCTAATATACATTTTATATCTGTTGAAATTAATGGATTACACTCTTGCAAATTTTATTATCAATTTGTCAACATAGATCTTGTTTCTATCATAGAATATGAGGAAAAAGTATCAAAATTTAATGATTTTGAGACCTTATTTGTGAATGTAAACATATTTAACAGTAAAATAAAACAATTAGTACTAACAGCACCACAAGCCACAATGCAAAATAATAATAATAATAATAATAATAATAATAATAAGAAGAAGAAGAAGAAGAAGAAGAAAAGTCTCTAAACTATCAAATACATTTCACAAAAGTAGTACCCATTGAACAAAATAATTATAAAAATACCAAGTAACCACACCAATTTAAAAAAAATCATCCATAAGCAAAGCAAAAAAAAAAAAAAAAATTAAACAGCAAAGTAGTACTCATATTAGAACTCGTATTAGAGGAACACTGATTCTTATAAATTCTAAATTCTCATCTTATTTAGCTCATACAATTGTTTAATTTTATGGGTTAGACTTCTCAAAATTTCATCAACATAGACCATAACCGTCATGAAGAATAAGAAAAAGTATCGAATATTTGATACTTCTCTTAAACTTTATTTATCAATCTTTAACAATAAAGCAAAACCATTAGAACTAACAGCACCACAAACAAAAATGACTATAAAAAAAAAAAGAAATAGGAAAAATATGTAAACCACCAAACACATTTTACACAACTTTAAATTTGATAACCTAGTACAAGAGAATAAATTGCTAAAAATTACTAAAAATAGGCAAACAATTTTCACAAAAGGAGTCTATGACAACAAATAATAACAAAACAAATACAATATCCATATCCATATCCATATCCACATCTACAAATGAATAAAAGCACAAAATTAAAAAGCAAAACACTAAATTTCACAAAATAAAATATTAAACAAGCCACATCCACATAAAAATAGAAGCACAAATTAAAATGCAAAACAGCCAATAAACAAAAAAGAAGCAATATATACAATACAAAATAAAATTTTGTCTTTTACCCCCAGTTCTTGATCACACAATGAGGACGAACTGCTCGAAAACAAACCTGATTCAACAAAACAAACTTTTGCTTTTAAAAATATAGCAAAATAAAATATAAAACAATCCACATCTACGTAAGAACATAAGCACAAATTAAAAAGCAAAACAACAAATAAACCAAAAAAAGAAGCAATATATAAAAGACAAAATAAAATTTTTGTTTACCCATAGTTCTTGATCAGGCAATTAGGACGAATAACTCCAAAACAAACTTAATTCACAAAGAAAATTATTTCTTACTATCAAAAGCACAGGCAAAAAACTAACATACAAAAGAGCAAATAAAAAAAATCAAACTATATAGCCAAAATATTAAATGAAAGAAATGACAAATCAAGCGATTTTTCATTTAAAAAAGAAAAAGAAAAAACACACCAGACAAAAAAGGGAAAAAAATAAGAAAAATAAGCTGTGTCATTACTTGAAACTTCTACTACAGTTATAGAGCAAAACAAAGTACCACTTTTTTCTAAAAGTGAATCAAAATCCACTTTTTCATACATGACAAGTTTCAAAAACTTTATCTTAAGAATTAATCCAATTATGTATTAAGGAAAATTTTGAAACTTGAGAGAAAATTGGCATCTAGCCTTGTTGGACAAAGTAAAAAAACTATTGGCTTGAGAATCATTTTCTCTTTGAATTTCACATACATGAGGTTAATTTAAAAAACCCCTTGTCTGTTTCAACATCACTTACACAAAGCTAAGCTAAAAACTAGTAAAAATCACATTGAGATTACAATTTCATAACTTAACAATCACTGTTAAAAAAAACAAAAAAACCAAAGAAAAATGAGCAGGCTATCAAAAGAAGCGCTAGTACATATTTCGTAGATGTTAATATCATAATCCAAACAATGAAATTATATTACTCGCCTAATTCAATTGCACAACATATAAAAGAGCTCATAAAGGTAATATATTTTTTAAGAACACAAAACAACAAAAACGAAGGTTTTTTTTTCTCCTTCTGTTTCTCAATTACCAAAAGAATCAAAGAAGGGGAAAAAAACCCAACAAAAAGCATTTACTGAAGCAGTAACTATAAAACCAAAGAAATAAATATTGAGCTAGTGCTCTTTTCACTTCTTATAACTACCAAAAGAATCGAAGAACGGTTGCTAAAGCAGTAATTATATACAATCTAAGAAATAAATACTCACCAAGCGATTAGTCACTATATAGATCCAAAACAAACTCCAGCTCCATGAAATGGAATTAACTGAAAGAAAATAAAAAAACGAAATTGCGGAGAGCAAAGCAGTAGCAGATGAGTCTGCTTTGAGCAACAGTGACTAAAGAAGAAGAAAATGAAAAGAGAGTTGACAAAAGCAAGACAGTGAAATAGGTGAGATTTGGAGCAGTCCCTTACAGACTGCATAGATTCATTTCACACTTGATTTGTCCTTAATACCCTTTCACATTCTCACTAATACCTTAACACGTAAGTGCACTACAAAAAATAGTAAAAGTAAACTGGACATTTCAATTGAAAGGACAATAAAAACTTTTAAGTGAAGGCAATCTTATCCTACAGTCAACGTAATATATATCTAAATATATAAAGAGACAAAATTTATATACATAAATCTATTTTACACTTTATTTGTCCTTAATATCCTAATACCTTAACATATAAACACATAAGTGCAGCATAGGAAAAAATTTTAAAGATAAACTGGACATTTCAATTAAAAGGACAATACAAGGCTCTGTGTGAAAATAATTTTATCCTATAGTTCAGTGTAATATATATATATATATATATATAGAAAGAGACAAAATATATATACATAGATATGAATAAAAGTTCTCTTATTACCCTTAAAGCAAACACAATATAGCAAGGACAAAAACCAAGCACTCAAGTACTTCACATGGAAAGACGTCATCAACGACTTCACTATGCCATGAGTAATGCAGCACCGTGGCCAAAACCATAATAAAGAGAAATAATTATGGGCAAAACGGACCATGTACATAGGACGAATGAACAGTAAAATTTGTATCGGTGCTTTATATATATAGTAGGATATCAACCAAACATGAGAAAATATAATATTGAGGGTTAATTATACTTTGTATTCTTAGACTTTATATTAAATTTCACTTCAAGACTTTCACTTTCAATTGTAATAATTAAGCCTTTATGCTACTAATTTGTTATAATGTCAATTTTCTGCTAATTTCTTTTAAAAGATAGACAAAAAATTCGTATATGACAAGTACGTTGTATTTTTCACGGCCAAACATGTAAAAATTATGCTTTTTTCTAATAATCTATCACAATGTCCTCTTAGATCACTCTAAAATATGAGTGTAATCAATTTTGTGATGTATATAATACAATTTAAGTTTTACGTAAAAACTGTCACTTCTACTCATGTGTGATACGTGCAAGTGCTTAAGATGAAGAAGTGTTGAACTTTTTACCTAGTTGTTCTTTGAAAAAGGCTATGTGGCTATCAAATGCAAATTTTCTATCCATTTCCTAGATAGAAGATTGACTTGCAACAAATTAGAAATGTGAAGGCTTAATTATTACAATCAAAAGTGAAGGTCCTGAAGTGAGGTTTGATGTAAAATGTGCAAAGTATAATTAACCCTAATATTGAGGTAAAAATTGTCTCGAAACACAAATACCAGAAGTTAAGGCTATGTTTGGTACTGGTCTCAGTTCGAATTTCGATTTTGTTTTTCATATTCTTGATACCAAAAAATTTTGGCACTGCTAATTTTTCTTGTTCTCAAAAACAAAAAAAAAAAAAATAAGACCATCAAAAACACTATTATTTTCATATCGTTTTCATTTTCGTATAAAAACAATTTTGAAAACTTAGAAAATACACTTTTAATAGTTTTCAAACTAGAGTATTTTCTGAAAAAAAATTTTGAAAACAAATTCCGGAACTAGCATACCAAACATAGTTTCAACAGAAATAGTTTTCAGAACCAATATTCTAAATGCGATTCCATCGAATTTTAAAAAACAACAATAAAAAACAGAAACCAAAACTATAACCAAACGAATCTTATATTTCCTTTATCCCGTCTCAAAATAAACGAGTTACAATAGGTTGAAAACTTGAGGAAATAAAGATAAATTAATAGTTTCCTTTTCCTTTCAATGTTTGCTCTCTAATTTTGAGAATAAATAAATAAATTAAAAAAAGGAAGAGATGTTGTTTTCCTTCTCATTTTTTTTTTATTTTCTTTTCAATGGTCAACTCTATTATTTTTTTTATCTTTTACTTGAATTACAATAATTGCCAATATGAAAAGGGGGAAATTATTCCAGATTATTATAAACTAAATGAATTTCAAGCAAGCAAAACACAACATATAATAAAACGAGTTCTTCTGGAACTGTCAAATAATAATTAAATAGTTCTTCTGGAACTATGAGGATAGATCTTCTTGATCACCTAAACATGTCTTGCTTTCATAAGACAAAATAGAATAATAAAATAGTTCTTCTAGAACTGAGGATAGATCTTCTTGATCACCCAAGCATATATTGTTTTCATAAGAAAAAAGATAAAGACAATAGAAATGTAAATAGTTTACCTATACTTTTTGCCTTTTCCTTCCTTCTTTTTTCCTCTTTTCCTTTCTTTTCTTTTCTTTCTCTCTCTTCTTTCTCTCTCCCTCTTTTTCTCTCTCTCTCTCTTCTGTCTCTCTCCTGCTTTTCTCTATCTCTTCTGTTTCTTTCTTGCTTTTCTCTCTCTCTTTTTTCTTTTGCTCTTCTCTACTTCTCTCTTTCTCTCTTCCGTTTATATAGGCAAATATAGTGATAGGTTACAAATCACGTGTTGATTAAGGTCATCCACCAGTCAACTATTCTATGGCACTTCCTCTTGGATGACCGCCACAAGAAACCTCATGAGTGCGCTAAAAACTGCCTCGTTAAAACCTTGCCAATAAAAACCCTATGGGAAAAAAAACTGTTGGCGAAGGAAAAAGGGTACAATCTGCGGCTCCCCCTCATTTATACATCTGGTATGAAGTTGAAGTTTATAGCTTCAATTGTTCAGAGATTTAAGACAACGCATGCCAATGTTGTGTACTAATTTCTCAAATGTTGTAGTTGGGAGTGCTTTAGTAAATAAGTCTGCCAGGTTGTCACTTGAACGTATCTGCTGGACATCAATATCACCGTTTTCCTGGAGTTCATATGCATAAAAGAATTTTGGCAATATATGTTTGGCTCTGTCACCTTTGATGTAGTCTCCCTTGATTTGTGCAATACATGCTGCATTATCTTCATACAATATTGTTGAAGTGTCTTTGATCGAGGATAGCCCGCAACTATCTTGAATATGTTGGATCATAGATTTCAATCAAATGCATTCTCGACTTGTTTCATGAATTGCGATGATCTCAAAATGATTTGAAGAAGTTGCTGTTTGTGTCTGCTTCACAGATCGCCAAGATATAACAGTGTTACCATAGGTAAATACATACCTGGTTTGTGATCATGCTTTATGTGGATCAGAGAGGTAACCAGCATCTGTATAGCCAACTAATTCTGATTCTGGTCCCTTTGAACAGAACAATCCCAGATCTATTGGTCCTCGGAGGTAACGAAATATGTGCTTCACCCCTTTCAAATGTCTTTGAATTGGTGCAGAACTATATCTTGCCAATAAATTTACAGAAAATGCAATATCGGGTCTTATACAATTTGTAAGATACATAAAAGCCCCAATAGCACTGAGATATGGTACTTCAGGACCAAGGAGTTCTTCACCGTCGTCTTGAGGGCGAAAAAGATCATTTTGTACATCTAGTGATCAGACAATTATGGGAGAACTTAATGGATGAGTTTTATCTATATAAAATTTATTCAAAACCTTTTCTGTATATGCAGATTGATGGATGAGAATTCCATTTGATAAATGCTCAATTTGTAATCCAAGACAAAACTTAGTTTTTCCAAGATCTTTCATTTCAAACTCCTTCTTTAAATAACGAGCAGATGTTGTCAGTTATTCAGAAGTTCCAACAAGATTCAGATCATCGACATAGACTACAATAACAGCAAATCCAGATTCTGATTTCTTAATAAAAATGCATGGGCAAATTGTATTATTCACATATCCATTTTTCAATAGATATTCACTAAGACGATTGTACCACATGCGTCCAGATTGTTTTAACTCATACAAAGATCTTTGAAGCTTGATAGAATATAAGCTTCGAGATTTTGAAATCTTTGCTTTAGGCATTTTAAATCCTTCAGGAATTTTCATATATATATCATTATCTAATTCACCATACAAGTAGGCTGTCACGACGTCCATCAGATGCATATCTAGTTCTTCTGAGATTGACAAACTAATTAAGAATCTGAATGTAATGGCATCCATTACAGGAGAGTATGTCTCATCATAATTAATATCAAGTCTCTGCAAGAAACCTTGTGCTACTAGTCGCACTTTATATATCACGATTTCATTTTTCTCATTTCGTTATCGTACGAATACCCATTTATATCCAACCGGTTTTACATCTTCTGGTGTTTGGACTACGGGTCCAAATACTTTGCGTTGTGCTAATGAGTTTAATTCTGTCTCAATAGCTTCTTTCCATTTTGGTCAATCACTTCTATGTTGACATTCGTCAATTGTCTGTGGTTCATTCTCTGCATTACTTCTTGTAATTGCAAGAGCCACTTTAAATGAAAATATGTTGTCGACAACAATTTTATTTCTATTCCATTTTTCTCCTGTATTCACATAACTTATTGAGATCTCATTACTGTCCTCTACAGGGGATATCTCTTCAGGAGGTTTCTCTTCTGGGAATTCATTTACAAGAGTTCCTTCTTCTGGAAGGTTAGATACTGTGGTTTCTTCAGGAATACTGACTTGCTTATGCATTTGTACCTTCCTCTTTCTAGGAACTGTGTCTTTGGCACCAATAGGTCTCCCATGCTTCATGCGTGCTTGAGATTCATTTGTTACTATATTAGCAGATTGTCCTACAGGGACATCAATACGTGTTGGGGTATTAGCAGTTGGTATATATAATTTTGTTATCTTCTTGGTGTCAGTAAACACATCAAGGAATTAATTTGCAATCATCTGTAAATAAATAATCCTGTGAACTTCTGATTCACATTGATTTGTTCGAGGATCAAGATGAGATACCGTGGAAGCATTCCAAGTAATCTCATGTTGTTTTTTCAATTGTATTTTATCTCCTCCTAATGGTGGGAAAAGTGTTTCATCAAAATGACAATCTGCAAAACGTGCAGTGAATACATCCCCTATTAAAGGTTCAAGATATCTAATAATAGAAGGAGAATCAAAACCAATATAAATCCCAAGTCGGCGTTGGGGACCCATCTTAGTACGTTGTGGTGGCACAATTGGTACATAGATAGCATAACCAAAAATCCTTAGACGTGAAATATTTGGTTGTTGACCAAAAACAAATTGTAATGGTAAATATTCGTGGTAAGCAGTGGGTCGGACACGGACTAATGATGCAGCATGCAATATGGCATCTCCCTAAGCAGAAACAGGTAATTTGGTTCTCATAAGTAAAGGTCGAGCTATAAGTTGAAGGTGTTTGATAAAAGATTCAGCTAGACCATTTTGTGTGTATGTGTATGTGCAATGGGATGTTCAACATCAATTCCTATGGACATTCAATAATTATCAAAAGCTTGAGATGTAAACTCACCAACATTATCTAGTCGCATCGACTTAATCAAATAATCTGAAAACTGTGCTCGTAATCTGATAATTTGAGCAAGAAGCCTAGCAAATGCAACATTACGAGTAGAAAGCAAACAAACATGTGACCATCGAATGGATGCATCTATTAAAACCATAAAATAACGAAATGGTCCATATGGTGGATGTATCGGCCTACATATATCCTCCTGAATTTTTTATAAAAAGGTTGGGGATTCAACTATTACTTTTGACGGGGATGGTCTCACAATTAATTTTTGTTGTGAACAACCGGAACATATATAATCACTAGACAAAAGAATCTTCTGATTTTTTAGCGGATGCCCATGAAAGTTCTCAATTATTCGACTCTTCATCATTGATCTCGGATGACCAAGACGATCATGCCAAAGTATAAAATTCTTTGGGTCAAAACACTTTTGGTGCATCACTTCAGGTGATCTCAAAATTCTTATAGTTGTATAATATAACCCAAAAGAGAAGGTAGTAAGTTTTTCTAATATTTACTTCTGGCATGAAACAATAGAAGTAATGTAAAGATATTCTTTATTATCTTCATTTGTTGTCTCTATATGATATCCATTACTACGTATATCTTTAAAACTGAGCAAATTTCTTGTACTTCTAGTTGAATACATAGTACATCAATATAGAGTTTTGTTCCTTTTGGCAATAATATATTGGCTCTTTCGAAACCTTCAATTAATTTTGTATTGCCAGATATTGTCTTAACGTTATTTTTAGCTAACATTAAGCAAACAAAATATTTTTTCTCTCGAAAAATTGTATGAGTTGTTGCACTGTCTACTAAACATATATCTTCATCGTTCATATTGGGAGCTATTAATACTTTGGTAGATTCCATGTTTCTATACAAAATATGAGATTGCTTATTTGATAAGAAAACGAAAACATTCATTTAACAGAAACATACTTAGAAAATATTATACAAGATGACAATAAACTTAAAAGGACAAGAATATAAACTAATTGGTATGGACATTTTCATTACTAATTAAGTGATCTATTTTTCCATCGGGATGTTCAAAGAAATCTGAAATATCAAGGTGAGTGATTTCTACTGAGTCGTCAAAATTTGTGAAATTTATTTCAACATTTTTTCCTTTATCTTATATTGATGCTTGGTAAAGATCCACTAATGGCTTGGGCGTACGACAAGTACGTGACCAATGCCCTTTCATACCACACCTGTAACAAACATCTTCATAAGTTTTGAGAGGTTTATTCTGTAAACCTTTTCCCTTTTCTTGTTTTGTTTCAGAATTGTTCCACGAGTTATTCCACTACTGGTGGTGTGGTGTAGTATTCTTAACTTGAGAACTTGAAGAAGTATAACTGTTATAACCTTCATGATGACGAAAGTTATTTCTGCCGCGTCCACGACTGCAGCCACGTCCACGACCATGACCATAACCACGTTCATAAAATGAGACCGCATTTACTTCAAGGAATGATGTAGAGCCGGTCAGGCAAGACTGGTGGTTTTTCATCAGAAGCTCGTTATTTTGTTCAGCCAAAAGGAGACATGAAATCAATTCTGAATATTTTTTAAAACCCCGCTCTCGATATTGCTGCTGCAGGAGCACATTCGAGGCATGAAATGTAAAGTATGTTTTTTCTAACATATCTTTATGAGTAATCATTTGCCCACATAATTTCAATTGTGAGCTGATTTTAAATAATGCAGAATTATACTCGCTAACAGTTTTGAAATCTTGCAACCTCAGGCGCATCCAATCATAACGAGCTTTGGGTAGAAACATGGTCTTCTGGTGCTCGTATCTCTCCTTTAAATTTTGTCATAATACCAATAGGTCTTTTACCGTAAGGTATTCAGTTTTTAATTCTTCGTGAATATGATGACGAAGAAATATCATAGCTTTTGCACGATCCTACTGAGATTCGTCATTTTCCTCATTTATAGTCTTTCCAAGGGCCTTTGCACACAAATGGATCTCAACATTAACTACCAAAGATAAATAGTTCTTACCTGAAATGTCAAGAGTTGTAAATTCTAGCTTCGCGAGATTTTACATTTTCATAATGCTACACTCACAAGATAACAAAGTTTTAGAATCACGATACACTACAAATCTCACACATCCGAATCTAATAAATTTAATTTGTTAGCATTATGCATCAATAGTAAAATCACTTTTGCTACATAGTATTATATGATACGTATATATAAATATATATATATATATATATTATTGTTTTGTCCATATTATAACTTTCAATCTAGACATCAAAATATAGTCAAGTCACATGTCTATAGAAATGTACCGAAATAAGGATTCCAGATCTATAAACATCATAGGCCAAATATTTACGATCTAGGAGAAATAAGCAAACAAAGTTTCAAAAAATTACTATTCATCACTATTCATCAACTATGTATCACTATTCACCAACTATATAATAAATATAAATTTGTCATAAAGTGAAGCGTGAACAATAAACAACTCAAAATAAAGATAAATAAACTGAAATATTAATGAAGTACCTTTACTAATATAATGAAGTACCTTTCCGATATATAAGTATTTAGAGCATCGTACTAATAACGTGTTATAAACTAAATGAATTTCAAGCAAGCAAAACACAGTATATAATAAAACGAATTCTTCTAGAACTGTCAAATAAAAATTAAATAGTTCTTCTGGAACTATGGGGATAGATCTTTTTGATCACCTAAGTATGTTTTACTTTCATAAAACAAAATAGAATAATAAAATAGTTCTTCTGAAACTGAGGATAGATCTTCTTGATCACCTAAACTTATATTGTTTTTATAAGACAAAAGATAAAGACAATAGAAATATAAATAGTTTACCTATACTTTTTACCTTTTCCTTCCTTCTTTTTTCCTCTTCTCCTTTCTTTTCTTTTCTTCCTCTCTCTTCTTTCTCTCTCCCTCTTTTCTCTCCCTCTCTTCTGTCTCTCTCTTGCTTTTCTCTCTCTCTTTTGTTTCTTTCTTACTTTTCTCTCTCTCTCTTTTTTATGTTGCTCTTCTCTACTTCGCTCTTTCTCTTTTTCGTTTATATAAATAAATATAGAGGTAGATTATAAATCATGCGTTGGTAAAGGTCATCCACCAATCAACTATTCCATAACACTGATTTCATTTTACCATATTTTGCAGCTTTTTAAATCCGAGAACACGTGAAGTTTAACAAACTTTTATGGGAGCCATTTCGAATCGACGATTCGTGGACTTGTTAAAGTCTTCGTGGGAGAGATCAGTCTTCATCAAGACCCATCTTTTCCGGGTTAGGGCTTCTCTTTATTATTCTTCTGCCCCGAATTGATCACAACTGCTGGTGGCGACTGGCGATGTAACTCTCTCTCTCTCTCTCTCTCTCTCTCTCTCTCTAACACGACAATGTCCAGCAAAAGATTAACTGCAAATTGAGGGTCTTCCTCTTCGAAGGTTTGGACAAAATCGGAGTCTGAAATTCGCAAAATGGACTCTCGAGGCAAATGGCAGCAGGGGAACTATTCGTCTACTCGTTTTCATTAGGTAACGTCCATGTTCTGTTTGCGTCTTTTGACAATCCGTCATTGCATTTTCTTTTCGTTGTCAGGTTGGATTTCTCTCTCTTTCCATCTCTCATTCGGAACTTCTGACATCTGTTCGTTAAATTATCCAGAATTGCCACTTTTGGCATATATTTCTGCAGTCAGATTGTTAGTTCTTCATTCAAACTTGTGTTCCCTTATAATTTCTTCGGATTTTGTGACTAGATGGTATGCACATAGGGATCAATGACTGTATTGTTGAATTTTTTCAATAAATTGCTCTAGCTAAAGACTCTGCTTGAAGCACATTATAAAAAGCCAATGTGTCATTTTTATGGGTGTTTTTTTTATGTATTCAAATTTGAAAGAGAATAGCCAAAATGAGTGCACTCATGTGGAAATCCAAAACACAATTCGCTGTCCCATAAATTGTTTAGAGTCTGATGCGATTAACTTGCTTTGAGATGCATAGCTGCATCTTATATTGTTTGAATGTCTTCAAGTATGTCACTGTAAGTTATTGCTTTCTGTCTCTTATCTGTGCAATTCCCCATTTCACTTGCATTGTTGGAATTCTGTTGTATGATGCGATGCCCCTAAAAATCTGCCAATAAGGCAACAATGCACACATGGATTTATGATCACCCACTGAAAATGCCAGTACTAGAAACTCGTCTAGTAGTCAATGGAGTTGTCCCTGTATTACCTTTATGGACTATTTTCCTCTTGTACATCCAAAGCAAATGTTGAGACCAGATTGATATGATTAAGTCATTTGCTTCAGGATTTTGTGTAAAAATCCCTTGGTTCAGGCCCTTAGAGAAGTGGATTCCTCCAATGGCTTGTAGAATTTACCAGTACTTTTCCTAAGTCAGTGCTGATACTTAATCGTAATAGTCAGTTTTTTACAATATTTGGGATATGGTTTGCTGGTTATCATGCTCGATCATTCTTTGTACATTTTTCTTCAGGCACAACTAATAAACTGGGGACTTTTAAAGGCACAAATGTGCAACTATATTTTCCTAATCACTGGAGTAGGGATTAATAAAGGCTGAAGTATCAGATAGCAGGCTCCTCGGAAGACAACCACCAAAGTGGACCTGATTGCTTTGATATTAGTGTAGAAAACGAGAGATAAAGAATGGGAAGGATGAATTTTCCCAAGCGCTATGTGATTGTCATTCTAACCTTTATCTGCACTTGTGTATGCTACATAGAACGTGTAGGCTTCTCAATTGCATATACCATTGCTGCCGATGCCGCAGGGGTGAACCAGTCCAGCAAAGGCACGATACTTTCGACATTCTATTATGGTTATGCTTGTTCACAGGTGCCTGGTGGATGGGCAGCTCAGAAAATAGGGGGAAGGCGTGTTCTCCTCCTCTCATTCTTGTTATGGTCTCTCACTTGTGCTTTTGTACCACTAGACCCAAATCGAGTCATGGTTTTGGTGATTGCACGTTTACTTGTTGGGGTGGCACAAGGGTTTATCTTCCCATCCATCCACACTGTCCTAGCACAGTGGGTCCCACCCCACGAAAGGTCAAGGTCTGTTTCTCTCACAACATCTGGAATGTATCTAGGTGCAGCTGCAGGAATGCTTGTGCTTCCAAGCCTGGTGAAGTTCAGGGGTCCCCAATCTGTATTTCTTGTTGAAGCAGCTTTGGGTGCTCTGTGGTCTCTGCTTTGGTTCACATACGCAAGTGACCCACCTCGTTCTGAGCATCCAAAAGCTACTGCTGCTGGTTTTGGTGAATCTATGTTGCCAATTAAAGGGGGTCAGAAGGTAAAAGTTGAGAATGGAGGTCACGCCATCAAGACTGCCCAAATTCCATGGAAGAGGATTATCCTCAGCTTGCCAGTTTGGGCAATTGTCGTGAATAATTTCACCTTCCATTATGCCTTGTACGTACTTATGAACTGGCTGCCCACATATTTTGAACAAGGGCTCCAGCTTAGTCTTCAGGAAATGGGTTCTTCAAAGATGATGCCTTATCTGAACATGTTTGTGTTCTCAAATATTGGTGGGGTGATTGCTGACCACCTAGTCACTGGAAAAATACTTTCTGTCAGTAAAACCAGAAAGGTCTTGAACACTGTAGGATTTGTAGTGGCTTCTTTTGCATTGATGGCCCTACCCCTCTTCAGAACATCTGGTGGGGCTGTGTTCTGTTCCTCTGTGGCTCTTGGTTTTTTAGCATTAGGGAGAGCTGGGTTTGCAGTAAATCACATGGATGTTGCTCCAAGGTATGCTGGAATTGTGATGGGAGTTTCTAATACAGCTGGTACATTAGCTGGTATTGTTGGGGTTGAGCTTACTGGCCAGCTTCTTGAAGCTGCTAAAACTGCTCATTTGGATCTTTCAACTGCAGAAAGCTGGAGACCAGTGTTCTTCATCCCAGGCTTGCTTTGCATCTTTAGTTCTTTTGTATTTTTACTATTCGCAACTGGGGAGAGGATTTTTGATTGAGGTGAGCTTGTTTTGCATGAAGCTGTGGCTCACCAATACCGTCTTCTGGTGCTGACAAAAAGTAATTACTGTCATCGGGTAGAAAATCTGGGATGTACATCCATGCTGTAGAGCTGTCAGATGCCTTGTCTTGTTCACTGTATCATCCTTCCCCGACAGAGATAGATGTTCAAGTTCTACAGCCTGGAAAGACCCAAAGTATTCAGCATAGCTGGACAGCTAATTGAAGATCATTGCAATATTCGTCAATGCATATCAATAGAATCTCACTCACCCATTTACTGGATTTGCATAGCCACTTTTTATACACTTGCTTACTTTTGTTTGTTATTTGCTGATCAAGATGGCCATACATTTGTAATTCTTTTAAGATATTTTAATATACTTGATTTCAACCTATTTCTTCAAGGTAAGAGATTTTCATTTTAAATTTCAGGACAAAATTCATAAATCAAATCATAAAAAGTTTTCTGGTTGGTTGATATTTGCAATTGTGGGATGGATTGCTTTATACATTGTATGTGGCAACCAATTTCCATGCTCTGTTTTGTAATGACTGATTTAGGTTGAGGATACCCATATAATAGAAGCAACAGAAGCACAAAAATATAGCCAGACCTGTGCTCTTCGCATTAGGGGTTTCTAATCATGGAACTTGAAGCATGCTGTCTGCCCCATTTAGCAATTGTTCATGCGGTCATATTGTGCTACATCAGCAGTATATTTGGCTTGAGAATCAAGATAGAAACTGCCCGCAAAGTTAGATGCGAGACAGAGAACATTGGTGGCACACTAGTTGGGTACGTCTTGCTTCACTTTTTTCTTTTTACTGGAGAGAGATATATAGAATCATCTCATCACTTACAGTAATCTTGTTTTACATGACATGATGAAATACTCTTGGAGCCTCTTACTGCCAGGACCTTTGGTCCTGCTAGGATGTTTCCGGGTTATACAATGTTCGGTATTTCTTGTTTATCCGAAGATGGTGTTTTAGTAGGTTCTGTGATTTATCTGTTGCTTTCTGCATTTAAGCTTCTAAGCACCCTTTTTTCGGTAAGTAGAAATTTCAAGTGTCTAAGCTCCTTGTGTTAGTCGTTTCACTGTCACTTTCACTTGTTTTCCTTTCCAGAAATTCAATAGGGATTTTCTTGTTCTCGTCTTTTAGCACATGAATGAACTTCTGTTTTATGCTTGTCTCTGCTTTCAGGGTTTTAGTTTACTGAGGATTGTCATTTTGCTTTCAGAATTCTGGCTGGATGTAGTGGCTTTTGTGCCCTTTTCTTGTAGAAGTGAGCTTGTATTGGCCGTATATTCCCTTGAGTGTTCCAGCCAAAGTTTCTGTTCGAATTCGAATTTTCCCGTTGGTTCTCATTTGACAGCCGTTCCATTATGGAAGCGGGGTGGTTAGGTTCATCATGTGATACCATCATGAGTTTGGTTTGGCTCTAGTGCATAGATCTTTCTCTTCATTGGATCATTGTTGGAAGGGGTTTCAAATCCTGATGCGGTGAATATTGGAGCTAGCTATCTTCACATTTAGCAGTATCAATGGGAAAGTCACGATGATTGCCATGAATTCTGCTCTAGAAGACGTCAACACTGATCCCAGCATTCTTGGTGGGAAAAGAGAAAAAAAAAAAACTGGCTACTCGTAAACCGCACTTCCCCTGATCCCACAGCAACTGGAGATGAGGTTAAGAATGAATTCGTTTAATTGATGGAATCACATAGTAAATATTTCACATACTGACTCAGGAACGGCTATTTTGGTTTTTGATGTGGCTTCAGTATCTTGGGATGACATGGTGGCACCATTTCATTCTCCAACAATTCAAATTTCAGTGGTCTAGGAGGAGAAGAGACCCTGAATCTTGGTGCATTAAACATTTTTTTATGGCAGGAAGCAGTTGCTTAGCAACATATTGCAGACAAATGACGGGTCTAACTGATGATATTGAGTTTCTATAATCCATCCTTCATTATTCCTTCGTATGACATCATTAATACATAAAAATTATGGAACACTTCTATACATATCAAACAGTTTCCAATGCTGGTAACAATCTAGAATCCAATGTACAACTGGCAAACTGTACTGTATAAATTCTCATAACTTGCTCAATGTTCTATACAATGATAGTTTCTAATTCCTATGCTCAATGGCAGTCTCCGAGCCAGTTTTCTCTCTTAAGTTATTCAATTTCCGCATGTACATAATCAACAAACACGAAATTCTTCTCAAGCTTATGCAAAGCATAAGCCAAAGCAGCACTTACAATTGCAGTTCCACCCAAAATAATCCGCAATTGCATGTTCGAAGGGATCCCAGCTGTTGCAGAGCAGAGGACAACTGTGCCAATTAAGAATTTCTGCAGTGTCTGGAATGTTGTATAAGCCCTTCCACATGATGAACACTTGAGGGTGTGCTGCTCATATCTATCCAGCATCTGTGATGAACAATTTACAGAGATTAAGCACATTCCTAGTGTGTCGAAGACCCAGACATGGACACATACAGCACTAAGAAGCACATATACGAACAAGAGAGGCGGATATAGCAACACAACAATTTTGTAAATAATAGGGCTTAGACAAGGTAAGGAAATGTAAAGAAATAAATATATTCTTTTCTATATCAAACAAAAATAATTGATTTCCTATGTTTATATGGGAAAAGAGGAGAACCAAAATTCCTAATGTTTGTTATAAATATCTCCAAGTATTCACAAATAAAATGTTGGTTGTGAGTGTTTTAAAATGCCTCAAGGAGGGATTTCTAGGTGCATTTTAACAATTAAAATGAAATATGTAAAGAAAATAGATAATCATAGAATCAGGAGAAGAGGAAAGAAAAAGGGCGAGGAAGGTTTGGAGCTAAGGTAGTTTCGACCAACCTGAGCTCAATTGGCTGGGGTGTCATCTAGTTCAAGTGGTTCTTGTGGCAGTCTTCTTTTCCTTCTTCATCTTTTTCTTTTTTGCTAACTCATTTTCTCTTTCTATTTCAACCATGATTTGGCAGGAGAGGATACCTTATTCAAACTAGTTGTCCCTTACATTTTAATGCCACATTTTCCTTATTTGAACTTTTGGCTGTCGTTTTATATATTTAAACTTGTGCCAAGACCTAATACGTGTATCATGTGTGTCCAGTGTCTGAAGTGTCTCTCATTTTAAGAAATATTAGAGAATAATAGGAAATGTTTGGATTCATGTTAGACATGTATCCTCATATGTTTGATGGGTGTAGTGTGTCCGACACGTGTTGGATACGAAGGCATGCCCATAATTCCTTAGGTTCATTATATCACCACACAAACTGATCTTAACTCTCTTTTCCACATTGGCGGTGCCAGTGCATGTAGAGCTGCTTGGACAAAATAAATGTGTTCAACGTGTTTTGAATATTTAATCACATTGTTTGATTGCCATGGGATCACAAATGCCAGTAATTGAATAAAAAATTGATACCTGACGTTTCGATAGTACTGTAGATGGCCATGGTTGTTGGTCAGTGATGCTGAACCACTCAGGTTGGCTATTGCCATGTCGCCTCAGCCAATTCCTAAACGCCAAGACAAAACGATCAGCTTGCGTGGGTGTAAATGTAATTTTGCTGTACTGCTTGTTGACATCAGCAGAACCCTCCATTGATTTTGAGAGAAAGATCTTCTCTTGACCCTGAAGCACAATCATGTCCCCATCATATACCTTGTTCGAAGTCCAATGCTCATGCCATCTAGGAACCACCTGTCATTACAACAAAAAAAAGTTCCAACATTGGTTTCCAAGCTCCTCCAATGACGAAGTATGGAAAGCTTCAATTTCCAACCTCAAGGAAAGTTTACCAAGATGTATCAGAAGACTGAAAATATGTAGTCAATAAAACCTACTCAATCCCAGCATATAAATGGAAGCCTTGTCAAGCATAAGAAGAAGATAATTGCAGAAACTTAACTTCAATTGCCATTGCTGTTTACCAAATGTTCAACAGAGTGTTCCCACATCCTGACTCCTAAGAGACGTCAAAATAACCTTGAGGATTTTTTTTACAAGATGCTACTATTATAAGAATCCCTCAAAAAAGTTATCACGCATGTCTTTCAATACAGTGGTATTGTTGTCTTCTTTGTTTGCTTGTTTATCCGTTTTTTAGTTAGTCCATGACCTTCGACCAAAGACGTGGAACTAAATTCAATTCCACAAATCTTAAACTAGGATATTCACATACATATGCACAGATATAATCATCTTCTAAAGGTGTTGTAAACCAAAAAGCACCTCTAAATTTACTTTAAATCTCCTCTTCGGATCTTGCGGATTTCCATGGTCTTGAACTCTGCATATTTTAGAAATAACCCCTTTGCAACTTTGTATCATAGAAGAATCTGTCAATATATTTACAACTCAATATATGACCCCATATGAACTATCTGCAATCTGCCAACAAACTTGCTGAGACATCTCAATTTATTTGGTCACTTTTTTGTCTTTTTTTTCTATTTTGCAACTTTTCATAGGCAGTTCTGTTAGGAATTTCTTTATCCATCTCTTTATTGGAGTAGTGTCTCTTTTACCAAAGGATTAATTTAGTACACAAAGTTTAAAATATTATGTCAACTGACTTTTAGCTCATGTTTGAATAAGTAATGCATACATAGAAGAGGTTACATGTCTAATTACCAAATTTATAGGGAATTCATTCCCATCTTCCTTTTTGATGATCATTCTAATTTGGCACAGAGTCGAGGTGCAAAAGAAGACGCTTCTTCTCATTTTCAACCGGAGAGAGAGAGAGAGAGAGAGAGAGAGAGAGAGAGAAGTGTCTTTACAAACTCATACATTAATAACTTCCTAGACCAAACAGCTCCTAAAGGTTACATCGTTCATTATAACACAGTACAACTTAGAAGGGACATGAATCTTGAAAACAGCAACCAACCATAATTACATGATAAACAAATAAAAGACTGAAGGTTAGATCATGATGAAGAGAAAGACCAACTGGATTGATCTGAACTATGCACCTATGTAATTCGTAGACTTTAGCAATAAAATTTTAAGGAACAATTAAGAAGTCTTTACCTGCCACCATGCAGGACCTGGCATTGTGAACTGGAAGAAATTACGGGCACTACAAACAATTGAACGGGTCTTTCCAGGTGCCATTGGTACATTGAAGGAACAAATCCATATTACCCATTTTTGATCACCTACAATAGGAAGCTTTGTGTCGATCTCTATTCTGAAAAAAAAATTAATAAGAAGAAGTTTGACTAGTACACCAAGTAAGCAATGGACTGTGCATTTAACACGCCACTATGTTACCATCATTGATAGATGCAGGTACAAAAGCATGTGCATGCACATCACCTACCACAACAACTTTCCAACATCAAAGATGAAAATCCTTCATCTAATGGATACTAAAAATACTCTAGGAAGCACGGACACACCAAATAGGGTGCCGTTTGCGTGTCTGACACACCGCGGATACGGATACTTCGCAGACACACCAAAATACGTGTCCGACACACCAGGTGGCGTGTCTCATTTTTTTATTATTTTTTTAAGCTGTGAACACGTCAAGGACACAGCTGGAACACATTTAGGACACGGGGAGAGTATATTTAACTTCAATATAAAATACACAAAAGAGTCCATATCATAAACATTTCATTGTTAGAGCTTGTACAAGCCCTAGCTGCTGCTCAGTTGGAGAAAGAGGCGAAGTGCGAAAGAGAAAAAGTAGCAGCAACACGCCACTGGACCAGGTAAGCTCTTCTTCTTCTTCTTCTTCTTCTTCTTCTTCTTCTTCTACTTTGCCGAAATTTCTTTTCTTCTTTTTCTTTTCTTGTTCTTCTTCTTGTTTGCCGAAATTTCAGTTCTTCTTCATCTTTTTTTCTTCTTCTTCTTCTTCTTCTTCTTCTCTACTGCTACTACTACTCTTCTTCTCCTTCGCCCAAAATTTTTATTCTTTCTTCTGCTTCTTCTCCTTTTCTATCCAGATTTGCTGCTGCTATAATTCTTATCTTTTCCTTCTCCTTCTCTGCCCAGATTTGCTACTGTTGTAATTCTTATTTTTTCCTTATTTTTTTGTTCTTTTTTTATTCATTGCTGCTTTTCCTGTTATGTTCAATGTCGTATTGCTTGTTCATGCTTAAGGCACTAATGAATCTAATAATGTATTGGATGATGATCTTCTTTAACTTGACTCTTTATTTATGCTTGATGTATGATGAATTGATGACCTGTTGTCTATTCTATTGAGTATTGATTATTGAATTTTTATATATTTTTAGTGGTATGTGCATGTTATATTTATATACGTGGAAAATAAAATATATAAAAAATATAAAAAATTTGTAGTGTCCCTGCCGTATCTGTGTCCCCTATTTTTTAGAATTGCCGTGCCCCATGTCCGTATCTGTGTCTGTATCCGTGTCCGTGTCCGTATCGGTGCTTTTTAGAAAATACTTCAGTTCTTGACTACATTCTTATGTTAGCAGCTTTCACCAAGAAAAAAAATAATTTAGGATGCTTTGGGTTTTTCTTCATTTTGTGGCTGACTTGCTTCATTCTTGTAGATGGAGTTGGAGTTGTCCCCAGGAGAAGAACGAAGACTAGGTAGGCAGCTCCTCTTAGTTTGATGTGGTGTCAATCCTTTAAAGGTGTGCAAGAGCCAATATAAAAACTAAAGAGTAATCCTGTGGGAATTCTGTACCGTTGGTTTACAGGAAGGGTTAACCCCTCCATTGAGACTTTTTGGTTGTTGTAGAGAATTTGCATTCAGGATTTTCTGTAAAGAAGTTTCTTGCATAGGAGTTTACGGGTTCTTGTTTGGTCCTTAGGATATACCCTATTCAGATTGTGCTCCCCAGTTAAGTTATTAATAAATAACCATAACTTATCAGGGAAAAAAAAACTTTAAAACTGCCAATTAACTGAAGACAGTGATCAAGTCTGTGCCTACCATAGTCATAAGACAAATCTCACAAGCTGGAAGCAGCAGACACATTCAAAAAGCGAAGAAGTTATACCAATCTGCAAGTGAGGATCTTACTTATTTATGTAATAACAAGGTGCAATGAATTCAGCACTGATTTTTGGGTTATCATCATTTGCTCCAGAGAAGCCCCAGTGGCCCATAGACTCCATCTTAAAGGGCAAAGGCTTGGCTCTATCCCTCCTCCCTGTAACCTGTAAAATGGTTCAGCAAAGCCCCAGCAACCAGCAGCGTTAATTTCTGATTATGTAGTAGTTAAGCATGTGTAACAAAAATAAAAGAAATAAAGAAAGAAATAAGTTAGCTTCGCCAAAAACAAGTCCCATTGACTTCATTCCTTGTTGAGTAGCATATATGCAAATTTATGATAACACTTATGAATAACTGAATCCCCCTAAATTCATGAATCTATAAAACAATAAACAACTAGGGTCCAGAGCATACGTATTCATGTGGCAAGGGATTGCAATATACGGTCGCAACATGTTGACTAGGGGTTTGTTTGCAAGAGAGATGTAAATCTACGCATGAGCATAGGCAACTATGTTTCGAAAATAAAAATAGTTAATTTATGCAGCGCTCGGTTTACTGGAAAAAAAAAACTCATAAAAACTCACCATCTGTAAGTTTTTTCGCTGGACCAAGTAAAATTATTGGGTGACAACTGACAAGACCCTCAACAATACAAAACCCCAGCCATCTCTCACAAGCTCACAAGGTGATTCCCAATAAAGTGAGAAACCAACTAGAAGTTGGAGATCCATCTCTCAACTTCGAGTGATTATTTTGGATATCCAGATCATAGATTTGTCTTTACTGTGTAAAGCTTTCAATGATGCATACGTATTATTTTATAGTTGTCTTACCATTGCAATCTACAGCTTTCTTCCCAATATGTATCAGATAAATATTGTCCTGAAGAATTATATGTTTAGCACTCCAGTAGGAAAATTAACAGATAGAACTTTGGTGGTGAGGCTCTTAGTTTCCTGCATTTGATAGTGACATGTGGAAAATAGGATGGCTTTTGTCTGCCTCATGCTGTCCTAATGTCCACAATTCCAATAAGATGCAGGTATCCTTGAGTTTTACAGAGAAGCCTTGAGAATAATGTTCGTAACTTCATATTACAGAATATTGCACCCACAAGTAGACATGACAAGAATTTGCTGGTTATTAGCAAAGATATAGAGTTGCAACATTGTAATTCACCTAAATATGTTGCATATATCAGTGTTGTGTCATGATATTGAAATAGCCTTAGAAATGAAATAATACTGATCCCTTCATCATTCACTAGTGCGAGTGCGCCTGTTTCTACTCATCGGGCATCTACCTGTCTTTTATAGTATGCACAAAATGTCATGAACTACCTAAGTGTCATAGCCTTGACCAAGCCACCTAGCATTAGAAAATGGTATCTCTTTCCCATTTTGGCAACATTTGGAATTTAATACCACCCATAATCTGGAATAGGGATCAAGCTACTAACATATTGGTAGCTTTTACATAAAGTAATTTAATACAAAGCCAAATTGCTTAGATACAAACATGTATACCTTATGATGAGCAAAATCAATGTGGGATGGATCAGAGACATTCTCCATGAGAGTATCGTAGCCATAGAACAAATCACGCTGAATAGTCACTGTCGAAAACTCGGGCTTATCAAAATCATCAGGTAACCTAAACAATTCCCATCAATATCACCACCTCGTCAATAAAATACTCAAAATTCATGTATTAATATAACTCATATACTATTGTAATTGCATAAATATATATATATATATAAATAGATATTCAAATAACCTATTACTTAATTGAAATCCAATATATTTAATAGAAGGGTATATAAAGTGAAGGGAAAGATCAGAAAGAGTGAATCACATGGGGGGCTTGGTGGCACGAGCTCTCTCCCAACCATTCTCGTCAGGCCAAACAAAGAGCAGACCTTGAGAGACCATAGTCGGAAACCTGGTGGCACACGCTCTTGGAGACCTAAGAGCTCGAGCTTCAGGCCCCACCAGCGAGGCCTGAGGGATCCCAGAACAAGATCCGCACCCATCAAAGGACCACCCGTGGTACGAACATTGCAAGTGCCCATTTTCCTCTATCCTACCTTCCTGCAAACTCCAAAAACCCATAATCAAAATCCCCAAAAATAGTCCCAAAACCACTAAATAGATCAAATTGGTGGGACTTGAATTGAGGGCCTTACAGATAGAGGAGCGAGACGATGGGGGCATTTGTCATCGAAAGCGACCCATTGGGAGGAGGACCGGTCGAACCAGAGGACGAGATCGCGGTTGAGAAGCTGAAAGGGGGTTGGGAGGCGAGGGTCGAGGTCTTCCACTAAAGAGACTGGGTACCAATGGTCCCTCCAATAGAACTTCGATGACGAGCTTTCTTCATCATCTTCGATATTGAATTCTGCTTCGTTTGATATTGACGGGGCTTGTTCTTGCTGTTGTTCTTCTTCCTCGGTGGTCGGTGACGGCGGTGTTGGAGGAGCGGCTACGCGTAGGGGGGAGAGAATTCTCCTCTTATACTGTGGGGGGAGAAGTGGGGTTATGGCGGGATGTGGAGAGAGAGGGGTTCGGAGGGGACTGGTCGGTGGTGATGCTCTTGAAATAGCTGTAGTAGGAGGAAGTGGAGTTGAGAGAAGTAAAGCCATTAATTAATAATTCAGCTTTATGATTCACTTTTGTAACTGTGTATAAGCTGGACCTATAATTAGTGAGAGAGAGAGAGAGAGAGAGAGAGAGAGACAGACAGAGGTGCGTGTAACACTTTGCGTGCAAGTTTATGCAATTGCGCTCTCGAAGCCTCCCCTTCCAGACGAAAGCGAACTTGAAGAAGAAAGTCTGCAGTAGACTAGCTGTTTGGGAGCGCGTTGTATTGTGTTGTGCGTGAAACTGTGAGCAATTGAACTCATGTTTTTTTTTTAAATTTGAACTACAAAATTCAACCAAAATATGTGACAGCGGTAATTAAAGAGTGATGATACAAAGGAGACGAGCCCGTTGTAACATTGACGGGAGCGCTCCGTGGCGCAACTAAAACCACATCTTTTAATGTGCTCTTTGTTTGGAATATGATGGATTGAGCCGTGGAGCCGAGCCGTTTTGATTTAATAGTGGTGATGAATGGCTAATCGGCAACTCACCTTCTTTCTGACCCGTTTGTTTAAAAAAAATAAATGATAAGTAATATTGTTTGATTAAAAAAGTAAGGCTGAAATATAAATAATATTATGATGTGATGAGAAATTATTCATATTATGTTTGGTTAAGATAAAATAAATGAGTGAGATAATTAATATTATATTATTATATTATCATTTTATTTATTATAAAATTAATATTAATATCATATCATATTATAATATAATATTAATCTATTATAATAATAGTAATAATATAAAATAAAATTTTCATCTTATCTCAAGGAGAGTATATGTAATATCACATTTTTTTATATTATTATATATTTCCTATTTTAAAGATTGAGAGATGTAATACAGAACGTTTTTTTTTTTAATTTCCAAATATTAATTTTGTGGGACTTATCGAATTTTATCTCTTATCCTCTACCTTTTATCCTTCAAACAAACATGCCCCATTCTCTTAAAGTCCTAAAATTTGTGCTCATTTTTACTTCGTCAGTGATTATTTAAGCCATAAAATTCATCATCCCTAGAAAAGCAAGAGATCCTTCACCATCAATATCAGATCTCACATACTTGTTATTAAAATCCAACAACTGCATCTACCAAAAATCAAAACCCAGCAAATCACTTTGCCCACCACCATTTCTCATCCCATTACTCCCAACGAGACTTCAAATTCACGTACACACATTATATATTCATATGTATGTATATCCGATTTAGTCTGTATATATAATGCTTTTTATGTGTATATATGTATATGTTGTTAATCATATATAGATATATATAAATATATACAAATTCTCTTAATTTTTGGATGTGTTCTTACAGTTACTTTATATATATAAATAAACATACATACCTGCCCACAAGATTAAAAACACAATTCCTATAGAATCAAAATTCAAATGTGGCTATGAAAAAAAAAATTGTGAAATCAGTAGTTGTAGTTGGTTAATTGTCAATAACTTTATACAGTGACAATTAGATAGTATGAATAGTTAATGGTGGTCAACAGGAAAGCCGATAAGCTTGGAGGGAGAGTGAAGATAAGATGGATGCCTTGAAACTCAGTATATCTTAGAACTGGGGAAGTAGGAAGAGAGAAACTCCGATGCGACATAATAATCAAGCTTTGTTATGTTTAAAAAAATAAAATAAACGGCTCGTTCTTGGAGCCGATCAAGCTAAATCAACGCAAAAGGAGTTCATAAAATGAGTGAAACTTGTGGTTGCTACCCGTGACACCGAACGTTCCTTTCAGTGTTATGACCGGGCACATCTCCTTCGTATCATCACTCGTAATTTAAAATTTACGATATGTATTTTATTTTAAAATAAATTATTTTTTTAATTATATTATTTTGATGATAAATTTTTAATAAATATTTTGATTGTATGAAAATTGTTAAATGATCATCGGTTGTCAGCTGATGACTACCACTTCAACCAGAATCCACTAACTAAGTATGAACTATAATTCAAATGCAGTCATCAGTTGACGACTGATGTAACAACTATGGCTCGCAATTATCTTCATAAGAGCATTTATAATTCACATTCAAATCTTTAAATTTAAAGATGAGTTGCAAATTTACTCCTCCAATTTATCTTCATTTTTTAAAAACTTTAAAAAAATGAAAGTGACCTTCATTTGGAGTCTTCAAATTTGAAGGTCTTCAAAAGATTTTAAAGGTCACTTTATTTCACTATTCATGTGAGTCAAAGTACTAATTATGTAAAACTCTTGTACTAATTATTATTTTAAGCCTAAATAATATTTTTTTAATGCATTATTTACTATTTAAATAATATTTACTTTAATTTTCAATTAATTCATTAATATTTTTTACTTTACTAAATTTTTTTTTTAATTTGAGATTTTTTTTTATATGTGGAATAAATAAGCTATTTATATTTTAATTGATTTTATTTATCTTGAAACTATTATTTATAGTAAAATTATTTTAATATATGAATCAATAAATTCTTTTTTATTTTACTACTCCGTCTTTTTCATTTTTAATTTTTCTTTTTGTATATTTAAGAATTAATCCATTTATCTTTACCAAATTTCAATTACAATTAAAGTTTCAACATCGATTGAAAATAAAAAATAATTTCAACTTGAATATAACAAAACGATTACACTAAAAATGACCTTTTTGGATCATGCACTAATACTTGGAGATCATATTGTACTTTAATTTTTGTAAAATATATTTCATTAGTTTTTAATGATTTTTTGTTTTTAAAATTTTTAATTTATTTTAATTTGTAATTTCATAGGTAGATCATTTAATTTAAAAATATAAATAATTCAATTTTAATTAAATATGTGGTAAATAATTATAATTTAAATTAAAATATAGTAATAAATAATTACATTTAAAATAAAATGGGAGCACAATACGTAATTTTTGACTTTTTTTTACATAAAGAATAGTAATTTGAATAATAAATAGTGAAATGAAGGTTGAAAAGATTGGAGTAATAATGTAAAAAAGTGAAATTCATGAACTTTAATTTTAAAAAAAATGTCAAAATAAAAATAAATTTAAAAATTTTGATTTGTGGATGCTCTAAGTTGATCTTACAGCAATACCATTCTACAACACTTCATTTTATTTTACCTTGAAAAAAATATGTTTGACACACCTTTACTAGTGCAAGTGATAACATTCCCAATAAAAGCGTGTCACATCTGCAAATGAAACTAACATAGATAGCACCTAGCAATAAACACGATTTTACTATTCACAGCCGCGTGCAGTCTAACAGGCGCGGCGACCAAGATTCAGCGCTCATCAACCGCAGCAGTACTCATAAGTGCGATAGTATTAAGTTTATTTTTGGCCCTTTGCTATAACGTTGATCTCGTATACTTTGAAACCTCGTGTAATGATCTAATTCGTTTGAACATTTCGACTCATTTAAGAGCTAAAAGGGTGTACTTCTACTAGTCATGGGCGGTAGCCATCAATCCGACGGCCCATTTGTATTTTTTATGGCTGGGCTTGGGATGAATTATTTAAACCCGATGCCAAACCTGAGAAGAGCTATAAATCCACTCACTTAGCCAGGAATGGCAGGGTTTGGGTCAAGGGACCGATCCCATCTCCGTTCTATTATGGTAATTTCTCTCCTCCATTCAAGACCCGTCCCATTTAATTTTTCCCCATACTCGCACATCTTCTTTATATTAATTATTTTTTTGAATATATTATGGATAAAGTAAACAAATAAAATCACAAAATTAAAAAAAAATCACAATAATCGTATTTTAATAAAGTATGTACATATAAAAAAATAAATATATATGTACTAATGGGACAAGTTCAAATTTGAGCAAATTATTGTACCTTCAACCCCAAATCCGCCCTACCCTATTTAGTTGATTTTATACCTATCCTAATAGCGACGGAGCAAGAATTTGAAACATTAAATTATTTTGTCACCTACATCAAAGTTTAAACTTCGAGGAGGGTGAGGAGAGCCCAATGATAAGTGCTCCTCTACCTATGTCATGGTTCAACTAACCCTCCACCCTCCTCTACTTTGGCCTTCAAATGTCTTTAAACAATTGGGGTAAATTATAATGACCTCTGTTGAGGTATTTCATAAATTCAGAGGGTGCCCTATTAAGTTTTTAAAATTACACTGTTCTCTTATGTGAGAATTATTAATTGACAGCTTTTAACAGAAGTTATGATTTTACTGTATTACCCTCACACCAAATTAAATTTCCAGGTCAATTAGTCTTACTCAGTTATACTATTTGGTTCTCATTTATGTCTTACCTCGCCGACCCATCTTCGGCCATTAGCAATTCCGGCGACCCCATTTCCGGCCACCATCACCTACCAACCCCAAATCAAGAACGCAGCCCACCTCCTTCCCTGCTCCTCTTCTTCCTCCTCCTCCCTCTTTCCCTCGCCTGATCGCCCCACCTCTTCCCCCTTCTCCGACCACAACCACCACACCATGATTGACTACGAACACCAGAAAACCTCATCGCCCTGCTCTTCTCTCTGACCCAACTCACTGCCAGTCTGACGCCCCCATCCTTCTCTCTCTACATATATATGCATATATATATATATATATATATCCCTATCTTCATTACCTACATGTGCCTCCACCCATTGGTCCTCCCTACCATTGGCAATCACAATAAACCACAAAATCAAAGCCCCTTCTCACCCCCACTTCATCAAACCCACAACTAACAAAAGCAGAATAACCCACCTCCGCCTATGGCCATAATTTCTGTTACAAAATTTTTTTTAAATGAGTCATTCTACCACACATGCATAGAGACATATATATGTGTATATATCTATATATATATATATAAAGATCTACAGAATCACCAGTTGGTGTTTATAGAGATATAATGAAAAGGAATAGAGATAGCATCGTCGCAGAATGGTGGGGGCCTGGGGAAAATCGCAAAGTGATTAAATGGTGGATTTGATTTTTGGCTTGCAGCGGTGGAGTGACCTGAGAAAACGATGGAATCTGGGTTTTTTCGAGTTGATTATGGAGCTCGGTTATGGGAGACATACGTGGAGTGATCAAGTGTTATGGGTTTGAAGTTAAAAGGATGATGTGGCATCATATGATTGGAAAATATAGAATGATTATTTGTTTAGTATTCTTATATATCCCTTATATAGGATTTGAATTCTCTCCATTTGACGAATTGAAATGAAGATCTTTATTTTATAGTCTAGATGTAATCTTATTACATGTTTTATTAAAATTATGTCATTTTATATTAAAATTTATTTTCTTATATATAATTATAAAATTATTTATTTTTAAATAAATTTTAAATCAATTCATCTGAACCCTTTATTTTTATGTTAATTGATGTGTCACCACCTCAATCTCCATTCTAATTCATAAAATGAAAAGAATCCAAATCCTAAATATATAAATCATTTAAAATACCTTAATTAGAGAATGGATAAAATTGACATTAAAATTTTTTTAGGACAATGACACCAACATTTTGCATTCAGATCTCTAACCGTTAGATAAGGGAAAAGATGTAAAATAAGAAAAGTCAGTGTAATTTAAAAAATTTGAAGAGTATTTTTTAGATTTGACAGATACATCACTGTAATTTATTCAAAAATTAAAAAAAATATATTCAAACTTCGAGGAGCTTCTATCGGGCTTATTAGAGAAGAAATTATCCAGTGTTTCGCTCTTTTAATTATTTTGTCTCAGTTGATG